>CM075751.1:8525481-8932981 GCA_037974335.1 Prionace glauca
TCACGTGCTCACTGTGTCCTTTCTTATTTCTAACTTCAGCCCATATCACCTCAGTCGGCAGATCCTCCTCAAAATGCCTTTCAGCAGTCGTTAAATTATCCTCGAATAACAATGCTGCTCCTCCCCCACGTTCACCGCCTTCCCTCCTCTTATTGAAAGATCTATACCCCGGAACTGCCATCAACCATTCCTGTCCCTGTTCTAACCATGTCTCTGTAATGGCCACAGCGTCATCGTCCCAAGTACCAATCCACCCTCCAAGTTCACTTACCTTATTCCTGATACTCCTTGCATTGAAGTAGATACACTTCAACCCACCATCCTGTCTGCCTGTACAATCCTGTGGCCTTCCTCAGTACTTCATGACCCTCAACACTGGCTTTTGGACGACAGCTCATTTCCCCATCCCCCTGACAAATTAGTTTAAACCCCCCCCCCCCCCCCCCCCCCCCCCCCGAAGAGCCGTAGCAAATTTCCCTCCCAGGATATTGATGCCCCTCTGGTTCAGATGCAAACCATCCTGTTTGTACAGGTCCCACCTCCCCCAGGATATGCTCCAATTTTGACTCTCTCCCCATTCAAATTTATTGGGCAAAGAAAAAACACTTTTCCAGGTCTCACTGGGGCCTACTTCCAGTTTTACGCTCCTGGCTCAGAAAAAGAAACTCTGAAAAAAGTAAGATTAAAAAACCCCTCTTACCGACAAGCTCTCTGCACTGAATCACCATTCCAACTGTTCCTCTGGAATCATACACACACACACAAATACACACCCACACTCACCCACACACACAAACACACACCCACACTCACCCACACCCACAAACACACTCACACACACAAACACACACACAAATACACACCCACACTCACTCACATCCACACCCACAAACACAACTCACACACACAAACACACACATACACACACACAAATACACACCCACACTCACTCACACCCACACCCACAAACACACTCACACACACAAACACACACATACTCACACTCATACACACACACACACAAACACACACATACTCACACACACACACACAAATACACACCCACACTCACCCACACCCACAAACACACTCACACACACAAACACACACATACACACACACAAATACACACCCACACTCACTCACACCCACACCCACAAACATACTCACACACACAAACACACACATACTCACACTCATACACACACACACACAAACACACACATACTCACACACACACACACAAATACACACCCACACTCACCCACACCCACAAACACACTCACACACACAAACACACACATACACACACACAAATACACACCCACACTCACTCACACCCACACCCACAAACACACTCACACACACAAACACACACATACTCACACTCATACACACACACACACACAAACACACACATACTCACACACACACACAAATACACACCCACACTCACTCACACCCACAACACACTCACACCCAGAACACACTCACACATACACACAAACACACACACATACACAAATACACACCCACATTCACTCACACCCACAAACACACTCACACCCGCAACACACTCAACACACACACACACACACACACTCACACACACACACACACACACACACACACTCACACACAAACACACACACACTCTGTGGGTTTGATGTTGAACTCCCAAGCTGATTATTTGGCAATCTGCTGAAATCACCACTGTAACGTTTCGTTATTGTCTCTAGCTGGTCATCAGCCAAGCAATTTCCTCATTTTGTAACAACATTTCTGATATTTCCACTGTTCTCAGGAAGGATGGCAACTGGGCAGGAGCCAGTCGGAGACAGAAAGGTACCATCCACTGCCAACTGAGCAGCAGCACGGCATTACAATCCAGAGCGGAGAAATTGTCTTTGTGTTGTGTAAACACACGAGCTGGTCCAGTGTGGTGCACATCTCTCATGGTAAGAGACAATGACAAATGATAGCACAGCAGGAGGCCATTGTGCCCACTGGCTCAGTGACATTCCTACCCCTTCAAGCAGTGTTAGACTGCCAATCCCATTCTTCCTTTTCCAAGTTCCCATGGGAATGATGTTCCAGTCTCTGTTTCCTGTGAGAAAGATTTCCATAGTTCCAGTTGCCCTCCACATGAACAGGCAAGTCAATCTTGGGGAATCAGAATTGCAGATTTGTTGCAGCGCTGAAGGAGGCCATTCATCCCATCTTGCCTGCACCAGTTCTCCAAATGAGCAAGAACCCGGCGCCAGTCTCCCAGTACCCTCCACATTTTTACCTCTTCAGATGCTAATCTCACTCCCTCTTGAAAGCGTCACTTGGACCTCCCTCCACATCCATTCTCAGACAGTGCACTCCATCCCCCAGCGCCCGCTGGGTGCAAAAGGCTTATCCTCCTTTCTCCATTGCCCCTTTTACCAATTAGCTTCTTCCCTTGAAGGGCAACACAGCAGAGTAACAGGTCCCTTCCTTTCTATCCTTCCCAGATGTCCCCTGTGTCTCTCTCTCTCTCATTGATCACGTCATAAACCTCTACCCGGTTGTCAAGTCCCAACCAATGAAAACACTACCATTAACTATTACTAAGGGGTGGCACGTTGGCACAGTAGTTGGATTCAAACCCGGGTCCCCAGAACATTAGCTGAGTTTTTGGATTAATAGCCTCAGGAATAATAGCACTAGCACATTGCCTCCTCCAATCTCATGTTGATTTTACCTTGGCCCAGTCTTCCGTCCTTGTTCGAATTGACCTGATCCATTTTCTCAGGCAGGTGAACAATGGGCAGAGTGGCCTTCTCCATATCACAGAAAATTTGTGATTTTAAACAGAGCAAACAAAGTAATATGTATTAATGATTTGGAGGAAAATGTAACAGGTTTGATTCGTAAGTTTGCGGATGAGGCAAAGGTTGGTGGATTTGCGGACAGCAATGAGGACCATCAGAGGATACAGCAGGATACAGACCAGTTGGAGACTTGGGCGGAGAGATGGCAGATGGAGTTTAATCCAGACAAATGTGAGGTAATGCATCTTGAAGGTCTAATACAGATAGGAAATCTACAGTAAATGGTAGAACCCATAAGATTATTGATTGGCAGAGGGATCTGGGTGTACAGGTACACAGGTCACTGAAAGTGGCAACACAGGTGGAGAAGGTGGTCAAGAAGGCGTACGGCATGCTTGCCTTCATCGGCCGGGGCATTGAGTTTAAAAATTGGCAAGTCATGTTGCAGCTTGACAGAACCTTCGTTAGGCCGCACTTAGAATATAGTGTTCAATTCCAGTCGACACTCGACCAGAAAGATGTAGAGGCTTTGGAGAGGGAACAGAAAAGATTGACCAGGATGTTGACCAGGTATGGAGGGCATTAGCTATGACGAGAGGTTGGAGAAACTTGTTTTGTTCTAACTGGAAAGGAGTTTGAGGGGTGACCTGACAGAAGTCTACAAGATTATGAGGGGCATGGACAGAGTGGATAGTCAGAAGCTTTTTCCCCAGGGTGGAAGAGTCAATTACTCAGGGGGCACAGGTTTAAGGTGTGAGGGGCAAGGTTTAAAGGAGATGTACGAGGCAGATTTTTTACAGAGAGGGTGGTCGGTGTCTGGAACTCGCTGCCAGGGGAGGTGGTGGAAGCAGATACGACAGTGAGTTTTAAGGGGCATCTTGACAAATACATGAATCGGATGGGAATAGAGGGATAGGGTCCCCGGAAGGGGAGGGGGTTTTAGTTCAATCAGGCAGTGTGGTCGGTGCAGGCTTGGAGGGGCCGAAGGGCCTGTTCCTGTGCTGTCATTTTCTTCGTTCTTTGTCTGCCGAGATTTTCCAGCATCTTCTGATTTTGTTTTGTGACACTTCAACTCCATCAGAGTGTCAGGGTTGGTAAGGGTTAATGTGTGGGACTGCATAAGTAACGCACCCCAGGACAAGACAACGAGCTGAGATGGAGAATATCTCATTTCAAATTGAAAGATTTGCGATAAGCCTTATGTTTAAATTAGAGGGGGTTAGCTTTGTGATAGCCACCCTTACTCTTACAGAGGGTGCTGCCCAAGGAGCCTTGGTGAACTGCTGCGTCGATGGTACACACGGCCGTCACTAGGGTTGGTGGTTGGTTGAATGTTTGACAGTGTGGTGCCAATCAAGCAGGGCCACTTTATTGTGTGGAACATCTTGTGTTGCTGGAGCTGCACTCATCCTGAGTGGCACAGTGGCACAGTGGTTAGCACCTAGTTTATCAGGATGCTGCCTGGTTTGGAGGAAAGGTCTTATGAGGAAAGGTTGAGGGAGCTGGGGCTTTTCTCTTTAGAGCGGAGGAGGATGAGAGGCAACTTAATAGAGGTTTATAAGATGATGAGGGGGATAGATAGAGTCGATGTGCAGAGACTATTTCCTCGGGTGGATGGAGCTGTTACTCAGGGGCATAACTATAAGGTTCATGGTGGGAGATATAGGAGGGATGTCCGAGGTAGGTTCTTCACTCAGAGAATGGTTGAGGTGTGGAATGCACTGCCTGCTGTGATAGTGGAGTCGGGACACTTTAGGAACTTTCAAACAGTTATTGGATAGGCACATGGAGCACTCCAGAATGATAGGGAGTGGGATAGCTTGATCTTGGGTTTGGTCATAGCTCAGCACAACATCGAGGGCCGAAGGGTTTGTACTGTTCTATGTTCTACTGCTGCCTCACAGAGTCAGGGACCCGGGTTCAATTCCTGGGTTGGGTCACTGTCTGTGTGGAATCCACACACTTTCCCCGTGTCTGCGTGGGTTTCCTCCGAGTGCTCTGGTTTCCTCCCACAGTCGAAAAGATGTGCTGGTTCGGTGGATTGTCCATGCTAAATTCTCCCTCAGTGGATCTGAACAAGCGCCAAAGTGTGGCCACTAGGGGATTTTCACAGTAACTCCATTGCAGTGTGAATGTCAGCCTATTTGTGACACAGATCAATAAGCCTTAAACAGAGAAGTGGAGAGTATTCAATCACGCTCCTGACTTGTTCCTGGGAGACAGTGGACAGATTTTGGGAATTCAGGAGGTCAGTTCCTCTCTGCAGAAGGCCCAGCTTCTGGTGTGGTAGCCCCAGTATTGAAACGGCTGGTCCAGGCCGTGAAGAAGAAGGTTACGTGTTTGAAACACATCAATTGTGGATGGATCAGAAGGTGAGTCATCGGTCACCTCTTCAACCCAGATTGCCGAGGGATTTCCAGATTATTCTCATCCTCGAACTCTGACACTGTCTGCAGTCTTGGCACTCACTCATTCACAATTCCCCATGAGGGGAGGTCTGAAGTCAAGTTCGAGGAAAATCAAGATGAATGGGATTGATAGGATAGAGGTGGAGAGACTCTTCCCGCTCAAAAAAGACAGTAGGACTAGGGGGCACAGCCTCAAGATAAAGGGGGGGCGGTTTAGAACAGAGTTGAGGAGGAACTTCTTCACTCAAAGGGTGGTGAATCTCTGGAATTCTCTGCCCGTTGAAGTGGTGGAGGCTGCCTCGCTAAATATTTTTAAGAAACGGGTTGATGGGTTTTTGATAAGAGAAGGGATTAAGGGTTATGGGGAGAGGGCGGGAAGGTGGAACTGAGCCACGACAGATCAGCCATGATCTTATTGAATGGCGGGGCAGGCTCGAAGGGCCAGATGGCCTACTCCTGCTCCTATTTCTTATTTCTTATTTCTTATTTCTTATTATTAAACGGGAAAGAATGCAGAAGAGATTTACTCGGATGTGACTGGGACTTGATGGTTTGACTTATAAGGAGAGACTGGATAGACTGGGACTTTTTTCTCTGGAGTGTAGGAGATTGAGGGGTAATCTTATAGAGGGCTATAAAATAATGAGGGGCACAGATCAGCTAGATAATTAATATCTTTTCCCAAAGGTAGGGGAGTCTAAAACTGGAGGGTATAGGTTTAAGGTGAGAGGGGAGGGATTCAAAAAGGATCCAGAGAGAGGTGAGTGTCTGGGACAAGCTTCTAGAGGTGGGTACAATTTTGTCTTTTAAAAAGCATTTAGACAGTTAGATGGGTAAGATGGGTATAGAGGGATATGGGCCAAATGCGGGAAATTGGGACTAGCTTCAGGGTTTCTAAAAAAAAAAGGGGCGTCATGGACAAGTTGGGCCGAAGGGCCTGTTTCCATGCTGTAAACCTGTACGACTCTATAATTATCCTGTACCTGAAACCAGTGCGACTCCAGGTAAGAGTGATCTCCTTCACTACAGTGCCTGGCAATTTCTACCGACTTTGTATCTGTCTGCCTTAGGTTTCATATTCCCCTCTTGTGTGTGCTTATCTTGCTGGCTGCTATTGAAATATGTATTGGAAAGCAGTTCCACTTTCAGGGCTCTTCTGCCAACCAAATCGAGAATGTCCAGTGTTCGTTTCATGACTGACCCTTCACACCACAGTGGGCATGAAGCCAGATGGAGGTTCGGCCGACAGCACCTCTGGACAGCCATGCCCTCAGCTGGTGCCTCAATTGCTGTTTTCATTTCCCGTTGTCTCGATGCAATGTCACACCTGAATGCCTTCTTCCAAATGCAGGGAAATAAAGTGGAGTATCAAAGCTGTGTGACAGGACTTTTGCAGGAAATAAAATACCGTTTGAAGATGTGTAATCAGACCTCAGTGACAAGGTTAATGGCGCCTGCAGAAAAATCGCTGGCCTCAGAGGAAGATTTTCTCGATCCTCTGAGTGAGATTTAAAACTGGCTTTCTGAAAAGGGATGAGGCAAGCAGTTTCTTTCCTTCGTCGCAGTAAATGAAGTGCAGAAGGTCTCCTTATCTCGATGTGAGACCGTATCTCAGGGCTGAAAGAACTGCTTCACAGTCTGGCAATCTTATTGCCAGTCCCTTTGGGTGGAAGCTGCGTATATATTCCTGCGCAGGTACCTATACTCTGCAGGCAAAAGGGACTTGTCCAGGCATTGCGCCATGCCGGAATGAAATACAAGTGTGGGGACAGCAGTTTGAGAACATAGAACATAGAAGCATAGAAGCCTACAGTGCAGAAACAGGCCCTTCAGCCCATCGAGTCTGCACCGAACACAATCCCACCCAGACCCTATCCCCATATCCCTACACATTTACCTGCTAATCCCTCTAACCTACACATCCCAGGACACTAAGGGGCAATTTTAGCATAGCCGATGAACCTAACCCGCACATCTTTGGACTGTGGGAGGAAACCGGAGCACCCGGAGAAAACCCACGCAGACACGAGGAGAATGTGCAAACTCCACACAGGTAGTGACCCGAGCCGGGAATCGAACCCAGGACCCTGGAGCTGTGAAGCAGCAGTGCTAACCACTGTGCTACCGTGCCGCCCATAAAATAAAACAACAGACAATAGAACTGACATATTTTCCCCACTGCTGGTCAGAAACCTGATGAATCAATACAGTCCTGCATCCCAACACTGAAAAATTCTGGCGAAAATAATTGGGTGCTGTTGTGCAAGAGCTTGTTAGAGAGTGTATAGTGTGCGGAATGCATGCGCAAGCAGCTGCTCTGCAAGAAAACCCCACGTTGGAACCCGCCATTCATATTGAAAGAACTGACCAAGAGTGACGCTTTCCAAACCAAAACCTCACCCAGTTCAACTGCAGAGGCAAGTGCCCACAAAACAGAAACAGATGTTTTGCATTGAATAAGCACTGGATGAACTGTCAGTAAATGGAATCACTTTGCCAAGTGCTGCAAATCACAGCCTTTTCAATCAACGACTGTCACAAGACATGCTGCAGCCAATCACCTCCCCAAGGGCTCAGCAGAGTACGGAGAGTACAGCAAGGGAGTGCAGGAATGAGATAGAGAATCTGGTGAACTGGTGCAGCGACAATAATCTCTCCCTTAATGTCAACAAAACGAAGGAAGCGTAAAGGATTTCAGGAAGCGTAAAGGAAAACATGCCCCTGTCTACGTCAATGGGGACAAAGTAGAAAGGGTCAAGAGCTTCAGGTTTTTAGGTGTCCAGATCACCAACAACCTGTGCTGGCCCCCCCCCCATGTCGACACAAAGGTTAAGACAGCCCACCGATGCCTCTACTTTCTCAGAAAACTAAGAAAATTTGACATGTCAGCTCCAACTCTCACCAACTTTTACAGATACACCACAGAAAGCATTCTTTCTGGTTGTATCACAGCTTGGTATGGGGCTCCTGCTCTGCCCAAAGCCACAAGGAACGACAAAAGATCGTGAATGTTCCCAGTCCATCACGCAAACCAGCCTCCCATCCTTTGACTCTGTCTACACTTCCCGCTGCCTCGGCAAAGCAGCCGGCGTAATTAAGGACCTCACTCACCCCGGACATTCTCTCTTCCATCGGGAAAAAGTCTGAGGTCACGTACCAACTGACTCAAGAACAGCTTCTTCCCTGCTGCAGTCAGACTTTTGCATGGATTTACCTTGCATTAAGTTGATCTTTCTCTACACCCTAGCTCTGACTGTAACACTACACTCCTCACTCTCTCCTTTCCTTCTCTGTGAACAGTATGTTTTGTCTGTACAACTCACAAGAAACAATGCTTTTCACTGTATAGAACAAAGAACAACACAGCACGGGAAACAGGCCCTTCGGCCCAACGAGCCCGCGCCGCCGTCCCATGGTCAGTGACCTATTCATGATTTTAGTCTATGCCTAATGTATGAGGATCAGGGAGGTCCAATATAGGGACAATTTGTTACCCAATCAATCAGCCTAAAAGCACATTTTTGGGATGTGGGAGGAAACCGGAGCACCCGGAGGAAACCCACGCAACCATGGGGAGAACGCGCAAACTCCCACAGACACAGGCCCAAATCCATGTGTCTGCACAGCAACAGAGATAGTCTCTGAGCTGTCATGATGCCCTCGAGATGGTTATATTAACACATGACAATAATAAATCAAATCAAATCAACAAAGGTAAAACAAAACCGTCAGCTCTTGGAGGTGTTATCCTGTAGAAGTGTTGACCTTATCAGTGAAAAGTGTGAGATGTTCACAACATTGCTCACAGAAATGCCAAACTGAAAGTTACCCTTGACACCGGGGAAAAATACACTGCACTGGAATTCTCCGAGCTCGCCCATGGCTGAGATTCTCCAGTCCCGCTGCAGTGAATGGAGATTTGGCTGAGCGCCAAATTCTCCATTCTCACTGGCAGTGGCGGTACTGGGGTGTGAACGGCCGGAGAATTCCGGCCAATGGCTTGGCAAAGCCTCTGCTGAACAAAAATTGAGCTCTTTGCTGCACTCAATCCACCGACAGAAAGAACCTTGTTGCGCACGGTGGACAAACCAATGCTCGCCGAAGGCACAGTCACCCTGCAGTGCACCCAGGGCAAGTTTCAATTCTGCACAATCGATGCAGAATGCTAAACCACAGCTTTGTCTCCTGGACAGCATTGCACTGGCACTAATCCACCTTGGACTGTACATACCTTCCAGCAAAAAGCATCAGGGATGCTACAATACACATCTGTTTGACTGTGAGGTTATTGGGAAACTGTTTGTTCTCTGTCACGTGAGGCTGGATGATTCACTGTGTGACCCCCCCCCCCAACAAGAGAACTCCTTGCCATGAAACAGAAGATAACGGACAAACTCGACTGAATGACGAGACTGGGTGTTACCACCCCCACAGCTGAAGCTGCAGAATGGATCTCAGTGCTGGGAGCTGCAGTGACAGAATAGGCATGGTAGGAGTCTTGCTGAGGGGCTGAGTCTGCGATAATGCCCTGGTTTTCATCCAGCCAGGAAGTTGTGTAACCTTCTGCGTGATCTGAAATGGCAAGAGAAGCAAGACAAGAAGGCCCACTTGAGGTCTGCTGTGAAGGCAAGCCCATTTGGTGTTTCTGATTTGATTTGGTTTGATTTGATTTATTATCGTCACATGTATTAACACACAGCAAAAAATATTGTTTCTTGCGCACTGCACAGACAAAGCACACCGTTCGTAGAGAAGGAAAAGATAGCTCGGGTGTCGAGAAAGATCAACTTAATGCGAGGTAAGTCCATTCAAAAGCCTGACAGCAGCAGGGAAGAAGCTGTTCTTGAATCGGCTGGTACGTGACCTCAGACTTGGATCTTTTTCCTGAAGGAAGAAGGTGGAAGTGAGAATGTCCGGGGTACCTGGGACCTTAATTATGCCGGCTGCTTTGCTGAGGCAGTAGGAAGTGCAGACAGAGTCAATGGATGGGAGGCTGGTTTGTGTGATGGATTGGGCTCCATTCATGATTCTTTGAAGTTCCTTGCGGTCTTGCAGGAGCCCATACCAAGCTGTGATACAACCAGAAAGAATGCTTTCTATGGTGCATCTGTAAAAGTTGGTGAGAGTCGTAGCTGACATGCCAAATTTCCTTAGTCTTCTGAGAAAGTAGAGGCGTTGGTGGGCTTTCTTAACTGTAGTGTCAGCATGGGGGGGGGACCAGGGCAGGTTGTTGGTGATCTGGACACCAAAGTACTTGAAGACTCTTTCTACTTCATCCCAATTGACGGAGACAGGGGGATGTTCTCCACGACGTTTCCTCAAGTCGATGACAATCTCCTTCAGTGTTGCTTCCAACAGTCCTGGAAAAAGTTGTTGTTGAGGCGAAGAAGCCCAATTCTGTCACCAGAAAGTGTTTGAGTCCAGTTTATTAAGAATGGCAAGAAAATCACAGCTTTTGTTCCAAATGGTGGTGGCTTCAGTTTCGTTGAAGGAAACAATGAAGTTTTTGTGTCCAAAGAAAGAAAATGTTGTAAAATCTCAGCAGGTGTGGCAATATCTGTAAGGAAAGAAAAGAGCTGACGTTTCAAGTCCAGGTGACCCTTTTTTGTCAAAGCTTTCCCATCCTCTCTCTCCTCCTCTTCCATCTCCTCAATGAAACTGGGGGAAGGGGAGAGGGGACAGAGTGTGCCCACTTCATCCACTTCAATAGACACGGGTTTCTGCAGGTCAGAGAAGCAAAAGGTAAGCCTGATGGGGGGGAATGTGGATACTGTGGCAGGATTTTCCAGCCCCGTTGCGTGGCGGAGGCAGCTCGCTACTGGCCCCTGGTGGGCATTCCCAGTCCCGCTGCTATCTACAGTGTTTTGGTGTAGCTTGCCCATCCATCCCTCTGCAGGCAGGGGTGGGGTGGGGTGGGGGCAGGTTTCGCCTCCAGTGGGACTGGAAGATCACTCCAGGGGGAAGAGCCAGAAAATCCTGCCTCGTGTCTTTAGTTTGATGTCAAAATGCCTAAAGACTGGCAGGAAGGAGAGAGAACAATTGTCCTGGTCACTGAGCAACAATGAAGAACAATAAATGACAGTTAGATTTAATGATCTGTCTTGTGGTCCATTCAGACACGATATTTAAACTATGATTCCTCTTCCCCTCATGACTTTCCCAGTCACTTTTCACATATCTTGTGCTAAACAGCCGGGAAGCCAAGCCATTTGCATTTAATAGGCCGGCAAGCATTTGCTTGCAGTTAGGTAACTAGCTGCAAGCTGCCAAATCCCTTTCGGAGGGGCCCTCTCGCACGGACAGAGAGCCGAGTGAATGCAACTGCTGCATTTCCATAGCACCATTCACATCCTCAGGAACATCCCAAAGGACCTCGCGGCCAGTTATTCACTTTTCAGCCGCTGGAGGGATCTCATCGCCCAAATTGCGCACAGCAAGATTCCACAAGAAGTCAAACTGCTTGTGTTCTTTTTGGTGGGATAGCTCAGAGGGATTAAATATTGACCGGGTCACAGCTTGGAAACAGGCCCTTCAGCCCAACTTGTCCATGCTGCCCTTTTGTTTTTTAAAACCCCTCAGCTCGTCCCAATTGCCCGCATTTAGCCCATAGCCCTCTGCACCCATCTTACCCATGTTACTGTCCAAACACCTTTTAAAAGACAAAATTGTACCCGCCTCTACGACTACCTCTGGCAGCTTGTCCCAGACACTCACCACCCTCTGGACCCTTTTGTATCTCTCCCCTCTCACCTTCAACCTATGCCCTCTAGTTTTAGACTCTCCTACCTTTGGGAAAAGATAGTGAGGATCGAGCTGAACTGTGTCCCTCATTATTTGAAAGACCTCTATAAGATCACCCCTCAGCCTCCTACGCTCCAGAGGAACAAGTCCCAGTTTATCCATCCTCTCCTGATAACTCAAACCATCAAGTCCCGGTAGCATCCTAGTAAATCTTTTCTGCACTCTTTCTAGTTTAATGATATCCTTTCTATAATAGGGTGACCAGAACTGTACACACTATTCCATGCGTGGCCTTACTAATGTCTTGTACAACTTCAACAAGACATCCCAACTCCTGTATTCAATGTTCTGACCGATGAAACCAAGCATGCTGAATGCCTTCTTCAGCACTCTGTCCACCTGTGACTCCACTTTCAAGGAGCTCTTTGTTCTGTAACTATCCCCCATGCCCTCCCATGAACTGAGTAAGTCCTGCCCCGGTTCAGTCTACCAAAATGCATCATGGGTCATTGGAGAGAATTGTAGCTCTTATCTTCAGAGTAGTGCTGGGGGCTCTTTCATACCCATCTAAGAGTGAAGACAATGAGTGCTCTGTATGCTGTGTTCACACTACAGCTACGGTGTTCCTGCCAGGCCACTCTCCAGTTTAGAAGAACCTGGATGAATATTTGACAAGGGAAGGAGTTGCAGGTTTTCGGGTGAAAGAGCGGGGAACTGGATAGTTCCACCAAGGAGCCAGCCCAGGAACGTTTCGTTAAATTATCTCCTCTCAGGTGCTAAGTGTGAGTCCTCAGGTACCCTTCTGCACAGTGGAGAATGGTGATTATTTGATCCCTACCCTTTTGGAGGTGTGCCCCCCCACTCCCCTACACTGACACTATATTTAAGAAAGCCCGCCAATGCCTCTATTTTCTCAGAAGACTAAGGAAATTTGGCATGTCAGCTGTGACTCTCACCAACTTTTACAGATGCACCACAAAAAGCATTCTTTCTGGTTGTATCACAGCTTGGTATGGGGCTCCTGCTCTGTCTAAAACCACAAGGAACAGCAAAAGGACGTGAATGGAGCCCAATCCATCACACAAACTGACCTCCCATCTATTGACCCTGTCTACACTTCCAGCTGCCTCGGCAAAGCAGCCAGTATAATTAAAGACCCCACGCACCCCGGACATTCTCTCTTCCACCTTCTCCCTTCAGAAAAAAGACACAAAAGTCTGAGGTCACGTACCAACCAACTCAAGAACAGCTTCTTCCCTGCTGCTGTCAGAAGTTTGAAATGGACCTACCTCGCATTAAGTTGATCTTTCTCTACACCCTAATTATGACTGTAACACAATGTTCTCCAGAGATGAGAGGGGAGAGATACAAAAGTGTCCAGAGGGGCAATTTTTTCACACAGAGGATGGTGAGTGTCTGTACAAGCTGCCAGAGGTAGTAGTAGAGGCGGATACAATTCTGTCTTTTAAAAAGACATTTAGATAGTTACCTGGATAAGATGGGTATAGAGGGATATGGGTCAAAGGTGGGCAATTGGGATGAGCTGAGGGGTTTAAAAAAAAATGGCAGCATGGACAAGTTGGGTCGAAGGGCCTGTTTCCATGCTGTAAACCTGTATGACTCTCTGACTCCACTCTGTCATTTTTCTCTATGAACGGTATGCTTTGTCTGTGTAGCGCGCAAGAAACCATACTTTTCACGACATGTTAATACATGTGACAATAATAAATCAACTCAAATCAAACAAAATCATTTGGTGCTGAGTGGTTGATTCCAAAGGCAGGAGGGTTTTGAATGAGATTGTTGGCTTTATTTAGGGATTAAGTTGTGAGCCAGTTCATGACCTTGAAAGGAATTGTAGGTGATAAACAGACCTCTTGTCTTAAAAATTAGATTCATGGTCAGTTTTGAAAACTGGGAGGGCGGCACGGTAGCACAGTGGGGGCGGCACGGTAGCACAGTGGTTAGCACTGCTGCTTCACAGCTCCAGGGTCCTGGGTTCGATTCCCGGCTCGGGTCACTGCCTGTGTGGAGTTTGCACATTCTCCTCGTGTCTGCGTGGGTTTTCTCCGGGTGCTCCGGTTTCCTCCCACAGTCCAAAGATGTGCGGGTTAGGTTCATTGGCTATGCTAAAATTGCCCCTTAGTGTCCTGGGATGTGTAGGTTAGAGGGATTAGCAGGTAAAATGTGTAGGGATATGGGGATAGGGTCTGGGTGGGATTGTGTTCGGTGCAGACTCGATGGGCCGAAGGGCCTATTTCTGCACTGTAGGGTTCTATGTAATCTTGCAAAGGCAAAAACTGCGTTGGACAAGTGGCTGATGCAGAAATGTAATGGTGTGACATCCCTCGGGCAATGTCAAGACAGGTATTTATTGATAAAGTGGATCCAGAGGATTGCAGCCCTGGGCTGCCGTGAGGCAGAGCCCCAGTCTTTACAATACTGTCTACATGGCTGCCTGATGATTCTGCCTGAGAGAGGACTCCCCCCTCTGGGGGTGAACACTCGCTTTCTGTTCCCCATTCATCTCTCAAGCCAGATGACCCTCTTCCGCAGAGCTCTCTGAGAGTGAGAGAGACCATCACACTCACTACGATAATAGCTCCCCAATCCGTAGGGGCCACGTTGAAGACGTTTGAACACAGCTTGGAGCCTGCCCCTTCCTCCATCTCGGAGCAGTGTCGCCGCGAATGGACGTTTGGAGGCCCCTCCTGTATCTGACTACCAGGCTTACCACCCACAACAGTCACTGTGCTTTCAGAGTTAGTCTGTTTGAGGCACCTTAGGACCTCCCAGAGAACAAACAACAAGGACAAAGAAAATGACAGCACAGGAACAGGCCCCCCCCCCAAGCCTCACCGACCATGCTGCCCGACTGAACTGAAACCCCCTACCCTTCTGGGGACCGTATCCCTCTATTCCCGTCCTGTTCATGGATTTGTCCAGATGCCCCTTAAAACTCACTACTGTATCCGCTTCCACTACCCCCCCCACCCCCCCCCCCCCCCTCCCGGCAGCGAGTCCCACCACCCTCTGAGTAAAAAGTCTGCCTCGTACATCTCCTTTAAACCTCGCCCCTCACACCTTAAACCTGTGCCCCAGTGGTTAATTGTTGCAGGGGTGCACGTCCTGCCTCGCAACACTCCATCCTTCTCCAAATTTGTCACAGAGTCACAGAGGTTTCCAGCATGGAAACAGGCCCTTCGGCCCAACTTGTACACGCTGCCCCTTTCTTTTAAACCCCGAAGCCAATCCCAACTGCCCACATTTCATCTATATCCCTCTACACCCACCTTATCCATGGAGCTGTCAAAATGCTTCTTCAAAGACAAAATTGTACCCGCCTCTCCTCCTCCCTCTGGCAGCTCGTACCGGACGCTCACCCACCCCGTGTCCATTTTCAGGTGGACAAATAATCTTTGAAAGAAACTCTAAGGTCTTGGAATGAGGGACGACCACCAAAGGAGAGCGACAGAAAAGTAACTCTTGTCCCTTTAAGGGGAGGGAAATCTGCCGTCCTTCCCCTGGCCTGGCCTACATGTGATTCCGGAGCCAGAGCCGACTCTCAACTGCCCTCTGGAATGCCAAGCAAGACACTCAGTTCAAGGACAACTAGGAATGGGCAATCAATGCTGGCCAGCCAGCGATACCTACGTCCCACAGATAAATAGGAAAAAAAGCCTACCTACTCACTGTGAAAAAAAAACTCCATACAGAGTGTGGAATAGACTACTTTGACTCTGATTCCCAGACTGCCTGAGGGAACCCGCTCTCAGTGCCAGGATTGGCCAGACGGGTGAACATGTCCCTCTGAAACTTTACCCCTGAAAGGGACGGCCACCACAGAAACGCTCCCACCTGTTTACTTTTGCTTTCCTGTAATGTTCCAGCGTGCCGTCTTTGACGAAAAAAAAATCAGCACAAAAGTTCCGCGACAGACCTGGTCCCTTCTCGTAAATAATGCAGTCGGGCTCCCTCAGCATATTCTGCACTTTATTCTTCGCAGCAAGATGATTTATGGCACTTCATCCTCTCCAGAGACAGAGATGAATTGCCTCCAATTCCTGACTTCAATTGCAACTTGTTTCCTGCTTCACGGAGTGAATGACTCTCACCCCGGCCGTGCTTACTGTCCGCTGTGACAAAGACTCAAAGTTAACTCTCCGGGGCTCCGACAATTCGGCCACAGGCATTGCAGGAGGAGGCCATTTGGCCCATCGGTAGGTTTGGTACGGGCAGAAGATGGCAAGTTAAGCTCCAATCTCCAACCTTTCACACCGCGCTGAGCTTACTGTTGCCATGCTCCTCCTGATGTGTCCCTGATATTGAGCACTCAGTGTTTGAAAGCAAGGTGTGCAAGGTTCGACACTCGATTTAGTGCTTATGTGACAGAAGAATGACACGTGTGTACAGCGCAGAAACAGAAAATCCATCTCGTGTGGTCCATTATGATGCTAATGTTCCCCAGAGCCCTCTTCTTTATCCAACTCGATCAGCATTACCCAGCATTACATACGCACACCCCACACTCATTTCAGCAATCTCCCCACACGCTGAGCCACTCCCAATGGACCTGACCATAAGAACATAAGAACTAGGAGCAGGAGAAGGCCATCTGGCCCCCTGAGCCTGCTCCGCCATTCAATGGCTGATCTTTTCATGGACTCAGCTCCACTTACCCGCCCGCTCACCATAATCCTTAATTCCTTCACTGTTCAAAAATGTATCTATCCTTGCCTTGAAAACACTCAATGAGGTAGCCTCAACTGCTTCACTGGGCAGGGAATTCCACAGATTCACAACCCTTTGTGTGAAGAAGTTCCTCCTCAACTCAGTCCTAAATCTGCTCCCCCTTATTTTCAGGCTATGCCCCCGAGTTCTAGTTTCACCCGCCAGTGGAAACAACTTCCCTCCTTCTATCTTATCTGTTCCCTTCATAATCTTATATGTTTCTACAAGTTCTCCCCTCATTCTTGTGAATTCCAATGAGTAAGCCCCCCCATCCATTGACCCTGTCTGCACTTCCCGCTGCCTCGGCAAAGCAGCCAGCATTATTAAGGGCCCCACACACCCCGGACATTCTCTCTTCCACCTTCTTCCATCGAGAAAAAGATACAAGAGTCTGAGGTCACGTACAACCGACTCAAGAACAGCTTCTTCCCTGCTGCTGTCAGACTTTTGAATGGACCTAGCTTGTACTAAATTGATCTTTCTCTGCACCCGAGCTATGACTGTAACAGTACATTCTGCACCCTCTTGTTTCTTTCTCTATGAATGGTATGCCTTGTCTGTACAGCGTGCAAGAAACAATACTTTTCACTGCATGATGATACATGTGACAATAATAACCAAATAATAACAAATCAAACCAACAAGGTCAACTTAATGCGAGCTAAGTCCACTCAAAAGTCTGACAGCATCAGGGAAAAAGTTGTTCTTGAGTCGGTTGGTACATGACCTTAGAATTTTATAGCTTTCTCCTGACGGGAAAAGGTGGAAGAGAGAATGTCCGGGGTGCGTGGGGTCCTTAATTTTGCTGGCTGCTTTGCCGAGGCAGCGGGAAGTGTAGACAGAATCAATGGATGGGAGGCTGGTTTGTGTGATGGATTGGACTACATTCACAACCCTTTTGTAGTTTCCTTGTGGTCTTGGGCAGAGCAGGAGCCCAAACCGAGCTGTGATACAACCAGAAAGATTGCTTTCTGTGGGGCATCTGTAAAAGTTGGTCAGAATCATCGCAGACATGCCAAATTTCCTTTGTCTTCTGAGAAAGTGGAGCATTGGTGGGCTTTCTTAACAATAGTGTCGGCATGGGGGGAACTAAGATCAGTGAACCGTTCTATAAAGTTCTCTAAATCCTGGTGTGGCATGATCTTATATTTAAATCACTGCTGAGTATCGATCCTGTGGGAGAATTCATCACTCTCATGGCAGCCTGTGCAACGGGTTACCATTACACATTTCTGAAGGTGGATTCTATGAATCAGTCACCCTGGCTTAATTGCTAAATGTAATTATATAATTCACCAGTTGCCCTGGGCTGACTGCTTTGAATTCCACCATGTCCAGGTCTAATAAAGTGCCAACAAGTCACAGCGAAGTGCGTGGCTGTGGGTGTTTTCACATCATTGCTGCTGGTGTCGTACTAAACCCAAGCCAAGGGCCAGCATACCGAACCCTTGTCCCTTGTGTTTCGGAGCTTGGGGGAAAGGCTGTTCCTCGGGCCATTGCCTCCTGAGTCAGAGCGATGGGCTGATTTTCAACCCCTTCTGCTTTGGCAGGGAACAGTGTGAGTTCAAAGCCAGTCAGTTACTTTCCTGTTGAGCACCTGCTCCGACCACCTCATTGACTGGACAGTGTAAAATCAACTTCCCGTGCTGGTGTCCGCACCGTCGAGTTATCTGAAGCAGGGACATTGAGTGGAGATATCAGTCCCACTTTAACAGCACCTTGCTGCTGGGGACAGCACAGCCCCCCCCCGCCCCCGCTCCCAAAACTGTGAAACTTGTTCTCTTTGTGAGACCAGGACTATGAAACTGGTGCTCAAAGGGCATGACAGCACAGTAGTTAGCACTGCTGCCTCATAGCACCAGAGACCTAGGTTCGATTCCCAGCTTGGGTCACTGTTTGTGTGGAGTTTGTAGATTCTCCCCGTGTCTGCGTGGGCTTCCTCTGGGTGCTCCAGTTTCCTCCCACACTCCAAAGACATGCAAGTTAGGTGGATTAGCCATGCTAAACTCTTCCTCAGTGCATCCAAACAGGCGCTGGAATGTGGCGACGAGGGGATTTTCGCAGTAACTTCATTGCAGTGTTAATGTAAGCCGACTTGTGACGATTAAACTTTAAATCCCGTCTTCCTCAATAGTCCATTGGAAAGTCAACTGAGGTGAAGGAGGAACAACAGCAAGACACAATGTGTACTCACCGGAATTTCAAAGGACGATGGGAGACTCTAATAGAACCAGAGGACATTCTGACAGGGCTGGACAGACTGGATGCAGTTTCCTCTGGCTGGGGGTGGGAGGGTCTAGAACAAGGGGTCACAGTCTCAGGATATGGAGGATTGAGATGAGGAGAAACCTCTTCACTCAGAGGATTGTGAAGCTGAGGAGATATCTACCACAGAAAGCCATGGAGGTAAGGCACTGAATAGATTGGCTCGTTTCCTGCACTCTAAAGATATTGAGTGGGTGTGGGAAGAACGATGGAGTATGGTGATGAGATGAAGCATCATCCATAGTGGAGCAGGCTTGAAGGGCAGAATGGCCCTCTCCTGCTCTTACCATCCATGATCTTATATTTATATTGGCCAATTTCAACAAGATTCCTTCTGTCAACCAATTTTGTGTCAGCTCTCTGAGTTATACTGTCTCCAAATCTGGAGAATTGAACACATTATCTCCACTGACACTGAGGTAGTTCATAGAATTCATAGTCTTCTTCTTCCCAATATCTCCTTTGAGTTACACTGCACTGGAATGTGCAGGTCAGATCTGAGTGATGTCTTGACATATCGAAATCAACTATTCTGTCAAACTAGCCCTGACCGCGCTTCATTCTTCATCTGTATCCCTCCCCACCGTCTCTCCCTATCAATATATCCTTCTGTTCAGTCCCCACTCACTCTTGGATGTATCAATAATCTTTGACTCACCGTTTAAAGTTTAATTTAGTTACTAGTCACAAGTCAGGATTACATTAATGCTGCAATGCAGTTCGTGTGAACTTCCCCGACTCGCCACACTCCAGCACCAGTTCAGGTCAATGCATCCTAACCAATACGTCTTTCAGAATGTGGGAGCGAATCGGAGCGCCCGGACATTCTCTCTTCCACCTTCTTCCATCAGGGAAAGGATACAAAACTCTGAGGTCACGTACCAGCCGACTCAAGAACAGCTTCTTCCCTGCTGCTGTCAGAGTTTTGAATGGACCTACCTCACATTAAGTTGATCTTTCTCCACACCCTGGCTATGACTGTAACACTACATCCTTCACTCTCTCCTTTCCTTCTCTTTGAACGGTATGCTTTGACTGCATAGTGTGCAACAAGTAATACTTTTCACTGTATGTTAATGCTTGTGACAATAACAAATCAAATCAAATCATTCCAGTGCTCGATGGGAGAGTTTGCTTTGAAACTTTCCACAATGGAGCCTTATTGTTTTTGATTTACAATTTACGCTGTCAGCTTCAGTTCGGCAGTGGAGGTGTTTATGGAGCTTAACCTGGGACCTGGAATCAGATGAGAAAGATCAAACCAGACCCTCCGTAACATTGCTGACCATCGAGTACTTCACAGGACAGTGGGACTGAAGGCAGGGCTGCAGCATGCCCGACAAGTGTAAGATTTATTCGTCACAAGATGGGCTGACATTAACGCTGCAATGAAGTCACTGTGAAATTCCCCTCGTCGCCACACTCTGGCACCTGTTCGGGTCAATGCATCCTCAGCAGCACGTCTTTCGGACTGTGGGAGGAAACCGGAGCACCCGGAGGAAACCCCACGCAGACACGGGGTGAATGTGCAGACTCCGCACAGACAGTGACCCGAGCCGGGAATCGAAACCGGGTCCCCGGCGCTGGGAGACAGCAGTGCTCACCGCTTTACCAACGTGCCGCCCAGGCATTGGGGCGTGTGTTGTGGGCCCTGGACATAACACCCCAGGATGCTGGGCAGCATCCTGGTGAACCTCCTCTCTCGTGGTACATTGGACCGAGGCTCTGCAGCCCTTCGGCAGGCTCAGAGAGGCATCAGTGAAGCCTGGCGCCATGTGGTGCCAGCCCACTGCAACAGTTCCTGGCTGTGTCTGAGCATTCGCAGCATGAATGCTTTCTCCCTCACCCTCTCTGGGCGCCCCCCCCCCCCCCCCCCCCCCCGACCACAGACTGCTGTCCGCTCTCTCAGAGTCCAGGGGCAAAGGTGCACACGTGGGGGCTTCGCAAACCTGTGGGCCCCCACGGGGTCGGAGGTCAGAAGCCAGCTCGGCTGTGAGTGAAGGTCAGATGCTGCCGGACCTACTGAGTGTTTTTCTTCTGTATTTATTCATGGACTTTTCAGCGCTCGGTCAGAGCTGGCGACCTGTGACCATAAACAGGTGATTTAGACTACTTATGCAGCAGAAACAGATTGTTCATAGATTATTAGCGTGCGGAAGAGGAGCAGGGTTTGTATCCAAGCTGTGTGTCCGTAAACATATAATTAACCATTATCATTGTCTGTTTGTGATCCTTGGTATGGGGCTCAGGTCAACACTCAACTTCGCGCAAAGATTAAGTGATCGGTTAATTAACCAACCTGATATCTTCACAGCTCATCGCTGCCTTTATGGTGTGCAAGTGAAGCAAGTTACACTCGGTCTATAAACCTACTGTGAGAATAAGAGGGCTGGATTTGGTGGTGTCACTACGCAGAGCCAATTAACAGATACTGGCCTCTTGGCATCTGAACTGGAGCCGGCACAGGATAAACTGCTGGAAATCCCAAAATCAAAACACAGGAGCTCAGCGTTAACAGCCCAGGATTTCCACTCTCGCTGCCCGAGTAGGGCGGCACGGTAGCACAGTGGGTTAGCACTGCTGCTTCACAGCTCCAGGGTCCTGGGTTCGATTCCCGGCTCGGGTCACTGCCTGTGTGGAGTTTGCACATTCTCCTCGTGTCTGCGTGGGTTTTCTCCGGGTGCTCCGGTTTCCTCCCACAGTCCAAAGATGTGCGGGTTAGGTTCATTGGCTATGCTAAAATTGCCCCTTAGTGTCCTGGGATGTGTAGGTTAGAGGGATTAGCAGGTAAATGTGTAGGGATATGGGGATAGGGTCTGGGTGGGATTGTGTTCGGTGCAGACTCGATGGGCCGAAGGGCCTGTTTCTACACTGTAGGGTTCTATGATCTATGATCTATGATGGACCCCGGAGATACCCCAAAAACTGTGCCGGGGAACTGGCAGGGAAGGAACAGGAATTGCCCAGCACCTTTAAGCTTCTGAGGGTACCCGGCAACAATCTGAGTTAAATTCAAGTTTATTTATTCAGTGTCACGAGAAAGGCTTACCTTAACACTGCAGTGAAAATCCCCCAGTCGCCACACTGCTGTTTGGGTAACACTGAGGGAGAATTTAGCACGGCCAATGCACCCTAACCGGCATGTCTTTCAGAGTGTGGGAGGGAAACCGGAGCATTTGGGGGAAACCCACACAGACACGGGGAGAATGTGCAGACTCCACACAGACAGTGACCCGAGCCAGGGATCAAATCCAGGTCCCTGGGTGCTGTGAGGTGGCAGTGTGAACCACGTGACTTTGGATGTGCCCCACTCATACCGCCATAGAAAGCACATGTATTTCCCCTCTCAAAACCACATCTGATTCCTAGGTAACTGTGGTCGAGCCACCCTCAGGCCACTGGACACCCCCTCTCCCCCAGTAAGATCCTCTCCAACTACCCAGCCACCACCCCAACTGCAACCCTGACCCTCTGACTATATCTAGGACACCCTGACTAACACCAGACTACCCCACTGACAACCCCACAACTACTTTCAATCCAGAACCTTCCAACCCCTCCCCCACGACACCACCCCCCCCCCCCCCTCCCCCACCTCCCCCGCCCCGACCCCACACCACCAGTGTGGGGCCCCATCGCCCCAGTGACTCAGCTGATCTGAAGGGATGAGTGATCCACTTGAGATCATGGGAGTTCTCCTGCACTCACTCCAACAACTCCAACATCTGAGTCAGATATTTCCCTCCAACGAGGGCCACAAGGCAAGGTGACGCGCAGTTTGAACCCGCTGTCCAGCTTGGCAAAGCCACGGGTTTGTGGGCAACTGTGTGATCCCTTTGTCAATAACACACCCCCACCCCCCTCCCGGGCCATGCCAACCAGGCCCAGCGACAGTGGCTGAAAGGGATTTGTGGTCAGCCTTACTGGAAAGCAAGTCAGAACCAGACTGGGGACACGGATTCCCTGTTTGCAGTGAAGACTTGTGCCAGTTGCAGATTTGCAGCGCTTGAATCATTCCACACAGGCTGTGCTCTCAAACCTGCATCAGAGTCACTGATTCATCTCCTTTCAAAGTGTCCGCACTGACTCCTTCAACCACAATTAGCCTCTCACTTGCCCAACTCACGCCTTTGACATCTGCCTGGAATCGCAGACTGGGTTTGACAGCTCGTCCAAAAGAAACAAAGACACAGCACCGTGCGGCTCTCCAAGAGACAGAGAGAGCTGAGGAAGTTGTATTCGTGGGTGTTCGGAATGATACAGCTCCATAAACACTCCAGATGCTCAGCACCACCGACACACACAGCGGCAGTCGTGTGTGTACCGTCTACAAGATGCACTGCAGGAACTCACCAAGGCCCCTTCGACTCCACCTTCCAAACCCACAACCACCGCCATCGAGAAGGACAAGGGCAGCAGATACCTGGGAACACCACCACTCAGGCAGCACGGTGGCACAGTGGTTAGCACTGCTGTTTCACAGCTCCAGGGGCCCAGGTTCGATTCCTGGCTCGGGTCACTGCCTGTGTGGAGTCTGCACATTCTCCTTGTGTCTGCGTGGGTTTCCTCCGGGTGCTCCAGTTTCCCCCCACAGTCGAAAGATGTGCAGGTTAGGTTGATTGGCCATGCTAAAATTGCCCGTTAGTGCATAAATTAGATGCATAAATTAGAGGGATTAGTGGGTAAATGTGTAGGGTTCGGGGGTAGGGTCTGGGTGGGATTGTGATCAGTGCAGAATCGATGGGCCAAAGGGCCTCTTTCTATACGGTAAGGATTCTATGATTCTTGGAGATTCCCCTCCAGGTCACTCAGCATCCCAACTTGGAAATATATCAGCCGTTCCTTCACAGCGGCTGGGTCAAAATCCAGAACTCCCCCCCTAACAGCACTGGGGGTGTACCTACACCTTACGGATTGCTGTGGTTTAAGAAGGCAGCTCACCGCCATCTTCCCAATGGCAGTTAGGAATGGGTGAGAAATGTTGTTCTAACCAGTGATGCCCACATCTCATAAATGAATTTTAACATTTGGCTTGAAGTTTAAGCTGAATTTATAATCCCTGTATTTGTGCATTGAGAAAGCAGGAACCTGAGTTTTTGTTTCACTTTAAAGCATTGATTGTAAGTCTGAGTGTTTCCCTATGTACCTGCATTTTTAATGAGGTTTTGCGACCCTTGAAGTGAAGAGCTATGTTAGCAAGATGGCGTTGGGGTTAAGAAAAGTTTAAACAAAGTCGACAAACTTGACTGTTGCCCAGTAATGGGCAACCCACAAAGACACAGGAAGAAACAGAAAGCAGTTTCAATTTAGCTGGAAGTGAGTGCCAGGAGGAACTGGACAGGAGAGGGAATTGTGGAGAACAGGTTTCCCAAAAGAAGTGGAAGAAGTCACAGAAAACAGGGAGTGGGACAAAAAAGAAAGGAAGACATTGAAATTAAGGAACAAGAACAGGAACCTGAACAAAGTGCTGTTCAGTTGAAGTTAGTGTAACAAGCAGAGGAAAATATATTTCATGATCCAGTGGAGAGGAACATCAGAGAATGAGGCTGAAACCCTGGATTTGGATCCTTGTTGAAGGCATCCAAATGGAAGAATCTTTTGGGAGACAATTCCAAGATGTGTACTTTCTCCATTGAGATTGGAAATCTTTCGGAGGAAGATGGAGTTCAGTGAGATGAGTTGGCTCACAGTGTGGCAAGTCTCTGGGGGCAGTTGATGAGAGATTGGTAGCATCTATCTTGGGTGGTTTCTGACACTTTGGTTTCAGGGTTTGGTATCTCTGACCACAGGTTGCCTATTGATTTCTGCAGATCACATCGGTGGTAGGGTGAGGGAGGCGAAGATCAAGGCTGGCAATTGGGTTGGGGAGGTGAGATGGAGGTGGCCCGGAGAGAGGGGGCTGGCTTGGAGAAGTTCAGGAGGCCATCGCTTAGCTCAGAGGAACAGTGATGGAGGGTTGCTGTATTGGCCAATAACTGGAAGCCGAGGCCAGCGTGGAGACCACACATGTGCTGATGTCCATGCTGAAAGATCAGCACACGCGCAATGGCCTGCTCAGCTGCCGGCCTCTCCAGCAGGAATGTGCCCTGCCAATGATTTTTATCATGATTGGTGCTGGGGCACTCTGCAGTGCTCAGCATGTGGGAGATTCATTTTGAAAATCCTGCCCCCAAAAAAAATGATTCCACAATTTTGGAATCATCTACCCCCAGAGACTTACCAGACTGTGAGCCAATTCATCTCACTGAACTCTACCTTTCTCCTAAAGATTTCCATTCAAACTACAATTACTCTGGTTTATATGCAAACTCGACACTTCGATACTTTTTTGGGGGGAGAATCCCAGCCTATGTTGTTTGGGGTGTAATCCTGACGCAAGCCTTGTATTAGCTGGTGCATTTGCAGCGCTTGTGCCAAGACTGAGAAGTGTCCCAATGTGCAAAGAGTTTGAACAGCTGTCGGGAAACATGTCCAGGCAGGTTTCATTCAGTAAATAAGTCAGTGAATGAATCTCTATTGTCACAGAAAGCATGGGTGAAATTCTCCCAGCTGGGACCAGGTGCCGTGGTGAGGGTGGGAATGTGGAGTGTTTCCTCCTCCAGAGGCCAGCGGGAAAATTTCCAAATCCTCCTGCCTGCCGCGCCAACCCCACATCACTGGTTACGCAACTGGTTGTTTTATGCTGTGTCCCACGACAGGGGAGGCTTGATGGCACCTCGTCCAACACTCTATCCACGCGCCATATTGAAAAGGCGGCCAGCATCACGAAGCCCACTACTGAAGAAAGATGGAGCTCCTGAGGTGAAGGAATGGATCTCCAGGAACATTCCGAGGCTGGAGTTTCCACGGAGACATGCCCACCAGTGTTGCACTCAGTTAGTGGGAGGGCGTTGGGGACAGTTACAGAGCAAAGAGATCTAAGGGTACACGTTCATAGCTCCTTGAAGTTGGAGTCGCTGGTGGACAGAGTGGTGAAGAAGGCATTCGGCTTGCTTGGTTTCATCGGTCAGAACATGGGCAAAACGGGTATCGAGGGATATTGGCCAAACGTGGGCAATTGGGACGAGCTTCGGGGTTTTAAAAAAAGGGTGGCATGGACAAGTTGGGCCGAAGAGCCTGTTTCCGTGCTGTAAACCTCTGGGACTCAATGAACTCCTCCCCCAAGTCTCACCTGCCAGTGAAATCTTGGAGTCCACAAACGCACCCTCGGACCCACATTGAGTTGATCTTTCTCTGCACCCTAGCTATGACTGTAACACTACATTCTGCACTCTCTCCTTTCCTTCTCTATGAACGGTATGTTTCTTCTGTATAGCGTGCAAGAAAAAATACTTTTCACACTCTATGTTAACACGTGTGACAATAATAAATCAAATCAAATCAAGACAATTGTTGATTTCTGCAGTCGCAAGTGACCAGCCTTTTCTCTCAGCAACGTGGCCCCAAGAAGCTTTGACATTGCTCTTTTGTGGGCTGTAAAATGGACTGATGTTCATCCATTGCCATAACCCTTCCGGCCACTGCGGATCCAGCCAAGCAAGAAACAGCCATTGAAGTCAGCTCTCTATGTCTCTTAAAAACACTGAGGAAAACCACATTATACTGCTGCACTTCAGAGAGTAATCAGTGCCAAACTGTAACACTAATTTAATAATGCTCAGCTCTGGGTAATGGAGTGAGAGAGGAAAATGGACTGCAGCAGAAAACCAGAAGGAAAGCTACTGCAGACAGAGATCAGGCCTCTCAGACCCTGGAATAGAAAATGCGGAAACACGTCTGTGAACACGACCAGGAGGTGGAACTGGAATCGGGGGAGAGAGGGAGGAAAGAAGGTTAGATCGCAGGTGGGATTGGGCCCGTACTCGCTGGAGTTTAGAATGTTGAGCGGGGTATCTCAGCTCCAGAGGAGGTTCACAAGAATGATCCCTGGAATGAAGAGGAACGATTGAGGATTCTGGGTCTGTACACGTTGGAGTTTAGAAGGATGAGGGGGGGATCTTATTGAAACTTACAGGATGCTGCGAGACCTGGATAGAGTGGATGTGGAGAGGATGTTTCCACGAGTAGGAAAAACTAGAACCAGAGGGCACAACCTCAGGCTGAAGGGACGATTCTTTAAAACAGAGATGGGGAGGAATTTCTTCAGCCAGAGAGTGGGGAATCTGTAGAACTCTTTGTCGCAGAAGGCTGTGGAGTCCAGGTCATTGAGTGTCTTTAAGACAGGGATAGATAGGTTCCTGATTAAGAAGGGGATCAGGAGTTATGGGGAAAGGCAGGAGAATGGGGATGAGAAAAATATCAGCCATGATTGAATGGGGGAGCAGACTCGATGGGCTGAGTGGCCTAATTCTGCTCCAATGTCTTATGTTCTTATGGATGTCAAAGTGGATTGTCACAGAGACAATCGCTTGAACTTTCCGATCCGGGAAGAAGAGTTGGTTATCCTCCAGTTGGATCTGCTGCTCAGGGCACCTTCATTTCTCATGCCTCAGTTCCCTCTTTTTGTCCATCTGCTGATTGACCCTGTTGTGTCTTTCCACTATTCCCTGCTCCATCGTGGCAACCTTGTAAACCGGGCGCACAACAGGTTGTACATTGGTGCACTCATCACTTAACACCGTCAATCTGGCAGCAACTGAAAGGCCTGCATCAAACTCCCAATCTCAGGGCATCCCAAAGCACTGAATGGCCAAACAAACACTTTCCCAGTGTCCCGTCTCTGTGTAATGTCGGAGTTTGTAATGATAGAAGTCTGCAAGGTTCTGAGGGGCGTGGACAGAGTGGATAGTCAAAAGCTTTCTCCCAGGGTGAAAGAGTCAGTGACGAGGGGGCCCCAGGTTTAAGGTGCGAGGGGCAAGGTCTAAAGGAGATGTACGAGGCAAGTTTTTTTACACAGAGGGTGGTGGGTGTCTGGAACTGCCTGCTGGGAGAGGTAGTGGAAGCACATATGACAGTGAGTTTCACGGGGCTAAACTAGGACGGGAGTAGAGGGATGTGATCCCCGGAAGGGTAGGGGGGTTTCAGTTCAGTCGGGCAGCATGGTCGGTGCAGGCTTGGAGGGCCGAAGGGCCTGTTCCTGTGCTGTCATTTCCTTTGTTCTTTGCTCTTTGAACTCTGGCAGCCAATTTCCGCACAGCAAGATCTCACAAAACCAGAATGAGATAACGATCAAATCATTTTGTTTTAGCATTGAGGAATTGTGATCTTTCATTTGTGCAATGTGTGAATTACTGGCGAGAACAGTGTTTTAATGCCCATCCCTAATTGTCCCTTGAGAAGGTGGTGTGAGCAGCCTTCTTGAACCACTGCGGGATGGCATGGACAAGTCGGGCCGAAGGGCCTATTTCCATGCTGTTAACCGCTATGACTCTATGCTTCCAGGGGTCTGTGAGGTAGAGGTACACCCGCACTGCTGTGAGGGAGGGAGTTCCAGAATTTTGACACAGCGACACTGAAGGAACGGTGGAACAGGTAACTTATTCCTGTTGCAAATTGGTTGGTTTGAATGGAACAGGGGGCTCAGGGTTTGAGAGAAGGGAAGAATTTACCCAGTTGGTCGCTGCACTGTAGCGTGAGTAATCAGTTTCTGAGTTCCATTCAGACATTGGGAACTGTCAGAGAGATGAAAGCTGCTCCTTCAATCACGTAAGGTCCCCGATGGATGACTCGATTGGCTGACTCACTAGGTCATGTGCACCTGCTGAGGGGTCTGGAGAGGACAAGTCATTACAATGATCTGGAGTCACACTGAATGAGAAAAAGGAGATTGTCATCAACTTCAGGAAGCGGAAAGGAGAACATGCCCCTGTCTACATCAACGGGGATGAAGTCGAAAGGGTCGAGAGCTTCAAGTTTTTCAGTGTCCAGATCACCAACAACCTGTCCTGGTCCCCCCCACGCCCACCCTATCGTTAAGAAAGCCCCACCAACTCCTCTACTTTCTCAGAAGACTCAGGAAATTTGACATGTCAGCTACGACTCTCACCAACATTTACAGATGCACCACAGAAAGCATTCTTTCTGGTTGTATCACAGCTTGGTATGGGGCTCCTGCTCTGCCCAAGACCGCAAGGAACAACAAAAGGATGTGAATGTAGCCTCATCAATCATGCAAACCAGTTTCGCAAGAACAATTCAGTTTCTTACCCACCTTTGTGATACGAATTGAACTCTGCACTCTTGCAAGCTGCTTGATTCGCAGCCAGTCTTTTTTCTCCTCTTTTTGGAGAAGAAAATTAATTCTAACCACCTGGAATTACACTGAACAGCCCTGTTTCTGAGATTGACTCACTCTGCAGTCTTACCTTGCTGCTACTGTTAGCACCTCCTGTTGTCATTAACACTGCATTTGACACTCCCTCTACCCTGAGTCCGTGACCTCTTTGTCAAATCTCTCCTGAGCTCCCACCGATCGGCTTTACTTCCTTTCATTCCACCTGCTCCTCTCCCTTTAAAACAAGGCAAACTTCATCCCATTTCTCACTCCCATGGCCTGGGCCTCAGCACCTCCCTCTGAGACTGGATCCTGAACTTCCCAACTCTCAGACCACAATCAGCAAGGATAGGCAATAACACCTCCTCCGCGATCATCCTCAACACCGATGCCCCACAAGGCTGTGTTCTCAGCCTCCTATTATACTCCTTATGCACCATGTGGTCAAATTCCCCTTCAATTCAATTTTCAAGTTTGCTGACGACACCGCCGTAGTGTCAGATCTCAAACAATGACAAAAGGATCGAAAGCTTCATGTTTTTAGGTGTCCAGATCACCAACAACTTGTCCTGGTCAGGAAGGCGAATGGGATGCTGGCCTTCATAGCGAGGGGGATTGAATATAAAAGTAGGGAGGTCTTGCTGCAGCTGTATAGGGCAATGGTGAGGCCGCAGCTGGAGTACTGTGTGCAGTTTTGGGCGCCGCACCTGCGCAAGGATATTTTGGCCCTGGAGGGAGTGCAGAGGAGGTTTACTAGGCTGATACCGGAGTTGAGGGGATTGAGCTATGAGGAGAGGCTGAATAAACTAGGCTTGTACTCGTTAGAGTTTAGAAGAATGAAGGGAGATCTCATTGAGACGTATAAGATGATGAATGAGATGGATAGGATAGAGGTGGAGAGACTCTTCCCGCTCAAAAAAGACAGTAAGACTAGGGGGCACAGCCTCAAGATAAAGGGGAGGCGGTTTAGAACAGAGTTGAGGAGGAACTTCTTCACTCAAAGGGTGGTGAATCTCTGCCCATTGAAGTGGTGGAGGCTGCCTCGCTAAATATTTTTAAGAAGCGGGTTGATGGGTTTTTGATAAGAGAGGGGATTAAGGGTTATGGGGAGAGGGCGGGAATGTGGAACTGAGCCACGACAGATCAGCCATGATCTTATTGAATGGCGGGGCAGGCTCGAAGGGCTAGATGGCCTACTCCTGCTCCTATTTCTTATGTTCTTATGTCTGCTGCTGTCAGACTTTTGAATGGACTTACCTTGCATTAAGTTGATCTCTCTCTCACCCTCGTTATGACTCAAACACTACATTCTGCACTCTCTCCTTTCCTTCTCTCTGAACGGTATGTTTTGTCTGTGTAGCGCGCAAGAAACAATACTTTTCACTGTATGCTAATACATGTGACAATAATAAATCAAATCAAATCAAAACAAAGTCTGAAATCTCTTAGCAACTCGAGAAAGCCGCAACATAACAATTAGGGTTTCCACCTTCCAGATGAGTCCATAAACTGAGCTCCCAGGGAGATTTAATTGATGAATAATTGATGGGGAAAAGGTTGCAGGAACGTGAGGAAAGTGCAAACGAGTGGGATGAATATTGAAAGAGACAGCACAGACTTGATAGGTCGAATGGCCCCCTTCAGTGTTTGTGTCATTCCGCCGTTCAATAGCACAGCTGTAAAATGTATTGGAATGATCTGAGGTCGTGAAAGGTACTACATAAATGCAAGTTTTCTCACCACAAGAAAAGGGTGGGTGTTCAGGGGTCACATGACATTCCTGGGGCCTATCAGGAGGCAGAGCGCGTACCATCTCCAATCGGGTGTCAGGGCAGACTTCCTGTGCGGAGGGAAACCTTCACACTGAGCCCAGGAGTCGGTGGAATCTGACTTGTATCCATATTGAGCTTGTTTGTGTATCATCTTGTCTTCCCTTCAATAAATTATTGATTTGATTTGATTTATTATTGTCCCATGTATTAACGTACAAAGAAAAGTATTGTTTCTTGCGCGCTGTACAGACAAAACATACCGTTCATAGAGAAGGAAAGGAGAGAGTGCAGGATGTAGTGTTAGAGTCACAGCGAGGGGGTAGAGGAAGATCAACTTAATGCGAGGTGGGTCCATTCAAAAGTCTGACGGCAGCAGGGAAGAAGCTGTTCTTGAGATGGTTGGTACGTGACCTCAGACTTTTGTATCTTTTTCCAATGGAAGTGCTCATTCTTCCAGCGGAGCACTCAGACAGGGGAGCGATTTTGGAGAGGAGAGCTGGAAGGTCAGAGTTTTTGCTTTTTGACTTACATTTTTCAGAGCTTTTTATCCAGAGCAAGCAGGAAACCAGAAGCAGGCCGTGAAGAGGCCTGGGAAGGTTTTTTTTTTCGTTCTGCCCAATAAATTTGAATGGTGAGAGCAGGGAAGCTTTTCTTCTTGTTTTGTCCTAACTCTTATCTTGTTGGGAGTTTGGCTGGAGAGGATGGCAGTTTAATGCTCCTCTTGCAGGATGTGGGAGGTGGCGGGGAGGTGGGGGGGGGGTCACCATTTTTGACGCTGCTGGCTTCACGTGCGGGAGGTGCACCCAGCTCCGGCTCCACGCAGACGGCCTTCGGGAATTGGAGCTGGAACTGGATGAACTTCGGATCGTTCGGGAGGCAGAGGGGGTGATAGATAACAGTGGTAACACCTAAAACTGAAGCTAGCTGGGTGACAGGAGAGGGGAGAGGAGGAAGCGGTCTGTGCAGGGATCCCCTGTGGTTAGTCCCCCCCCCAAAATAAGTAGACTGAATTGGATATTGTCGGGGTGGGGGGGGGGAGATGACTTTCCAGGGGTAAGCCAAGGTGACCAGGTCTCTGGCGCGGAGGCAGGCTCTGTGGCTCAGAAGGAAAAGGGAGAGAATAGGAGAGCAATAGTAGTGGGGGACACACTCATTCGACACACGAACGAGGTTCCAGGATGATAGTCTGCACTCCTGGTGCTCAGGTCTAGGATGTTTCTGAGTGGGTAGAGAGCATCCTAAAAGGGGAGGGTAATCAGATAGACGTCATTCTCCACATTGGTACAAATGACGGAGGCAGAAAGAGCAAGGGGGGGGGGCGGGGGGTGGTGCCCTGCAAGAACAATTTAGGGAGTTCCTCAGCCTATTTTTCAAGCATTAAACCTCAATGGTTCAGGAGATGGTCAGTTACTTTCCCAGCTCCAGGTGTCCTCTCTCTGTCGATACCAGCTCACACCTTCATTGGCTTTATTTCAGCTTAAGTACACAAGAGGCCAAATTCTAATGGCAGGGACGGTTCAACAATCTCCTGCAATAGGATCCAGCTCAACACCTGAAGTAACAGCTTGCAGCTTCTACAATCTCTCAACGTTAACTAACAGCCCAAAGGTGTAAAGCAGACGCAGTCAGGAAGGAGACTGGGAAACAGGATATGTTTTGATATTTCATGGTAGAGTGATTATTGGGTGAAGAGTTCCAGAGAACATTGCTTCGTTGTTTTTCAGTTCTTTCATGGGGTGTGGGTGTCGCAGGCGAGGTCACCAGTTATTGCATGTCTGAGTTGCCTGAGGAGAGAGGAGCAGTGTCTCGGGGATTGGAAAGAGGGTCACAGTGAATGGGGGGGATTGGGGAGAGGGTAACAGCGAATGGGAGGGATTGGGGAGATGGTGACAGTGACTGGGGGGATTGGGGAGAGGGTAACACTGAATGGGAGGGATTGGGGAGAGGGTCACAGTGAATGGGGGGGATTGGGGAGAGGGCAACAGTGAATGGGGGGGATTGTGGAGAGGGTAACAGTGACTGGGGGGGATTGGGGAGAGGGTAACAGTGAATGGGGGGATTGGGGAGAGGGTAACAGTGAATGGGGGGGATTGGGGAGATGGTGACAGTGACTGGGGGGGATTGGGGAGAGGGTAACAGTGAATGGGGGGATTGGGGAGAGGGTAACAGTGAATGGGGGGGATGGGGGAGATGGTCACAGTGACTGAGGGGATTGGGGAGAAGGTCACAGTGACTGAGGGGATTGGGGAGAAGGTCACAGTGACTGAGGGGATTGGGGAGAAGGTCACAGTGACTGAGGGGATTGGGGAGAAGGTCACAGTGACTGGGGGCATTGGGGAGAGGGTCACAGTGACTGGGGGGATTGGGGAGAGGGTAACAGTGAATGGGGGGGATTGTGGAGAGGGTAACAGTGAATGGGGGGATTGGGGAGAGGGTAACAGTGAATGGGGGGGATTGTGGAGAGGGTAACAGTGAATGGGGGGATTGGGGAGAGGGTAACAGTGATTGGGGTGATTGGGGAGAGGGTAACAGTGACTGGGGGGGATTGGGGAGAGGGTAACAGTGAATGGGGGGATTGTGGAGAGGGTAACAGTGAATGGGGGGATTGGGGAGAGGGTAACAGTGAATGGGAGGACTGGGGAGAGGGTAACAGTGAATGGGGGGATTGGGGAGAGGGTAACAGTGACTGGGGGGATTGTGGAGAGGGTAGCAGTGACTGGGGGGATTGTGGAGAGGGTAACAGTGAATGGGAGGACTGGGGAGAGGGTAACAGTGAATGGGGGGATTGGGGAGAAGGTAACAGTGAATGGGAGGGCTGGGGAGAGGGTAACAGTGACTGGGGGGGATTGGGGAGAGGGTAACAGTAAATGGGGGGGATTGGGGAGAGGGTAACAGTGAATGGGGGGATTGGGGAGAGGGTAACAGTGACTGGGGGGGATTGGGGAGAGGGTAACAGTGAATGGGGGGATTGGGGAGAGGGTAACAGTGAATGGGGGGACTGGGGAGAGGGTAACAGTGACTGGGGGGATTGGGGAGAGGGTAACAGTGAATGGGGGGATTGTGGAGAGGGTAACAGTGAATGGGGGGGACTGGGGAAAGGGTAACAGTGAATGGGGGGGATTGTGGAGAGGGTAACAGTGAATGGGGGGATTGGGGAGAGGGTCACAGTGACTGGGGGGATTAGGGAGAGGGTAACAGTGAATGGGGGGACTGGGGAGAGGGTAACAGTGAATGGGGGGGATTGGGGAGATGGTGACAGTGACTGGGGGGATTGGGGAGAGGGTAACAGTGAATGGGGGGGATTGTGGAGAGGGTAACAGTGAATGGGGGGATTGGGGAGAGGGTAACAGTGAATGGGGGGGATTGTGGAGAGGGTAACAGTGAATGGGGGGATTGGGGAGAGGGTAACAGTGATTGGGGTGATTGGGGAGAGGGTAACAGTGACTGGGGGGGATTGGGGAGAGGGTAACAGTGAATGGGGGGATTGTGGAGAGGGTAACAGTGAATGGGGGGATTGGGGAGAGGGTAACAGTGAATGGGAGGACTGGGGAGAGGGTAACAGTGAATGGGGGGATTGGGGAGAGGGTAACAGTGACTGGGGGGATTGTGGAGAGGGTAGCAGTGACTGGGGGGATTGTGGAGAGGGTAACAGTGAATGGGGGGACTGGGGAGAGGGTAACAGTGAATGGGGGGATTGGGGAGAAGGTAACAGTGAATGGGAGGGCTGGGGAGAGGGTAACAGTGACTGGGGGGGATTGGGGAGAGGGTAACAGTAAATGGGGGGGATTGGGGAGAGGGTAACAGTGAATGGGGGGATTGGGGAGAGGGTAACAGTGACTGGGGGGGATTGGGGAGAGGGTAACAGTGAATGGGGGGATTGGGGAGAGGGTAACAGTGAATGGGGGGACTGGGGAGAGGGTAACAGTGACTGGGGGGATTGGGGAGAGGGTAACAGTGAATGGGGGGATTGTGGAGAGGGTAACAGTGAATGGGGGGACTGGGGAGAGGGTAACAGTGAATGGGGGGACTGGGGAGAGGGTAACAGTGACTGGGGGGGATTGGGGAGATGGCCACAGTGACCAGGGGGGATTGTGGAGAGGGTAACAGTGAATGGGGGGACTGGGGAGAGGGTAACAGTGACTGGGGGGATTGGGGAGAGGGTAACAGTGAATGGGGGGCCTGGGGAGAGGGTAACAGTGAATGGGGGGATTGTGGAGAGGGTAACAGTGAATGGGGGGGATTGGGGAGAGGGGAACAGTGAATGGGGGGATTGGGGAGATGGTCACAGTGACCGGGGGGGATTGGGGAGAGGGTAACAGTGAATGGGGGGATTGGGGAGAGGGTAACAGTGAATGGGGGGACTGGGGAGAGGGTAACAGTGAATGGGGGAATTGGGAAGTAGGTAACAGTGAATGGAGGGGATTGTGGAGAGGGTCACAGTGAATGGGGTGTTTGGGGAGAGGGTAACAGTGACTGGGGGGATTAGGGAGAGGGTAACAGTGAATGGGGGGACTGGGGAGAGGGTAACAGTAAATGAGGGGGATTGTGGAGAGGGTAACAGTGAATGGGGGGATTGGGGAGAGGGTAACAGTAAATGAGGGGGATTGTGGAGAGGGTAACAGTGAATGGGGGGATTGGGGAGAGGGTAACAGTGACTGGGGGGATTAGGGAGAGGGTCACAGTGAATGGGGGGACTGGGGAGAGGGTAACAGTGAATGGGGGGATTGGGGATAGGGTCACAGTGACTGGGGGGATTGGGGAGAGGGTAACAGTGAATGGGGGGATTGGGGAGAGGGTAACAGTAAATGAGGGGGATTGTGGAGAGGGTAACAGTGAATGGGGGGATTGGGGAGAGGGTAACAGTGACTGGGGGGATTGGGGAGAGGATAACAGTGAATGGGGGGGATTGTGGAGAGGGTAACAGTGAATGGGGGGACTGGGGAGAGGATAACAGTGAATGGGGGGACTGGGGAGAGGGTAACAGTGAATGGGGGGACTGGGGAGAGGGTCACAGTGACTGGGGGGATTGGGGAGAGGGTAACAGTGAATGGGGGGGATTGGGGAGATGGTGACAGTGACCGGGGGGGATTGGGGAGAGGGTAACAGTGACTGGGGGGGATTGGGGAGAGGGTAACAGTGAATGGGGGGGATTGGGGAGAGGGTAACAGTGAATGGGGGGGATTGGGGAGAGGGTAACAGTAAATGAGGGGGATTGTGGAGAGGGTAACAGTGAATGGGGGGATTGGGGAGAGAGTAACAGTGACTGGGGGGATTGGGGAGAGGGTAACAGTGAATGGGGGGATTGGGGAGAGGGTAACCGTGAATGGGGAGGACTGGGGAGAGGGTAACAGTGAATGAGGAGGACTGGGGAGAGGGTAACAGTGACTGGGGGGATTGGGGAGAGGGTAACAGTGAATGGGGGAACTGGGGAGATGGTAACAGTGAATGGGGGGACTGGGGAGAGGGTAACAGTGAATGGGGGGATTGGGGAGAGGGTAACAGTGAATGGGGGGATTGGGGAGAGGGTAACAGTGAATGGGGGGACTGGGGAGAGGGTAACAGTGAATGGGGGGATTGGGGAGAGGGTAACAGTGACTGGGGGGACTGGGGAGAGGGTAACAGTGAATGGGGGGGATTGTGGAGAGGGTAACAGTGAATGGGGGGATTGGGGAGAGGGTAACAGTGAATGGGGTGATTGGGGAGAGGGTAACAGTGAATGGGGGGATTGGGGAGAGGGTAACAGTGACTGGGGTGATTGGGGAGAGGGTAACAGTGAATGGGAGGATTGGGGAGAGGGTAACAGTGAATGGGGTGATTGGGGAGAGGGTAACAGTGAATGGGGGGATTGGGGAGAGGGTAACAGTGAATGGGAGGATTGGGGAGAGGGTAACAGTGAATGGGGTGATTGGGGAGAGGGTAACAGTGAATGGGGGGATTGGGGAGAGGGTAACAGTGAATGGGGGGGATTGTGGAGAGGGTAACAGTGAATGGGAGGATTGGGGAGAGGGTAACAGTGAATGGGGTGATTGGGGAGAGGGTAACAGTGAATGGGGGGATTGGGGAGAGGGTAACAGTGAATGGGGGGGATTGTGGAGAGGGTAACAGTGAATGGGGGGACTGCAGAGAGGGTAACAGTGAATGGGGGGATTGTGGAGAGGGTAACAGTGAATGGGGGGGATTGTGGAGAGGGTAACAGTGAATGGGGGGACTGGGGAGTGGGTAACAGTGAATAGGGGGATTGGGGAGAGGGTAATAGTGAATGGGGGGACTGGGGAGAGGGTAACAGTGAATTTGGGGGATTGGGGAGAGGGTAACAGTGAATGGGGAGACTGGGGAGAGGGTAACAGTGAATGGGGTGATTGGGGAGAGGGTAACAGTGAATGGGGGGATTGGGGAGAGGGTAACAGTGAATGGGGTGATTGGGGAGAGGGTAACAGTGAATGGGGGGATTGGGGAGAGGGTAACAGTGAATGGGGGGGATTGTGGAGAGGGTAACAGTGAATGGGGGGACTGCAGAGAGGGTAACAGTGAATGGGGGGATTGTGGAGAGGGTAACAGTGAATGGGGGGGATTCTGGAGAGGGTAACAGTGAATGGGGGGACTGGGGAGTGGGTAACAGTGAATAGGGGGATTGGGGAGAGGGTAATAGTGAATGGGGGGACTGGGGAGAGGGTAACAGTGAATTTGGGGGATTGGGGAGAGGGTAACAGTGAATGGGGGGATTGGGGAGAGGGTAACAGTGAATGGGGGGGATTGTGGAGAGGGTCACAGTGAATGGGGGGATTGGGGAGAGGGTAACAGTGAATGGGGGGGATTGTGGAGAGGGTAACAGTGAATGGGGGGATTGGGGAGAGGGTCACAGTGAATGGGGGGATTGGGGAGAGGGTAACCGTGACTGGGGGGATTGGGGAGAGGGTAACAGTGAATGGGGGGACTGGGGAGAGGGTAACAGTGAATGGGGGGGATTGGGGAGAGGGTAACAGTGAATGGGGGGATTGGGGAGAGGGTAACAGTGAATGGGGGGGATGGGGGAGAGGGTAACAGTGAATGGGGGGACTGGGGAGAGGCTAACAGTGAATGGGGGGACTGGGGAGAGGGTAACAGTGAATGGGGGGGATTGGGGAGAGGGTAACAGTGAATGGGGGGACTGGGGAGAGGGTAACAGTGAATTGGGGGGATTGGGGAGAGGGTAACAGTGAATGGGGGGACTGGGGAGAGGCTAACAGTGAATGGGGGGACTGGGGAGAGGGTAACAGTGAATGGGGGGGATTGGGGAGAGGGTAACAGTGAATGGGGGGATTGGGGAGAGGGTAATAGTGAATGGGGGGACTGGGGAGAGGGTAACAGTGACTGGGGGGATTGGGGAGAGGGTAACAGTGACTGGGGGGATTGGGGAGAGGGTAACAGTGAATGGGGGGGATTGTGGAGAGGGTAACAGTGGATGGGGCGAGACTGGTAATGAGTTGGATAATGGGTCAGTTAAAATGGTTATGATGTGAAGTGAGGCGGTCGTGCAGTTTTCTTTCTGGAGTGGTACAGGATTTGTCCGTTCTATCGATCTGTGTGAGATTATCCATGGGGAAAGTATAATAAAATCGAGAGAGAGGCAGCAGGGGGCTGTGAGGGAGATGTTGTTCAGAGCTGTGAGCAGAACAGACTTTAAAGCAGTCATGAATAATTTGTGAGTTTGGCATCTCTCCCCCTCCTCTGTACAATTAAAACTCATCTGAAAATGGTCAGTTATCGACACTAGCGGCAGTGCACTGACTGACAGTCAGGCAGGAATCTCCAGAGACACGAATCTCTGACCTGTTAACTCAGAAATGCGCTCAGCGATGGTTCATCAACCTCCCTCGCCCGTCATACACTGGTGTGTGCGTGTGTGTGCATTATTTTGATAACTATCATTTGCCAGCGTCTGCCTGTACTTAGTGAAGAGCAAACTGCCTGGAGGGTTCAGAGCAGTGAGTGTAATATCAAACCTGACAGTCCGTGTACAAGAGAGGTGAACATGCAGCCGAATAATGCAGAGATAACAGAAGATGCTTGAGCATTGAGCCAGCACCGAGTGCACGCTGGACCCGGTCCTCTGAGAATTGGTGGGATTCTTTGCAAATCCAGCTCAACAAAAACAAGAACTTGCATTTACATAGCCCCTAGGAGGTAGCAAAACGCCCTGAGGCCCTTCACGGACACAAAATTCTGTTTGGTGTCAAGATGCATAGGGGAGATACGGGGACGATGGGGTGGGGTGGGGGGCATCAAAACCTCTGTCAAAGAGGTCTGTTTTAGGGATTGTGGCAAATGCAATGTTAGCACTCATGTCAAGAATACACAAGCAAGATGTATTTCTGAGGCTGTATAAGGCTCTGGTCAGACTCCATTTGGAGGATTGTGACATGTTTTGGTCCCCATATCTAAGGATGGATGTGCTGGCCCTTGGAAAGGGTCAAGAGGAGGTTAACAAGAATGATCCCTGGAATGAAGAGCTTGTCGTATGAGGAACGGTTGAGGATTCTGGGTCTGCACACATTGGAGTTTAAAAGAATAAGGGGGGATCTCATGGAAACTTACAGGACACTGCGAGGGCTGGACAGAGTGAATGTGGAGAGGATGTTTCCACCAGTAGGAAAAACTCGAACCAGAGGGCACAACCTCAGGCTAAAGAGATGATCCTTTAAAACAGAGATGAGGAGGAATTCCTTCAGCCAGAGAGTGGTGAATCTGTGGAACTCTTTGCCGCAGAAGGCTGTGGAGATCAGGTCATTGAGTGTCTTTAAGACAGAGATAGATAGATTCTTGATTAATAAGGGGATCAGGGGTTATGGGGAAAAGGCAGGAGAATGGGGATGAGAAAAATATCAGCCACGATTGAACTGCGGAGCAGACTCGATGGGCATACAGTGAAAACTATTATTTCTTGCGCACTACATAGACAAAACATAATGTTTATGGAGAAGGAAAGGAGAGAGTGCAGAATGTAGTGTTACAGCCATAGCGAGGGTGTCGAGAAAGATCAACTTAATGCAAGGTAAATCCATTCAAAAGTCTGACAACAGCAGGGAAGAAGCTGTTCTTGAGTCGGTTGGTACGTGACCTCAGACTTTTGTATCTTTTTCCCAAAGGAAGAAGGTGGAAGAGAGAATGTCCAGGGTGTGTGGGGTCCTTAATTATGCCGGCTGCTTTGCCGAGGCAGTGGGAAGTGCAGACAGAGTCAATGGATGGGAGGCTGGTTTGGGTTACATTCATGACCTTTTGCACTTTTTTGTGGTCTTGGGCAGAGCAGGAGCCCCATACCAAGCTGTGATACAACCAGAAAGAATGCTTTCTGTGGTGTATCTGTAAAAGTTGGTGAGAGTTGTAGCTGACATGCCAAATTTCATTAGTCTGAGAAAGTAGAGGCGTTGGTGGGGCTTTCTTAACGATAGTGTCGGCAGTGGGGGGACCAGGACAGGTTGTTGGTGATGTGGACACCTGAAAACTTGAAGCTCCCGACCCTTTCTACTTTGTCCCTGTTGTTGTAGACATGGGCATGTTCTCCTTTCTGTTTCCTGAAGTTGATGTAGACAGGGGCATGCTTTCCACTGTGCTTCCTTCAAGTTTGTTCAAAGATTTGGATTTTGGAAAGGACCATGAAAAAGGAAGGGGGAGAGGAGGTTCTGAAGGGTGCAGTAAACAGACAGAAGACAAAGTGCTGAAGGAGAATGTGTGGGAGCAGAGAGTTCAGCTGGGTGTTGAGATACAATGGGATGAGGAGGCCATTCGGCCTTCACATAAGAACATAAGAAATAGGAGCAGGAGTAGGCCACCTAGCCCCTTGAGCCTGCCCCGCCATTCAATAGGATCATGGCTGATCTGAAGTGGATCAGTTCCACTTTCCCGCTTTCTCCCCGTAACTCTTAATTCCCTTGTCTATCAAAAACCTATCTACCTAATATATTCAACGAGATAGCCTCCACCACTTCAACGGGCAGAGAATTCCAGAGATTCACCACCCTTTGAGTGCAGAAGTTCCTCCTCAACTCCGATCTAAACTGTCCCCCCCCTTATCTTGAGGCTGTGCCCCCTAGTCCTGCTATCCTTTCGAGGTGGGAAGAATCTCTCTACCTGTACCCTATCCATCCTTTCATTGTCTTATACATCTCTATAATTTCCCCCCTCATCCTTCTAAACTCCAACGAGTACAGACCCAGTCTATTCAGTCTCTCTTCATTGGGCAACCCCCTTCACCCATGTACCAGTTCGTTGAAAGAATGATCCTGTTTAGACCCAGTTTTGGTCCGTTGCCAAATGTAAATGAGATGTAATGGAGCAGAATTTTGAGGCATTAGATTTTGACAGTGAGCAGATTTACAGCTTTCACCAATTAATATTCCTTCATTGACAGCAGTCGTGGTGGAAATGACTTCAAGCCTCTATCCTTGGAGAACATGCCATCCTGGCCCAGAGGTGACATTGCAGGATTCACCTCAAAATCAGCCTTTGATCAACAGAGAAAAGAGCAGAAATATGAATGAAAGTCAAAAGCACTTGCCAGAAGCTGCGTTGATACATTACGTTGAAGAAGACATTTTCCTCTCGCGTTTGTCTGCTTACACCAGCCAGATTGTAAAACACTGAGCATTACAATAGGCTGGGGCACTGAAAAGCCCATTCAACACTCTGGTTCATTGACAAAACTATCAGAAAGACAAGAACTCATCGTCAATACACAGTCTCCCATTCAGCCAAAGAACGTTACAGGGTTGGCGCTGAGGGAGTGCTGCACTGTCAGAGGGTCAGTGCTGAGGGAGTGCTGCACTGTCAGAGGGTCAGTGCTGAGGGAGTGCCGCACTGTCAGAGGGTCAGTGCTGAGGGAGTGCCGCACTGTCAGAGGGTCAGTGCTGAGGGAGCGCCGCACTGTCAGAGGGTCAGTACTGAGGGAGTGCCACACTGTCAGAGGGTCAGTACGGAGGGAGTGCCGCACTGTCAGAGGGTCAGTACTGAGGCAGTGCCGCACTGTCAGAGGGTCAGTGCTAATGGAGCGCCGCACTGTCAGAGGGTCAGTACTGAGGGAGTGCCGCACTGTCAGAGGGTCAGTGCTGAGGCAGTGCCGCACTGTCAGAGGGTCAGTGCTAATGGAGCGCCGCACTGTCAGAGGGTCAGTGCTAATGGAGCGCCGCACTGTCAGAGGGCCAGTGCTAATGGAGCGCCGCACTGTCAGAGGGTCAGTGCTAATGGAGCGCCGCACTGTCAGAGGGTCAGTGCTAATGGAGCGCCACGCTCGTAGAGGATCAGCGAAACATGTTGGGAGAATTAAGGCCAGATAGATCTCCCTCTCACCCCGCACCATTCCAGGTTTAAGCATCTGTCAGAAGATAAAACTCAACCATTGCCCTGTAATCACCTGTTTACCCCAGGTTGATAATGGTTGCCTTGGCTGACTCCAGAGCAGTTTCTCAAAGTGTACACTGTTCCTAATACTTGCCCGCGAGGGGCCGAATATTTCCACTTAAACACCAGAGGTTTATTTCTCATTGGAAACAATTAGTGGCACAAATGAAACACAGAGTGCAGCCGTCAGGTTCCCCAAGGCAGCAATTTCTAAACAACATCTGAGTGATGTCCACGTTTTTCAACAAACACCAGCCCACTTAGACTGCTTCTCAAGTGGTGTTTGTGACCTGGAGCCAAACAGAAAGGTTTTGCTTTCCATCTCGAAGCAGCTGGAAGCCCTTCCAGTTCCACAAACATCAAAGAGCGATCATCCTGTGTTAGCAAGGAATGCCATGGAGTGTCTTCGCTGGACACACGCTCAACTGAGATTGGAGGGGAAGGGAAGAAAACGTCAAAACCTGTGGACAAGCAGCAGGGATCGCCGAGCTGCCAGTTTATCTATTCAGTGGGCAGTGTCCTCAGGAGAGAACTCTATCCATTAGACGAACCCGTAACCCCTGTGTGTTCTGTCGGAGTGGACAAAACAGATCCAACATCACTCACCGAGGAAGATCTCTTCACTGTGTCCAGGCTAATATTTATGCTGTTTACAGGTGATCCTACCAGTTGCTGTGATTGGAGAGAACACATCTTCGAAACAGCATCGTGGGGTCTTGTATATCAGCCCAAGGTGGAACCTCGGTCTCATGTCTTCATCCATGATGTGGAGTTTCTGGTGTTGAGTTGGGGTAGACGCAGTCAGTAGTCTCACATACACCAGGTCAAAGTCCAACAGGTTTATTTGGTAGCATGAGCTTTTGGAGCGCTGCTCCTTCAAGGGACAGTGCTCCAAAAGCTCGTGCTACCAGGAAACCTGTTGGACTTTAACCTGGTGTTCTGAGACTACTCACTGTGTCTATGTCCAGAAGGCTCCTCTGACAGACCAGCATTCCTTCAGCCCTCACTCTCGTGTTGAAGACCCAGACGGGGCCTTGAACCTCCAACCTTGTGATTCAGAGAGGAGAACCTCGCCAGGCCAGCCACAGCAGAAGCACAAGCCCTTTCTTTGCGAAGGCTCTCAGCGAAGAACAGATGATCATCTGGAGGAAAGAGCACTCGGAGATGATAAAAGTTTTTCAAGTTTATTCATTTGTCACAAGTAAGGCTTACATTAACACAGCAATGAAGTTACTGTGAAAAGCCCCGAGTCACCACACTCTGATGCCTGCTCAGGTACACTTAGGGAGAATTTGACATGGCCAATGCATCCTAACCAGCACATTTTTTGGATTGTAGGAAGAAACCGGAGCACCCGGAGGAAATCCACGTAGACACAGGGAGATTGTGCTCCCCAAACTCCGCTCGGACAGTGACCCAAGCTGGGAATCGAACCCAGGTCCCTGGTGATGTGAGGCAACAGTGCTAGCCACTGCTCCACCATGCTGTCCCAGATTTGCCAAGAGGTGTGCAAATTGGGTCACACTTGGAATACTGCATACAGTTCTGGTCACCCTATTATAGAAAGGGTATTATTAAACTAGAGAGAGTGCAGAAAAGATTTACTGGGATGCTACCGGGACTTGATGGATTGAGTTATAAGGAGAGGCTGGAAAGACTGGGACTTTTGTCTCTGGCGCGTAAAAAGGCTGAGGGATGATCTTATCGAGGTCCATAAAATAATGAGGGGCACAGATCAGCTAGATAGTCAATATCTTTTCCCAAAGGTAGGGGAGTCTAAAACTAGAGGATTTAAGGTGAGAGGGGAGAGATACAGAAGGGTCCAGAGGGGCAATTTTTTCACACAGAGGGTGGTGAGTGTCTAGAACAAGCTGCCAAAGGTAGTAGTAGAGGTGGGTACAATTTTGTCTTTTAAAAAGCATTTAGACAGTTACATGGGTAAGATGGGTACAGAGGGATATGGGCCAAATGTGGGCGATTGGGATTAGCTTCGGGGCTATAAAAAAGGATGACATGGACAAGTTGGGCTGAAGGGCCTGTTTCCATGCTGTAAACCTCTATGACTCTATGACAGTAGGTCCGTACAGAAGAGAGAGGGAGAAAGTGTCCTCACTCATGAATGGACGAAGGAAATGATGGCAGAGATTGGAAATAATTAGTAAAGGAAGCGAAAGCGAAGTGTTTAGAGTGTGCAATGCACTGCCTGCGAGTGTGGGCGGAGGCAGAGTCAATCAAGGCTTGCAGGGGGAAATCAGACTGTTTTCTGAAAAGGAAGAATGCTCAGGGTCAGCGAGGAGAAGGCGAGCGAATTAAATTCAGTGAGCTTCTCGGTCGGAGAGCTGGTGCAGTCCCGCTCGCCGCGGGAATGAGCGCGGGGCGGACGCGCCGTGGAAAGGTCCCAGTGGGATTTTCTGGTTTCGGGGAGAGCGAGGACGGAAAATGCCATCCGATGGGCCAAATGGCCTCCGTCCGCACCAGAAGAGTTCCGTGATTCTGTGATGTGTGTTGTGGAGCGGTGATGAAGCAAGTCCGAGAAGAAATTAAGGCTCCTGCTTCTATTTTCACGTCTGACCTTTGAGTGGTGTGTAGCAGTGTTGAACAGAGGCTTGGTCTGGTTTGCTTCATAATTGTGCCGAATGTTTCAGTCAGCAAGCCTGTCTTTCGATGAGGGTTAACCATCAACCCACGATATTTTCCATTGCACAGCAGATTTACTCAGCGAATCCAGACAAAGAGCTGGAGCTGGGGAAGGAGAGGCTGTCTCTGAGTTGGGCACCTCATCCTTCATTGCCAGTGCTGTGGGAAACTATCAATTATTTCCCAGCACAACACAGAATGGTGCAGGATGGGCGTACAGTCAAAAAATTAATTATACTGTCATTGCATCTTAATTTTAAACAACAATCCGTGTTCCTTGGGTAGATTGGAAAAATGTGATGTGTGCTGAGGTTATTCACATGTCATTTTCTGACACTGCCCTGTCATTTCAGTTTGTTCAGGAATCATACAGAGACACACACACACACACAGACACACACACACCCTCTCACTCACACACACACGTACAAACAGACACACACTCACACACATCTACACACACAGACACACACACATACAAACACACATACAAACACACAGACACTCACTCACACACACACAGACACACACACACCCTCTCACTCACACACACACGTACAAACAGACACACACTCACACACATCTACACACACAGACACACACACATACAAACACACATACAAACACACAGACACTCACTCACACACACACAGACACACACACACCCTCTCTCTCACACACACACAAACAAACGGACACACACTCACACACATCTACACACACAGACACACACACATACAAACACACAGACACTCACTCACACACACACACACAGACACTCACACACATAGACACACGCACAGATACTCACTCACACACATTCACACACACACACCCAAGCAGACATACACAGCAACTCAAACACACAGACACACACACACACACATTCACACACACACTTACACACATACACAGACTCACATACACACATATACACACAGAGACACACACATACACAGACACAAACACACAGAGACACAAACACTCAAATGCAGACAAACACACGCATACAGACAGACGCACAGACACAGACATGCTCAAAACAGACATGCACACACACTCGCCTATGCTTACACACACACACACATGGAAATATAAACATCGCCAAATCCCCACACTTGCAAATATACAAACAAGTACACACATACACACTGCTGTGCAACTGTCGACATAACATTTCTTTACATACAGACAAATGCAGTTCTAAGAATTCCAGTGCAAAATTGCACAAGTTGTCATATTTGGAGTGCTCATCGTGCTGTATTTAATTCTTTGTTAACTGGCTATTGTTCTGTCAATCCAGATCTGTTAAGTTTGAGATGATGCAACAAGGCAGAAATTTTTTTAAAAAGGTTCAGATGGGCATGTTTTAACAAGCAAGTGGCAAACCTGTGGGGTAGGATTTATGTCTGGATAAATAATGACAAATACCTTGTGTGCACTTGTATCATCTGATTCTTTGCGCCTGGGTCCATGGCATCTTTTTCAATAAAAGCACAACTTGAATTTTAATAGCATCTGTCAGAAACTGCCTGGAGTGTTTCACACAGAACCCATTACGTGGGGGCTACTGTCACTTACTGTGTGCACGCTGATGCAGTGTGAGGGATTGGCACAAACAGGGTTCACATGGGCCAGAATACAGTAGCACCCACACAGTGGTGCAAGAGAACACATGACCTCGGCTTGGGGGCAGTGCAGTGTTAAGACCCAGGCATGGAGATAGCTCCTTGCCTGTACCTTCACTGTATATATGTATATCATTACAAGCAGTTCAAAAATACTCAATAAAAGCAAACTCCTGCGGATGCTGGAATCTGAAACCAAAAGAGAAATTGCTGGAAAATCTCAGCAGGTCTGGCAGCACCTGTAAGGGGAGAAAAGAGCTGATGTTTCGACAAAGTATCATCTGGACTCATAGCTCTTTCCTCTCCTTACAGATGCTGCCTGACCTGCTGAGATTTTCCAGCATTTTCTCTTGGGGTTCAAAAAAGACTCGATCTGGGAGGAAACCGGAGCACCCAGAAGAAACCCACTCAGACACAAGGGGGAACATGCAGCCTCTGGACGGACAGTGACCCAAACCGGGGATCGAACCCAGATGCCTGGCGCTGTGAGGCAGCAGTGCTAACCCATGTCCAACCATGACCAAAAGCAGAGGTCACAAATATCAGATGGTCCCAAATAAATCCAATTTGAGAGATGGTTCATTGCCCAGAGCTTGGTGATAATGTGGAACTCGCTCCCACAGGGAGTGACTGAGGTGAAGAGTACAGACACATTGAAGGTAGGGTTGCTAACTCTCTGGGATGAGCCCAGTGTCTCCAGGGATTGAAGGTCAATGTCTGGGACACAGCTGTGTGCCAGACTGGAGAAGGGTCATCTGGGCAATAAAGAAGACTTTTTAGCTGCGATTTTCTTTGAATATTTCTCTTTGCCATTGACTCTGTCTACACTTCCCACTGCCTCGGGAAAGCAGCCAGCATAATCAAGGACCCCATACACTCCGAACATTCTCTCTTCCACCTTCTTCCGTCGGGAAAAGGATACAAAAGTCTGATCACATTTGGATTTGATTTATTATTGTCACACGTATTAAAATACAGTGAAAAGTATTGTTTCTTGCACCAACTCTACAATTTGGAGACTATTTTCTAAATGGGGAAATGTAGGTGAAGGAGCGGCGCTCCAAAAGCTCATGCTACCAAATAAACCTGCTGGACTTTAAGTTGTTAGACTATTTACTGTTCCTCCAAATCGTTAATGTACATTGTGAAAGGTTGCGGTCCCAGCACTGAACCCTGAGGCACACCACAAGTCACCGGTTGCCATCCTGAAAATGGCCCCTTTCTCCCCACTCTCTGCCTTCTGCCAGTCAGCCAATCCTCTATCCATGCCAGGATCTTACCCTTCATCGGGGGCAACACTCCAAAAGCTCATGCTACCAAATAAACCGGTTGGACTATATTCTGGTGTTGTGAGACTCCTTACTGTCCAGAGCAACGTCAGCAACGCTACAATTTGGAGGAAGGAACTGAAGGCAGTGTTGCGAAGTTTGCAGATGATACAAATATATGTAGAGGGGCAGGTAGTATTGAGGAAGCAGGGGGGGGGCTACAGAAGGATTTGGACAGGTTAGGTAAGTGGGCAGTGAAATGGCAGATGGAACACAATGTGGAGAAGTGTGAGCTTATGCACTTTGGAAGGGGGGGGGGGGGGGGAGCCATGGGCGCCCCACTTATTTAACAGTCTCCCTAAGCGGCACCTTGTCACATTTTCCTGTCGGAAAGGTCAAACCACTGGCGAAACATTCAAACTGTGCTCCACGTTTCAGCAGAGAACGCAGTTTGTCTGTGGAGGGGACAGCACCTGTGAGAGTTTCACCGGAGGGTTTTGTTCAGTCTGGTTGTCAGCCGTGGCTTCTGTGATGAGCTTTCTGCAACATGTGGTGAACGGATGATTTTTTTTCCCGCAGCCTCACCTGCATTGTACGACCCAAAATAATCCCGTCCCAACTGGGGGCAGCTGCAGTGTCACCTGAGAGGCAAATTGAAATTTCAGAACAGCAACCAGCCAGTCGCTGTCAGTTTGATATTTCTGGCAAATGAACAGTCAGTGGGGATATTTTGTTGGAGTCGGGGGGTTTTTTTCTTTTGCTCACAAATGATTTGCTTGGTTCCAACTGTTGGGAACATGATATTGTGTTCAGCCAAGGAGGCGGAGCAGGGGATTAGCCTCAAACCCACTGCAGCGGCTCAGAGACAAGTCCACGGCCAATCTTGAAAAATCTTGAGGAATTAAACAACCTGTAAAATGTTCCAGGGGGATGAGCCACGTCGATTTCCCCCAGTCTCTTGCAGCGAAGAGGAGGAACGTTGCGGGGGTCGGGGGGCTGGGGACACAAAGGTGGGAAGAAGCGCAGAAGGGGACAGAAGAGAGTGAGCGGATCAAGGTTCCAGCCACTTCAGGGGAGTGCAAGGCTGGGCTGTGATGAACTGTCTGTGGTGCCGTCGCCCCAGTGCACTTCTCCACACAGGGCCCTCGCACACCACAGCTTGGACAAGACATTGGTCAGGCCACGCTTGGAATACTGCGTACCGTTCTGGTCATCCTGTTATAGAAAGGATATTTTTATCGGAGGGATTTCTTCAGCCAGAGAACCGTGGAACTCTTTGCCGCAGAAGGCTGTGGAGGCCGGGTATTTGAGTGTCTTTAAGACAGAGACAGATAAGTTCTTGATTAATAAGGGGGTCAGGGATCATGGGGAAAAGGCAGGAGAATGGGGTTGAGAAAAATATCAGCTATTATTGAATGGCAGAGCAGACTTGATGGGCTGAGTGGCCTAATTGAATATTGAGTGCATTTTATTGCATACTCTGATTGATCATTGGTTAGGTGGCAGTGGGGACATGTGGATTGGTAGGGAACGGGTTGATGTAAAGCTGAGGCTGAGTTGGTGTGGGGTTGCGGAGTCTCCACAATTGTATCAACAGTGAACAGGAAGCCATGTGGGGGATGCAGCTTTCAAAGTTCCAAGATGGCAAATTGATGGAGCCCTTGTGAATTTCAGCTCGCGCCCACCAGGGGCATTGGAGCCTCGGTAAGTTTTCATGGACAGCAAGGTGACAGCAGCTGAGGTTATTGCTGCAAACGGCAGCCATGGGGTCAGGCATTGTTCTTTCATTGGGAGTTAGATCCAGCAGGGATCCTGCAGTGACAGGAGTGGTGGGCATTCTGCTTCAGCTCAGTGACATTGAGGATCCATACGTCAGCACCTGCACACTTTGGCAATCACCTTGACAAACAGAACGCTCCCTTTGAAAGCCCCAGACTCACAAAGCAACACATTTCAGCCACACTCACATCACTGACCTCTCCTTTAAGCTCAGACGCTTGCAGACAAAGTATTCTTGCCCTATGTGAGGGGCACCAATATTGGCTGGAACCTCGTGTTCACAAACTGAGATCTTTATCTATAAACTATCAGACATGAGCAGAGTAGTTTTGATTTGATTTGATTTATTATTGTCACACGTATTAGCATACAGTGAAAAGTATTGTTTCTTGCACACGACACAGACAAAGCATACCATTCATAGAGAAGGAAAGGAGAGAGTGCAGAATGTAGTGTTACAGTCATAGCTAGGGTGTAGAGAAAGATCAACTTAATGCAAGGTAAGTGCATTCAAAAGTCTGACAGCAGCAGGGAAGAAGCTGTTCTTGAGTCGGTTGGTACGTGACCTCAGACTTTTGTATCTTTTTCTCGACAGAGGAGAGAATGTCCAGGGGTGCGCAGGGTCCTTAATTACACTGGCTGCTTTGCTGAGGCAGTGGGAAGTGTAGACAGAGTCAATGGATGGGAGCTGGTTTGGGTGATGGATTGGGCTGCATTCATGACCTTTTGTAGTTCCTTGTGGTCTTGGGCAGAGCAGGAGCCCCAGACCAAGCTGTGATACAACCAGAAAGAATGCTTTCTGTGGGGCATCTGTAAAAGTTGGTGAGAGTCACAGCTGACATGCCAAATTTCCTTCCTCTTCTGAGAAAGTGGAGGCGTTGGTGAGGCTTTCTTAACTATAGTGTCGGCATGGGGGGTATGGCTGGGGGTCACCAGGACAGGTTGTTGGTGATCTGGACACCTAAAAATGTGAAGCTCTCGACCCTTTCTGCGAGTATTGACTATCTGATCAGCCATCCAGCCCAAGTGCATCTCATGTTACTTTCTTCATTCTAGATGTGTTGTGTGACTTGTTGCTCCCTCCAGCTCGGGTAAGAGGAAGCCGTTATCCTCACCTCACTGTGAGCTTGGAGTGACCTTACTGCTCATTGTCCAACTGCCCTTGGATAGGCACAGGCACACAAGTTAATACAGAGCAAAAAAAAAAAGCCTCATGTGCAGGAAAACCCTGATGGGCATTTAAAGTCAATCTGCGTGCTTCTGTAAAGACTTTACAATTTCAAGCGTAAAGCCAAGGATTACCAACCAGCCTTAACCAAAGCTACTTCCACACTCCCTGTAATCTCTTGCTGATGGGAAAACTAAGCCAGGAACTCAAGCCACACTCACACTGCTTGTTTCAACTCAGTTAGCGTTCAGGAGCCAGGCCTCACAAGCCAACAAGTTCATGTTGTAATTGGCGCTGTCAGAGCAGATCAAGATCCACCATTTTCACCAGTTGGGCTGACAAAAACTCAGACCCTCCGTGAGCCCCTCTGTACTCTCACATTGGGTGATGTGGGGAAGGTGCAGATTTCGACTGCAGATCAAGCTTGAAATTAGGGAAGGGATGTTTTATTTTCCAATCTCTTCAGAATGAGAAACCCATTTGGAGCGGGGCTGAGATCAGATCATTCTCCTGCACCTGAACAACGATGGGCATGAATCCTGCAGAAATCTCTGATTACACCACACCACCATTGATCCAAACTCAACTCTCCCCACCTATCGGGCAAAGTCTTACCAAAAAAAAAATTCCAGCAAGGAAGCCAGTGCGTTTATCACCAGAGAAATAGGTCTCCAGGTCCAAAGAAAATCAAAGGGGCCTGTTCCACTCCGTTGTACAGGATAGGGGGAAGCCTCAACACTCCAGAAAAACACCGCTGTTCAGGTTTAGGGGGCGATTTTAAAGGACATCCTGATCAGAACCTGAGTAAACACACCTTCCCCCCCAACCCAGCCCCAGCCCACCACAGAGGTCCCAGGGTCCCGTCTCCCCAGCCCTGATCAGAGTCAGCACTTCTCCACCATCACCCACTGAGGGCCAAGTCTCCAATCTCACTGGCAGCGATAGTGAGGCCAACAAGACTGGAGAATTCCACCCACCATCTTCCATCTCTCTCAGTGACATGTTTTCATTCATAAACCAGACCACCACCGAATGCTGCTGCACGCATACAGAGAGAGACAGGCACACACACATGCACACATAGACACACACACAACATTCGCACATAAAGCACATACTGACACATGTTCATTGACACACATACATGCACAGACACACAGACACAATTATACACACACACACAGACTTGCATACATACACATGCACACATATGCACATACACACACTGACACACTCAAACATACACACACATAGACACAGACACATATGGACACCACATACACACACACTGACACACTCAAACATACACACACATAGACACAGACACATATGGACACCACATACACACACACACACACACACATTTACAGGTGACATTTGTGATGAACATGGTGAAGTAGAGGAAGTTTGTGGAGCTTTATAAACACTGGTTGGACTTTCGGTTGGAGGATTGCATCCAGTTCTGTTCAAGGCAATTCAAGAGGGATATCGCGGGATATCGCAGAGACCGAGAGACTGATTGGAATGGTTTCAAGGGTTGAGGGAGTTGCGCGAATGTGGAGAGAGCGGAGAAGCCGGGATTGTTAGGAGATTGTTGGGAATAGGAGGAACACAGCAGTGTGAGCAGGAGCAGAGAAGTCCCGGAGGAGATTTGATAGAAGTGTGGAGAATAATCGAGGGTTTTGAGAGGGTTAAATGGGGGCGGGGGGAAGCTATTTCCCGCTGGCAGCAAGATCAATAACTGGATCAGACAGATAGTTAAAAAAAAAGCAAGGTGGGGGGGGACAATAATTCTCCTGACACGGTGAGTAATGAGCGGGGAATGCACTGCTCGACAGGAGAGGGAAAGCACATTGAACAGTAACTTTTCTGAGGCAGTTGTGTGAGTAGTTAAATTTGCAGAGCTGTGGGATAGGGCGAGAGGAACGCCTTCAACAAGCTGGTCCGGCTGAATGGCCTCATTCCCCTTTCATTCTCACTCCTCTCCAGTGGGTGTGTAACCCCCACCCCCCAATTCTGACAGGCAAACCACCACCCCCACAAAGGCAAGCACAGACACTAAGTGTGTCTGCTTTCCTGCACCGAGATTGTGTTACAAGCAGCAAAGAGAGAGAGAGAGTACTTGGTAATCAAATTGAAATCTCTTTGGAAAGCAATTGTCAGCATTGATCTCCAGATTAGATTCCAGTTTAAATCGAATGCATTATCCTGTCGACAACAAAACAAAACCTCAAGACTTGTGCAGCTGGTATGAAAAGTTGTGCGTGTGCAAATATTAACAAGGGTAATTTTGTTGAGAGCAAGTGAGCTGAAGAGTGGGCAGTTGAACCCCTGGGGGTGGGGTGTATAATTGGAGATATTCAGGAATGCGCATTGGTAATTAATCTGTGGCAGAATTAAAGATTTACTGCCGGTTCTGTGTGAAGGCTCGCCAATTACCCGCCTAATTATTCCCACATGTGTAAAAGTCATTTTGTCTCGGAGTGGTCATTCATTTTCTGTTCGGCAGGCGGTGAAACTCAATTTAAAAAAAAAAGTTATGTCTCTCTCTGTGTCTCTCGGCATGTGGTTATTATCAGTGCCTCGTACTGCCTGCTCGGTCACTCTGCTGCTTTGTCTGCCTGTTCCTGGAAGCAAAGGTACAATGGTACCTGTGAACACAGGTGATGTGTTCACCTGTTCCCTTTGCATTCCCCAGAGTGGGGGCTCACTTAATTCAACACACACACACACAGACAGTGTAAGGAGTGGGCTGTAATTCTTCGAGTTTCACCTTCGTACACCCATGAAGGTGTGAAGAAGGAACCCCCGCGACTCCCAAAGCTTGTGCTACCAAAATAAACCTGTTGGACTTCACTCCGGGCTTGTGAGACAGCGGCGTGGTGGGTGCATGGAATGGGCTGCTGGTGGTGGAGGTGGATTCGATAGGGTCTTTAAAGGAACTTTTGGATGTGTACATGGGACTTAGAGGGTTGTAGGTAAGCCTAGTAGGTAGGGATATGTTGGGTGCAATTTGTGGGCCGAAGGGCCTGTTTGTGCAGTAGTTTTTCCATGTTCTATCACAGTGCCCACCCCAGTCCAAATTGGCAACTCCCCATTGTGCGAATGAGTCGCAGATGGAGGCCATTCAGCCTCTCAAGATCATAAGGTTACAGGAGCAGAATTCTCAAACACACTTAGACCCTTGATTAAATAAGAAGGCCCAAAACTGCACAATTTGAGCTGTGGTCTCACCAGTGAGACAGCTCAGCACAAGATACCCACGGCCAAAGACCAGTGCTTTCTTAAATCCTGCTGCCTGTGTCCTAACTTGCAGTAAGTCTTGTTTATACAGTGGCCTTGTGGTGCCTGACCCCACGGGGCCCTGATCTGCGCAATGTCCTTAATTTAAACTCTGCCTGTTTGGATTCCTCCTCCGTGCCCTCTGTCCTCTCTGCCTTTGGAATCTGCTCTGGCCACCTGAGAATTTTGCATCCCTGTTTTCCTGGACGTGTTTTCATGGTTCTGCTGTTGGCAGCCGTGCTTTCGAGGTCTGCGACCCCTTCTTTAAACCTGTCCATCTCTGTTAAGCTGCTCCAGTAAACCTGCATCTTTAACCAAGCCTTTCCTTTTTATTTGAGAGAACCTGGGTGGTTAGCACTGCTTCTTCACAGCAGTCGGGACCTGGCTTTGATTCCCAGCTGGGGTGTGTGGCGGTGTGAAGTTCTCCCTGTGTCTGTGTAGGTTTCCCCTCGGTGTTCTCCCCCCCCCCCCTCCCCCCCCACGTTCTGAATTTATTACCCCATCCTCGTAAACCTGCTCATTTGATTTGCTTTTATTATTGCCACATGTATTAACATGCAGCAAAAAGTATTGTTTCTTGCACGCTGTACAGACAAAGCATATGGTTCATAGAGAAGGAAAAGAGAGAGTGCAGAATGTAGTGTTAAGAGTTGTGGCTGGGGGGTCGAGAAAGATCAACTTAATTCAAAGTAAGTCCAGTCAAAAGTCTGACAGCAGCAGGGAAGAAGCTGTTATTGAGTCAGTTGGTACGTGACCTCAGACTTTTGTATCTTTCTCCTGTGGAAGAGATGATGTCCGGGGTGCGTGGGGGTCCATCATTACGCTGGGATGCTGGCCTTCATAGCGAAGGGGATTGAATATAAAAGTAGGGAGGTCTTGCTGCAGCTGTATAGGGCATTGGTGAGGCCGCAGCTGGAGTACTGTGTGCAGTTTTGGGCGCCGCACCTGCGCAAGGATGTTTTGGCCCTGGAGGGAGTGCAGAGGAGGTTTACTCGGCTGATACCGGAGTTGAGGGGATTGAGCTATGAGGAGAGGCTGAATAAACTAGGCTTGTACTCGTTAGAGTTTAGAAGAATGAGGGGAGATCTCATTGAGACGTATAAGATGATGAATGGGATGGATAGGATAGAGGTGGAGAGACTGTTCCCGCTCAAAAAAGACAGTAGGACTAGGGGGCACAGCCTCAAGATAAAGGGGGGGCGGTTTAGAACAGAGTTGAGGAGGAACTTCTTCACTCAAAGGGTGGTGAATCTCTGGAATTCTCTGCCCGTTGAAGTGGTGGAGGCTGCCTCGCTAAATATTTTTAAGAAACGGGTTGATGGGTTTTTGATAAGAGAAGGGATTAAGGGTTATGGGGAGAGGGCGGGAAGGTGGAGCTGAGTCACGACAGATCAGCCATGATCTTATTGAATGGCGGGGCAGGCTCGAAGGGCCAGATGGCCTACTCCTGCTCCTATTTCTTATGTTCTTATGTTCTTTGCTTCAGCAACGGGAAGTGTAGACAGAGTCAGTGGATGGGAGACTTGTTTGCGTGATGGATTGGGCAACATTCACAACCTTTTGCAGTTCCTTGCGGTCTTGCTCTGATCTACTTTACATGCCGTTGGACTATGGTTCAGCCATTGAAGTTTTTAACCACATATCCATCCTATGGTTTGAACACGCAGGACAAAAGAAGTCTGCACAATTCATCAGATGCTGTAAATGTGGATCATATTTTGTGCACTTGAATCTGAGGAGAACAGGAGCAAATTTTTAAATGCTGATTTTTCACCTCTGCCCTGTGAACGATGAGGAAGGATTTCTCTGCAGTTTTGCTCGAGTAATCATGCTGAACAAAAAAAGGGCTCTGGACTCTTCATGGTATTTATTCAACAAAATATTTTGACAGCTCTGATATCACATTAAGCTGCGCAGGCACACAGTGTTGCTAATTCAGAAGTGACAGCCCTGCACACAAACTCTGGAGTGTTGACGTGGATCATTTGGAAGTAGAACCATCTGAGCTCAAGTTGGGGCAGTGGCAGGTCCAATACCTCCATCTTGTGTTGACTTTGGAGCTCTGCTAATCAGCGGCCATCGGAAAACTTATAAAGATGCAAATTGTCTCTCCGATTGTGATTTTCCCCCCCCCACCCCCACCGGAGTCTCAAGTAGATCTAAAAGATTGCAGAGCCCACTCCTGAAAGAGGGATACGGGAGGTCTCATCAGCAATGAAACCGATGATTAACCTCAACCAATATTACCAAACAACCTAATCTGTCCCTGATCATGTTGCTGTTCATGGAAATGTAAATTGTCTGCCTCATTTCTATAAGATATAGGAGCAGAATCAGGCTATTCGGCCCATCAAGTTTACTCCACCATTCAATCATGGCTACTTTTTTTTTCTCTCATCCCTATTTTCCTGCCTTTTCCCCATAACCCCTAATTCCCTTATTAATCAAGAACCAATCTATCCCTGTCTTGAAGACACTCAATGACCCGGCCTCCACAGCCTTCTGCGGCAAAGAGTTCCACAGATTCACCGCTCTCTCTGGCTGAAGAAATTCCTCCCCATCTCTGTTTTAGAGGACCGTCCCTTCAGCCTGAGGTTGTCCCCCCCTCTGGTTCTAGCTTTTCAACGAGTGGAAACATCCTCTCCATGTCCACTCCATCCAGGCCTCGCAGTATCCTGTTAAGTTTCAATAAGATCCCCCCCCCCCCCCATCCTTCTAAACTCTGAGTACTGACCCAGAGTCCTCAACCGTTCCTCATACGACCATCTCTTCGCTCCAGGGATCGTTCTCGTGAACCTCCTCTGGACCCATTTGATAAAGTACCTCACCAGCCGCAACCTGCTTGAGAATGTCCTGGGGAAGCGGGAGGTGCTACACAAATGCAGGTCTCTCCCTCTTCTGTTCAGCCTTGTCCAGCATTCGATGTCCACCGCCATGGTTAGACTTAGAAGGTTGCTGTGATCAGTTTTGTGCAGCAGAAATTTCACTCGCTCACAGCGGGTGGGAGAGTGGCACCAGGAAAGCAGAATCCCGGGCGTCGGGATTTAGAATGGATTGCTGGGTCAGAGGATGGAGTCCCACATCAGTCAGCATCAGATTGAATGGTGGGGAGCTGGGGCTGGTCCCTGGAGAAGACAGTTTGCATCTTGAGTAAGCGTCTGAACACAATTCTGAATAATTCTGACGTTTCTTTATGGGGATTGAAGTCCCTGGCGCCGTTGGGGGGTCTTCAGAGTCTGTCCACACTGAAAGGAATCACATTAGTGCACAGGGAGACTGAGCGTCACCGGGAAACTGGGAAGCAATTAAAATAGCAAGGCAGAGGCTGGGTACATCACACCTGCAGGGGGAGCAGGGAAAAAGGACCTCACGTTGAGAGGACATCCCAAAGCACTTCACAATCAATGAACTACTTCAAGAGTAACATTAGAAAAGTGCAGAGTGTTCAGAAAAGAATAATCCCCAATGTGAAGAGTATGAGAGGAAAAACTAGATGGGGGAGCAGATAGCAAAGGCCATGTTTTAAATCCAAAATGGTGAGAATGCTTGTTATCTAGTCAGAGTGAATCTCTTTTCTGTCTTTTCATGGGGTACGTCATTGGATAGGCCAGCATTGGCCCTAATTGCCCTTGAGAAGGTGGTGGTGAGCTGCCTGCTTGAATCACTGCAGTGTAGGTACACCCACAGTGCTGTTAGAATCTGCATCCTCCACCAACTTGGGCAGCGTGTTTCAGGCATTCACCACCCCCTGGCCCTTTACATCTCTTTCAAAATTACCCCCTCTCATTTTCAACATATGTCCCTGAGTAATTGACCCTTTGAGCCTTGGAAAAAGACTCTGACTATCCACTTTTTCCCAGCCTGTCATCATCTTGTAAACCTCTATCAGCTCCCCCGCACCCCCCCCCCACCCCAATCCTCTGATGCTCCAATGAAAACAATCCAAGTTGGCTCGTAGTCCCTATCTTCCAAACCTGGCAACATCCTGGGAAATCTCTTCTGCACCCTTTCCAATCCATCAACATCCTTCCAGTCGTGTGGCGACCAGAATTGTACACAATGCTCCAAATTCAACCAAATCAAAGCCTTACACAGCTGTAACACGATCTTCCAATTCCTATACTCAAGGCCCTGACCGATGAAGGCCAGTATGCCATATACCTTCCTGACCACCTTGTCCACCTGAGTTGCCACCTTCAGGGAACTGTGGATCTGCCCCCCCTAGATCCCTCTGCATGTTAATATTTATAAAGGTTCTACCATTGATTGTGTACTTTCCTTCTGCAGTGGACCTTCCAAATTGCATCTGCTGACATTTGTCCCACCATACTCTGGGGTAGTGAAATCTACAGATTGATCACCATCTCATCACTGTTCAAAATCTGCTACCTCTAATCCTAAAACTATGTCCTCTCATTCTAGATTGCCCCATAAGTGGAAACATCCCCCCCCCCCAAACCCCACATCAACTCTGTCAATCCCCTTGATTGTCTGATATACCTCAATTAGATCACCCCTCATTCTTCTAAAGTCCCATGAGTATCTGTTCAATCTCTCTTCATATGACAAACCCCTCATCTCTGGCATCAATCTCTTGAACCTCCCCTGAACCACTTCCAGTCTAAGTACATCCTAGAAAAGTAAGGGGATGAAAACTATACGCAATACACTGTGTGGTCTCCCTGATGCCTTGTACAGTTGCAGGAACACTGGCCTACTTTTATATTCTATTCCTTTAGTAATAAATGCCAAGATTCCATTTATTTTGCTTATTATCCACTGTATCTGTGCACATGATTTCTGCAATTCATCCTGTGATTTGATAGAGATTTCTCACTGTACAACTGTGCCCCAATTGAGTACCAGGTCACAGGGTAACCCCCAGTTAATCTAGTCTCGCCCAATGCTGTGGCTGCGACGACTGAACAAGCTGATATAATAGAGTTCTCTTTGGTTCCCTCATTATCAGAAAGGCAAAACACTTCACGGCATCTTGAGTGTATCCCTGTCACCCATGGATGGATAGCCTCTCTGTCTTCTCCTGACAAGTCATTTACATCAATTAATTTTCTTTCTAACTGTGTCCATTTCAGGCGTGTACACAGCAGCAGCCTGCTCAGGTTACTGATGGATTACCCAATCGCAATTGATCAGAGTAAACAAGGAGCAGACTCAAGGCATTACGGTGAAAGTAGTTGAAGATATTGAGCGAAGCCAATAAGCATTGAAAGGGAAAAGGGCAGACTCGAGGTAAGTGACATTTAGTGCGTTCGTTAGAACCTTTACATTATTGCAGCCAATTTTCCCTTCTCTTCTCTTTGCTGGTTTTCAAACAAAATGTAAATGTGTTCAACAATCCCAGCCAATCTGTCGTGGCATTGCCTGTTTGCCAATGGAATCCTCGATCTAATGATAGCCATTGTATTATTATTCAAGTGGAGTTGTCTTGAAGGTGACCTGTTCCCTGAACAACATGCCCTCTCCTTTTTGCTCACTCTTTCACATGATGTCGCTGTTGTTACGCTATTGCCAGCATTCATTGCCTATCCCTAATTGCCCTCGAAGGTGATGGCGAACCACTGCAGTCCGTGTCCCACAGTCCTGTTGCAGAGGAGGTGGGGTCCTGGGATTTTGACCCAGTGACCGTGAAGGAGTGACCCATATATTTCCATCATCAGGATGATGAGTGACTTGGACAGGAGCTTGCAACTGGCGGTGTTCCCATGTGCCCACTGCCCTTGTCTTTCGAGATGGGAGAGTTTGCAGGTTTGGGAGTTTTCCAAAGTGTCAATGTTTTGGTAGTGTCAATGCTGAAAGGTTATTTCTCCTTGTGGGACAGCCGAGGACCAGAGGGCGAGCTGACTCTCTTCTGCTGTGTTACCGTTAAAAAGGGACAATGACCACAAATCTGCGTTGATCCCGACTTGCACACCATGATGCAGAGATACAAGGGTTCCTGGCAGTGTGGGGAATGAGAAATTCTCTCTGGATGAATTTTTAAAAATTGCTTTTATTGGGACATGGGCGTTGTTGGCCATCCACCATCTGTTACCCATCTCTCATTGCCCTTCAGAAGGTCGTGGTCAGCTGCTGCCTTGAACGGCTGCAGTCCATGCGGTGTCGGTCCACCCACGGTGCTGTTGGGTAGGGAGTTGGACAGTGAAGGAACGGCCGATATTTTAGATGACTCGGAGGGTGCACTGATGCAGGACTGAGAATCCACCTCTCAAAATGGAATCCAATGAGCTACTTAGTGTGTGGGCTGGCATCTGAGGAACAGTGCTCGCTTTTGGGGCTCTGTCCCTTCGTCAGGTGAGTGGGGAGCCCCTGACAAAGGGGCAGAGCCCCAAAAGCTTGTGGTGTTTGCTACCAAATAAACCTGTTGGACTTTAACCTTGTGTTTTGAGACTTCTTACTCTTTGCCCCAGTCCAACGCCAGCATGTCCACAACCTGAGGAATGGACCATGGAAGCTTTCAGGTTGTTGTCGGACTTGTTTGGTCCATTTGGAAATGGTTCTGTCACCCCTGTACACCCTAAATTACTTCCTGAGCTCCCTCAATCTTCACCATGCTGTGTCTCACTATCTGGGCTCCAGCGGAGAGGCCTAGCCAGCCACACCACTGAATTCCAATCCTCAGGAAGCAGGAAAACCCAGGCCGAGCCTCCTCGGTTTGCAGATGGGTAGGCCTGGATTTTTACTCATTAATCAATGGGAGTCAAAGTTCTTGTCTTGTGGTTTCTGATTCTGTTGGCCAAGTGATTCGGGCTGAAGGAAAAATCAATGAGGAGGAGGCATCAAGTTTTCTTTGAATGGAAAGGAGATTTCTGCAGTAAGGGTTGCTTTGTGTCTGAAAAATCTACTGTGAGCAGTGAGTAATTTGATCTTGCAGTTTTTATGGTCAAGTGAAGCATGACAGGGGCATTGTAGAGAGGAATGAACACTGTTCTTTGTCTTAGGAATACTCAACAGTTGACAGACATCATCTCTGGAGAGAGAGGCGCCTACAATCTCTGCTCTTTCCCCCATTCAGGATGATCATGGCTCAATAACTCAATTGCCCACCACCACCACATATCCTTAGATCCCTTTTTTTTGCCCAAGAGCTATTTCTAACTCCTTGAAAACAGACTGTGCTTTGGCCTTCTGTAGTCACAAATTGAACATGTTTACCACCACTCTGAGCAAAGAAATTCCTCTTCATCTCAGTGCGAAAGGTTCATCCTGTATCCTTTAGGCTCTGACCACTGCTACTGGACATCCTCTCTCTCTCTCTCTCTCTCTCTCTTCGCCTCGCGCACCCCCCCCCCCCCCACCCCCACCCCCCAGTCAGGTACATCTTTCCTGTATCTACCCTGTTTGGTCATGTTAGAATTTGACTGCTTTCTTTGCAATCTGCACCCCACCCCCAACCATTCCTCTGAAATTGAGTGAGTATAATCCTAAACAACTCGATCTCTCCTCAGACCATCAGTCCCACCATCGCAGGAATGGGTCTGCTAAACCTTGGCGGCACTCCCTCCATAGCAAGAACTTCCTTCCCCAGGGAAGGAGATGAAAAATACAGTATTCCAGGTGGGGCCTCACCAAGGCCCTGTGTAGCCACAGCAAGACTCCAAAACTGCCCCTTGACTCCTTTTGCCAAGTTAAACAAGTTTAAGTCAAGGCAGAAATTAAAACACAAATGCTGGAAAATCTCAGCAGGTCTGACAGCATCTGTGGAGAGAGAATAGAACCTGTACAAAACTCTGGTGTGGCCACACTTGGAGTATTGCGTACAGTTCTGGTCACTGCATTAATAGGAAGGATATGGAAGCATTGGAAAGGGTGCAGAGGAGATTTACTAGGATGTTGTCTGGTACGGTGGGAAGGTCTTATGAGGAAAGGTTGAGGGACTTGAGGCTGTTTTCGTTACAAGAAGGTTAAGAGGTGACTTAATAGAGACATGAAGGATGATCAGAAGATTAGATAGGGTGGACAGTGAGAACCTTTTTTCTCGTATGGAAATGACTACCACGAGGGGACATAGCTTTAAATTGAGGGTTGATAATTATAGGACAGATGTCAGAGGTCAGTTCTTTACTTAAAGGGTAGTAAGGGCATGGAATTCCCTGCCTACAACAGTAGTGGATTGGGCAACATTGAGGGCACTTAAATGGTCATTGGATAAACATGTAGATGATATTGGAATAGTGTAGGTTAGATGGGCTTTAGATTGGTTTCACAGGCCAGCACGAGTTCGCGGGCTGAAGGGCCTGTCCTGTGCTGTAATGTTCAATGTTTTGAATCTGGGTGACCCTTTGTCAGAGCCAAGAGGCAGAAATTGGGGTCCTCCTTTTGAAGTCTGCACAAGAGGTTACTCCTGAAATACAAATCTTTCAGTCTAGTTCAATCATGAGCTCTCTCTCTTTCTGCAGACCCTGATGTATCTTCCCAGCCTTTCCTGCTTTCAGTTGAGAGATTTCCAACATTATCTGCAGCTATTCATGGGACAAGCTCCCTCCCTGACCCCCTCCCCACCCATTCCTCATTTCACCACTGCCTCCCCCCCCCACCTCCCCCTGGCCACAAGTGGCACAGGTCCTTAGCAGGCTCTGCTCAAACCCCACGCCAACGCACTGTGAACTTCCTACATGGCAAAGCAGGCTGACATTCACCTTCTGAAACATCCCGTGCCAGCTCCGACTGAATCTTTTTTAATCAGGAGCTTCGAGTTAATATCAGGCAGATGGTCGATCTGCGTGTATCGGAGTGGGGTTAGCTGCGTGCTTATATATTGCATTAATTATCCCACCTAATTGAATCAACTGAATGAAAACCTATGCAGCCAGTGCCAACTCTGAATGTCAGAGTCGTGTCTTTGGAGATGCAAACAAGTTTACCATCCGCACATTGATATAAACCATATGGTTCGGCCAGAACTACAGGATGTGGTTTTGCAGAGAGACTGAAGACCTGAATTTAACCCCAGCAACTAAATCTTCCACACACTAAACAAATCCCCTGTTCTATCCTGTACGTAAAGTTCTCCGGGAGTTGCATTGATCCTGACAGTTTATACACCAGCGGTTTGGTAATAGGAAACCTTATTGGTCAGGCAATGGACTGATGGGGAAAAGATGAAGATTCTGCTTTGAATTTACCGTGTTGCTGGAGGAGCAAGCATTCCTGTTTGTACCATAACTCCTTCAAACTCTTCCTTGTTGCCAACTGTCCCATTTGGCTTCCCTCCCAACTCTGTAAACTCATGTACGTTTCGACAAGTTTCCACCGGTTGATCTGCATGTTGTACCTGCTGAAACCCACGACCATCACTGCGGTGGTCCACACAGTGGGGAACCCTTTCTGCTTCATCAGGGGGTCAATCTCAGACAGCCACTGTCATCATTCAGGCAAAAAGCCATGGTGAGATTTATTTACAGTTGAGACAATTATAAAGAAGATTACAAACACAGAACTGTACTTCAGTGCTCGACTTGTGAATGAGGTAATCCCTTCCACCCTCTCAGATCTTTGAAGCTCAATCCTGAGTCACTTATTTCAGTCTTTGTTCAGGTATTACATTAAAAAATGAACTCTCTCATATAGAAATCCTTTTCACCACATTTGGAGGCACAGAGGTTTATAGCATGGAAACAGGCCCTTCAGCCCAACTTGTCCATGCCACCCTTTTGTTTTGAACCCCAAAGCTTATCCCAATTGCCCACATTTGGGCCATAGCCCTCCATACCCATCTTATCCATGTAACTGTCAAAACGCTTTTTTAGAAGACAAAATTATACCCACCTCAACTACCTCTGGCAGCTTGTTCCAGACACTCACCACCCTCTGAGAAAAAATTGCCCCTCTCAACTCTTTTTTGTATCTCCTCCCTCTCACCTTAAACCTAAGCCCGCTCGTTTTAGATTCCCCACTTTTGGGAAAAGATATTGACTATCTAACTGATCTATGCCCCTCAGTATTTTATAGACCTCGAGAAGATCTTACGCTCCAGAGGAAAAAAAGTCCCGGTCTATCCAGCCTCTCCTTATAACTCAAACCATCAAGTCCCGGTATCATTTGTGTGTAAATTGGCAGCCGCAATGAAGGACTGGATATACATGAGACCCTTTACCTCATACAATTTACTGGTGCCTCTGAGGATCAGGTTCCCTCTGAAGATCAAATACTCTTCCTGGTGTATTAGGCCATGGAAGAGTGTTCCGATTTCTCCCACTCAACGTGTGCAGCGGATTCTCATTGTCTCACTTGGTTATCCCGATTACCAAGCGTGATAATTACCGACACAGATAGGGTTAATGTGGGACTGAGTGCAGTACCACCCACACAGCAGTGTCAGAGTCCATCACGCAAACCAGCCTCCCATCCATTGACTCTGTCTACACTTCCCACTGCCTGGGCAAAGCAGTCGGCACAATCAAGGACCCGACGCACTCCAGACATTCTCTCTTCCATCTTCTGTCAGGAAAAGGTACACAAGGCTGAGATCACGTACCAACCAACAGCTGCTTCCCTGCTGTTGTCAGACTTTTGAGTGGATCTGCCTCACATTAAGTTGATCATCATCTACATCCTAGCTATGACTGTAACACTACACTCTACATGCTCTCCTTTCCTTCTCTCTGAATGGTATGTTTTTATCTGTATAGCACGCAAGGAACAATACTTTACACTGTATGTTAATAGAGGTGATAGTAATAAATCAAATCAAAACCACATGATCCACACCTAGTGATGTTGGACACAGTGGCCTGTAGACTCAAGCATGGACACAGTTCCTGGGAGTTGATAAAGACTTACAGTCATAAAAACAGAAAATGCTGAATAATCTCAGCAGACCTGGCAGCATCTGTAGAGAGAGAAACAAACACCATTAGTCTTTCAAATCCATAAGACCCTTCCTGAAGTGGGATAGAAATGTGATTAATTAGAGAGGGAGAAGGCAGTAGGGCAGAATGGAAGGGCAGTAGGGCAAATCGGAGTGAAGAAGAGATTGACAAAGATGTCATGGACAAGAGATAAAGGTGTTCTTAATGGTGCCACTGGGGACTGAGGGATGCCAATACTGTCAAAGGCAGGATGTGTTTATTGGAGAAGAGTGGTCCGTGCATTGTATGTGTGTGACATTTCACCAGCGTTGAGGCATTCTTTGCATATTAATTGTACTGTCGGTGTAGACAAGTAAACGATGAGCACATGCGGGAATAGCTGGGGGCATTGGTTTGTTTAGGGGCGGGGGGAGATTCCAAGGGTCAATCAGCTCTCTCGAGGAAGAAAACCTCGACCTCTTGGCTTGAACAACCAGCTTGCATCCAACAGACATCCTTACCTTTGGCAATCTGCGGGAATCACAAGATGGTGAGGGCCTGAGATTCCATGGACCTTTCTCACCAGTTTCCATTGCTTTAGCAGCGGGAGACGGAAGAAATGGATACTTGTTGATGTTCTTTCTCCTGCTCTCTGCACAGCAGCCTGCCAGGACACTGACCGACAATCAGAAGTCCACTGGGGACACTGATAGCACAGATGTCACGGTCACCGGGCCTGTTATCAGGTATTGATGCACTTGATCCTCTCATCAGACTGGCCATGGTCTGCTAATGGCATTCTTTTCCCCTGGTAATTGCTGACTAAGTATTATGTGGCAAAGACATTAAGTATTCTGGATCTGAATCTCGTTAAGGCAAATCTTGTTTGGCTACTCTTTGTTGAACTTGTTTACATCCACACAATGTTCCTGCTGCGTCTGGTCGCTGAAGACAGGAAGTAATTGGAAGCGACTCAGGTTGATTTTACTGGGATTGAAAACAGGACTGTTCTGGGAAACGGCCATGATTCCGGAATGAAACAGAAGCAACAAACTGCCGGCTTGGCAATTAATGGCAGTGGGATCTGTCTGTACCCCTCCACAAAACCAGGGCGATGACCTGGAATACAATGTGGAAAAGTGTGAGGTTATGCACTTTGGAAGGAGGAATGGAGGCATGGACTGTTTCCTAAATGGGAAAATACTTGGGAAATCAGAAACACAAAGGGACTTGGGAATCATGGGTCAAGATTCTCTTAAGGTTCATGTGCAGGTTCAGTCAGCAGTTAGGAAGGCAAATGCAACGTTAGCATTCATGTCAAGAGGGTTAGAATACAAGAGCAGGAATATATTTCTGAGGCTGGATAAGGCTCTGGTCAGACCCTATTTGGAATATTGTGAGCAGTTTTGGGCCCCATATCTAAGGAAGGATGTGTTTTCCTTGGAAAGGGTCCAGAGGAGGTTCACAAGAATAATCCCTGGAATGAAGAGCAGTTGAGGACTTTGGGTCTTTACTCGTCGGAGCTCAGTGGAATGAGGTGAGGATTTTACTGAAACTTACAGGACTCTGTGAGACCTGGATAGAGTGGATGTGGAGAGGATGTTTCCACTAGTAGGAAAAACTACAACCAGAGGGCACAACCTCAGGCGAAAGGGACGATCCTTTAAAACAGAGATGAGGAGGAATTTCTTCAGCCAGAGAGTGGTGAATCTGTGGAACTCTTTGCCGGAGAAGGCTGTGGAGGCCGGGTCATTGAGTGGCGAGTGTCTTTTAAGACCGAGATAGATAGGTTCTTGATTAATAAGGGGATCAGCGGTTATGCAGAAAAGGCAGGAGAATGGGGTTGAAAGAAATATCAGCCATGATTGCATGGGCCGAGTGGCCTAATTCTGCTCCTATGTCTTATGGAAGGTTAGAGACTGCACACCTGGCATACTGGAAATGCAGTCTCTCAACGATTAAAGTCCACTTTTAACTTGGTGTTGTGAAACTTCTGACTGTGTTTACCCCAGTACAACACCAGCGTCTCCACATCATGCTGGAAATGGCCAGCAGATCAGGCAGCCTCTGGAAAGGGGGGAATCCCCGCCAGTGGTCAGAATGGAACGTGTCAGCCTGAGCAGCCAAGGGTATTTAATGGAGCAGGAATGGTTGCGGAACTCGGCATTTTCCCAACTCTGCCCCACATCCGGTCCAGAGCAGGAAGGCTCGTCAACAGCCGAACATGTAATTCACAAACAATTCCTTTTGGTCCACATTCCCAACCCCTTCCCTGGAACACAGCTGTGCCTCAACACCCTGAGGGTGTGTCAATCCCTTGAGAGTGTGTCAGTCTCTCTGGAAGCGTGTCAAAGTCTGTGGGAGTGTGGTAATCTCCCAGGGAGTGTGTGTTAATAGCACAGGATGTCAGCTGGGAGTCTGCCACAGGCCCTGTCAGTGCATTTTATATTGCAATGTATCACCCAGGTGTGTGGAAGTGTGCTCAGATCTCCCAGTCTGGAAGTTCTGACAGCTTAACCATCCTGTTCAGTAGCGTTACAGTGAGAAGTCCCCCTTCACACATACACACATTGATGGTGAATGAAGAAAGGTGCTGTATTTTCAGTTTCTGCTCAATCGTTTACAGAACGTGATCTTGCCTTACACCCTTCTCCTTGAAAATCACATCCTTTCTGCAAGCAGTACGATAGACACGAAACAAAAGTCACAAATATTAATGGCCACTTGAAGCCAGGAGGATGGATATCACTTCTGTCCTGGACAGGATCCAGTACAGAACCACTGATAAGCAAATCGAATTAAATCAGTCCCTCGACACAGTTGATGCATATTTCTGGAATAGGAAATATTGTAGCGGGATGAGACCAAGCTTTTCCGGACACGGAGCAGCCAAGACTGGCTCCGACTGGCTTTGCACGCATTTTGCAGACACGATATTGACACAGCCCTATGGGGGCCTGTCTCTGTCGATTTGTTGCTGCATGCTCCTGGTATATACCTGAAAATAAAATCGCCCCCCCCACCAATTGTATACCCATCGGCAATGGAATGCAATTGTGTTCCTCTGACCTTTCGCAATGCCTTGTCTTCCGGAATGAGATGATTGTTTCCCAGTTCTGTTATCCGATGAAATGCATCTCAGTCAGATTTTGATTGGATTTGAGTGGTCGGTGTTTCAGTGCATAGAAAGCCATGTATTGCGATAGGGGTAGAGATCCCTCATTGCCAATTGGCCCATGTTGTGTCTGAGAGTAGGTGTGCCATTTCCTGGAATTGTTTTCATTCTGTCTCAGGATGCAGATGTCACTGGCCAGGCTAGCATTTCTTGCCCATCCTTGATTGCCCCTTGTGAAGCTGGTGGGCAGTCGAACTGCTGCAAACCATGTGGTGTAGGTGCACCCACGGTGATGTTGGGGAGGCAGTTCCAGGATTTTGACCCAGGAACAGTGACGTATTTTCAAGTCAGGATGGTGAGTGCCTTGGAGAAGAATCTGCAGTCAGTGATGCTCCCCTTGTGTCTGCTGCCTTTGTCTTTCGAGTTAGAGTCGTAGCCGTACAGTCAGAGGTTTACAACATGGAAACAGGCCCTTCGGCCCAACTTGTCCATGCCACGTGTTTTTTAACCCCTAAGCTAGTCCCAATTGCCCACGTTTGGCCCATATCCCTCTGTACCCATCTTACCCATGTAACAGTCTGAACACTTTGTAAAAGACAAAATTGTACCCACCTCTACTACTACCCTGGCAGCTTGTTCCAGACACTCACTGCCCTCTTTGTGAAAAAATTGCCCCTCTGGACCCTTTTGTATCTCTCCCCTCTCACCTTAAACTTATGCCCTCTAGTTTTAGGTTCCTCTACCTTTGGGAAAAGATATTGACTATCTAGCTGACCTGTGCCCCTCTTTATTTTAGAGACCTCTAAGTTCACCCCGAAGCCTCCTACGCTCCAGAGAAAAAAGTCCCAGTCTGTCCAACCTCGACTGATAACTCAACTCAATCCATCAAGTCCCGCTAACATCCTAGTAAATCTTTCCTGCACTCTTTCTAGTTTAATAATATCCTTTCTACAATAGGGTGACCAGAACTGTACACAGTATTCCAAGTGTGGCCTTACCAATGTCTTGTACAACTTCATCAAGATGTCCCAACTCCTGTATTCAATGTTCTGACCGATGAAACCAAGCATGCTGAATGCCTTCTTCACCACTCTGTCCACCTGTGACTCCACTTTCAAGGAGTTATGAACATGTGCCCCTAGATCTCTCTGTTCTGTAACTCTCCCCAGTGCCCGACCATAAACCAGGGCAGGACTTACTCAGTTAAATCTACCAAAGTGCATCACCTTGCATTTAGAGTTAGGTCATGGATCAACAATGAATGGGCAACAGGAGTGAGGGACTGAATGGCATCCTCCTGTTCCTATGTTCCTCCAGCATGCAAAAAACAAAGAACAAATAAAATGACAGCACAGGAACAGGCCCTTCGGCCCTCCAAGCCTGCATCAACCATGCTGCCCGACTGAACCAAAACCCCCTACCCTTGTAGGGGCCACAGCCATCTATTCCCATCCTATTCATGGATTTGTCAAGATGCCCCTTAAAAGTCACTACCGTATCTGCTTCCACCACCTCCCCCGACAGCGAGTTCCAGGCACCCACCACTCTGTGCAAAATAAAATCTGCCTCATACATCTCCATGAAACCTTACCCCTCGCACCTTTGCCCTGTGCCCCCTAGTAATTGACGACTCCGCCCTGGGAATCAGCTTCCAACTTCACGTCAACATTCCTATGGAAACTAATGTCACGAACTTGAGCTTAGCCAGTCGAGCAGGTCACGGTGTGTGGAATCTCCCTGTGTAAAAGGAATCCTTGCCCATTTTGCAGGGATTGTCGTTCAGTGTAATGCACTGAATTTAAAATGTCGTTCTGAGAATGAGATGAGCCTTTATAAAGGAAGCCCTTTTTCCTTTTCCAACTTAAATCTTCTGTTCTCATCACCAAGTTGCGGGAAGTTCCTTATTTTTTTGAAAGATTTTTCTCCCTCGCTGAGCTGATTGTCTCTCTGGATTTTTGAGTACAGCCAATCTCTGCTTTCTTGGCAGTTTCTCTTTGAATAACATCCTGTGACCAACAATCTGAAACCTTTCCCAGAAATACTGAGTGAAGAATAAACAGGGCAGCAATTGCAAGGGGAACTCCAGCACCCCTCGGTTCCCCTTCCAGTCACTCACTGTACTGACTTGGAACTGAATCACTGTTCCTTCAATGTCACTGGATTCAAATCCTGGAACTCCCTTCCTCACAGCACTGGGGCTATACCTACACCACAATCACTGCCACGGTTCAAGAAGGCAGCTCACCACCACCTTCTGTAAATGTGGACCTTTCCAGTGACAGCCACATCCCTAGAATGAGTTTCATAAAACATTGAAGTATATTTATTCGTCACAAATCAGGCTGACATTAACACTGCAACGAAGGGACTGTGCAATGCTCCTACTGGCCATATTCTGGCCCCTATTTGGGTCAGTGCATCGAACCAGCACGTCTTTCAGACTGAGAGGAAACCGGAGCACCCCGAGGAAACCCACACAGACATGGGGAGAATGTGCAGACTCCACACAGACAGTGACCCAAGCCAGGAATCAAACCCAGGTCCCTGGAGCTATGAGGCGGCAGTGCTAACCACTGTGCTACCCCATTAATTGGCGACGTTAAGCCCTAGTAAAGATTGAGAATTGCAATAATCATTGTAACTCATTGCAATAATAATTTATCTCTAATAACTCCCTCAAACTCTCATCTTGTGCCAGCAGAATCATCTTACTCCTCAGGTTGCTGTTATCTCTGCTATCGTTCCTCGGGTAATTTTAGTTTTTTTTTTCGTGTGTGTGAATAAAATGTGCCGAGATAAATATTTTATTTCATTAACAAAAAGTATGATTTAAATTGGCCGTAATTACCCTGGGGAGCAGTTGCGAGGATGGTTAAAGAGCTCTGAAATAATGGAATATTTCTCTCCCCACTGCGTGCCAGACAGAATGGCCCAATGGGAAAATCTAACACATTATCAGTTGAAAGAAAATAGTTTTCTTCTTTTCAACATTCCCCCGCTCACTTCTGGGACTGCAAATCCATTCCTCTCATTTTACTAAATGACCACAGGACTGATAAATCCCACATTCCTGTTAAATATCTTGAGGTTGACACATCTGATAGGATTGCGCCTCCTTGTGTGGGGGTCTGTGTTTGACCAATTCTCAATCTTACTCTCCGCGTTCTGCCTGCAGTGTGTTCACGGTAACTTTTCAAAGTTTATGGATGCACTGCGCTGTGGATAGCAATGCTCACGGTGTCTCTGCGGTGGTCCTCGTGTCCTCTTTCCTGTGTGAAGTTCTAGTCCCGAAATTGACCCCATAATCTCGACAGGTGCTGTCCAATACGTCAGCTACATGTTGCTCAGCGGGACTCCAAATAAGAAATCAGAAATAGCCATTCATAGAATAGATCGCCAGAATCCCTCCAGTGCAGAAAGAGGCCGTTCGGCCTGTCAAGTCTGTACAGTCCACAATCCCAGCCAACCCTATTCCTGTAACCCCACATAGTTATCCTGCTAGTCCCCTCACACTGGGGTCGATTTAGCACGGCCAATCATCCTAACCCGCACATCTTTTGGACTGTGGGAGGAAACCAGAGCACCCGGAGGAAACCCACGCAGACACGGGGAGAATGTGTAAACTCCACACAGGCCGGAATTGAGCCCAGATCCCTGACGCTGTGAGGCAGCAGTGCTAACCACTGTGCCACCAGGCCACCATTGGACAATGATAGACTGGCGCAGAAGGTGAAGTCACATGGGTTCAGTGGCGAGCTGGCAAGGTGGATCCAAACCTGGCTCGGTCAGAGAAGACAGAGTGTAGCAATGGAAAGGTGTGATTCTGAATAGAGGGCTGTGACAAGTGGCGTTCCTCAGGGATCAGTGCTGGGATCTTTACTATTTGCAACATATATAAATAGTTGATGGGAAATGTAATGAGTTTGATTAGTAAGTTTGCGGACGACACAAGGGTTGGTGGATTTGCAGATAGCAATGAGGACCGTCAGAGGATACCGCAGGATATCGATCAGTTGGAGACTTGGGGGGAAGAAAAGGCAGGTGAAACTTAATCCGGACAAATGTGAGGTAATGCGTTTTGGAAGGTCTAATACAGATAGGAAATATACAGTAAATGGCAGAACCCAGTATTGATAGGTAGAGGGATCTGGGTGTATAGATACACAGGTCACTGAAAGTGTCAACGCGGGTGGAGAAGGTGGTCAAGAAAGCATACGACATGCTTGCCTTCATCAGCCGGGGTATTGAGTTTAAAAGTTGGCAAGTCATGTTGCAGCTTGACAGAACCTTAGGCTGCACTTGGTTTGTCATGTTCAATTCTAGTTGCCACACTACCAGAAGGATGTGGAGGCTTTGGGGAGGGTACAGAAAAGATTTACCAAGATGTTGCCTGGTATGGAGGGCATGAGCTACGAGGAGAGGTTGCAGAAACTTGATTTGTTCTCACTGGAACGATGGAGGTTGAGGGGGTGACCTGATAGAAGTCTACAAGATTATGAGGGGCATGGACAGAGTGGATAGTCAGAAGCTTTTTCCCAGGGTGGAAGAATAAAGGAGACAGGTTTAAGGTGCAAAGGGCAAGTCTTAAAGGAGATGTATGAGGCAGATTTTTTACAGAGTGGTGGGTGCCTGGAACTCGCTGTCGGGGCAGGTAGTGGATGCAGATACAACAGTGAGTTTTAAGGGGGCGCCTTGACAAATACATGAATAGGATGGGAACAGAGGGATATGGTCCCTGGAAGGGTTCGGGGGTTTTCGTTCAGTTGGGCACCATGGTCGGTGCAGGTTTGGGGGGCCGAAGGGCCTGTTCTAATGCTGTAATGTTCTTTGTTGTTTGTTCTGGACATGTGATCTCAATGTTCACATGGAAGCAGAACAGGAAAGTGTGACCAAGCTGAACGATCCAAAGGTTGGAAAGGCGCTATATAAATACAATTCTTTCTTTTCTCCCATTTCACTCTTCCAACAGAATTGAGTTTGCTCTCGCACAAAACCATTTGCAGCTTCTTACAGTGGCTAGGTTTGTAGAAATATATAATTAGCATGTCTAGTTAGTGACAAGTTAATGATTAGTTAGTGACAAGTGAGTGATTAGTTTGTGATTGTGAAAGCACAGACAAAGCAGACTAACTAAGAAGCTAATATTCCTCATTTTCAATTGCCATACCATGCACCCAGACAATGTGAATCTGAATCAGTTGCGAATAAACCAGGCCCTTGAAACTTGAACACAATCAATTGGAACGATATATGGGGTTTAATGGGATTGGGGGTTATAGATAGGTCTATAGATTGGTGGGGTTGATGTGATCGGCGCAACTCGAGGGCCGAAGGGCCTGTTTGCGCTGTAATGTTCTATGTTCTATGTTCTAGTAGCCTACAGCCCATTGTGTAATGAGGAGAATAATTAGTTGACAAGCAATGCTGGACATTAAACCAGCCTCCCATCCATTGACTCTGTCTGCACTTCCTACTGCGAAAGTCAATGCAGCCGGCAGAATGAAGGACCCCACACACCCCGGACATTCTCTCTTCCACCTTCTTCCTTCAGGAAAAAGATACAAAAGTCTGAGGTCACGTACCAACCGACTCAAGAATAGCTTCTTCCCTGCTGCTGTCAGACTTTTGAACGGACTTGCCTCACATTGAGTTGATCTTTCTCTACACCCTAGCTATGACTGTAACACTACATTCTGCACTCTCTCCTTTCCTTCTCTGTGAACAGCATGTTTTGTCTGTGCAGCAAGCAAGAAACAAGACTTTTCACTGTGTTAATACATGTGACGATAATAAATCAAATCAAATTGAATCAAATGTAGACTTTCCAAGTGCTGCCATGTTAAAATTGATTGGTTCGGGAGGTGAGGATGGATACTTGACCTTGCCATCCTGTACCTTACCTTCAACTCCCACAGTGGTTTCATTGGGGAGGGTATCCCTCTGCCAATCCGGTCACCACATCCCATTCCCGGATCCTTGGATCCCACATTCAGTCAGTGGCTGTCATCCACAAATGATGTTGATCATTGGCAGATGCACTTGAGAACAAAACACCAACCCGTGACAACCCGATCCATTTCCAATTGTTAATTCACTGATTGCCGCTCTGAGTTCGCACAGTCGATGGATCGTTCCAATTGATTGTGAAATTTCTTTCCTGGGATGTGGGTGTCGCTGGCTGGACCAGTATTTGTCGTCCATCCCGAATTGCCCTTGAACTGGGCGTCTCACTCGACCATTTCAGAGGGCGGTTAAGAATCAACCACATTGCTCTGGCCCTGGAGTCACATCAAATCAGAGAGGTTTATAGCAGGGAAACAGGCCCTTCGGCCCACCTTGTCCATGCCGTCCTTTCTTTTTAAACCCCTAAGCTCATCCCAATTGCCTGCATTTGGTCCATATCACTCTGTACCCATCTTAGCCATGTAACTATCTAAATGCTTTTTCAAAAAACAAAATTGTATCACTTTTATTACTACCTCTGGCAGCTTGTTCCAGACGCTCACCATCCTCTGTGTGAAAAAATTGCCCCTCTGGACTCTTTTGCATCTCTCCCCTCTCACCTTAAACCTATGCCCTCTAGTTTTAGATTCCCCTACCTTTGGGAAAAGATATTGACTATCCAGCTGATCTGTGCCCCTCATTATTTTATAGATCTCTATAAGATCACCCGTCAGCCTCCTACACTCCAGAGAAAAAAGTCCCAGTCTATCCAGCCTCTCCTTATAACTCAAACGTCAAGTCCTAGTAGCATCCTCGTAAATCTTTTCTGTACTCTTTCGAGTTCAATAATATTCTTTCGAGAATAGGGTGACCAGAATTGCACACAGCATTCCAACTGTGGCCTTATTAATGTCTTGTACAACTTCAACAAGACATCCCAACTCTTGCATTCAGTGCTCATGTAGATCAGACTGGGAAAGGGTGGCAGATTTCCTTCCCTAAAGGGACATGAGTGAGCCAGGTGGATTTTTATTACAATGAGTGACGGTTTCACGGCCACCATGAGACTTGCTATCCGTTCCAGATTTGCTAATCAATGAAATTTAAATTCTATCAATGGCAGTGGTGGGATTTGAATCCCTAACGCAGGAAATTTACCGTGGTCCTTTTGGATTATCAGTCCAATGACCATTACACCAATGTATCCCTATGTTTTTGACAGGAATCAAGACTGACCAAACAACAAGGGATAAGCTATCAGGATACCAATAAACGATGATCGTAACTCCAGCTTTCACAGAACAATGAGCAGAATTGGAAAGGCAATTGTGAAACTATCTGGGACTTTTATCTCAGCGGCCTAATCAGGTTTATTTGTCAAAAGGACATTGTGCCATTCCCAAAATGCCTCCATCAATTTCAATCCTACTTTCTGGAAGTGCTTCCGTCAGCAGGAGAGGCAGTGGCATGGTGGTATTGTCTCTGGGCTCGTAATTCATAGACCCAGGGTAGTGTTCTGAGGTCCCAGGTTCGAATCCCTTCACAGCAGATGATGAACTTTGAATTCAGTAAAAATGTGGAATTGAAAGTCTGATGACGATGAAACCATTGACATACAAACTCACCTGGTTCACCAATATCCTTTAGGGAAGGAAATCTGCCATCTTCACCCAGCCTGGCCTACTTGTGACTCCAGGGCCACAGCAATGTCTCTTTAAAATTGGCCTTGTCCTGATGAGTGCAAAGCAAAAAACTTTGACTGTTTGCTCCTTAGCATTATTCAAATTCAATTAGATCAAATGTGATCTTTGAATCAGCAAATGGACAAGATGGTAGCACTGGGTGACACGGTGGCACAGTGATTAGCACTGCTCCCTCACAGCGCCAGGGACCTGGGATCGATTCCCGGCTCAGGTGACGGTCTGTGTGGAATCTGCACATTCTCCTCATGTCTGCGTGGGTTTCCTCCGGATGCTCTGGTTTTCTCTCTCAGTACGAAAGATGTGCATTCACCTGAACAGGTGCCTGAGTGCAGCGACGAGGAGAATTCCCCAGTCAACTCATTGCAGTGTTAATGTAAGCCTTAATTGTGACTAGTAAGTAAACTTTTACTTGAAGTTGGAGCTCTGCTCACAATGTCTTTCCATAATGATCTACAGTGCAGAAATTCCGTTGGATTTCCTGCCATTAGATCAGTGGAAGAGGCAGTTATCGGAACTTTGACAAACAGCAGGAGAGGCTCGCAGAATGAACCAACGCTTCAAAAGAGATGCAAGTTGTCTGCAATAATAGCTTGCTTCAGACAAATCAATTTGTCACTACATGGGATGTGGGCGTCACGAGCTAGACCAGCACTTGTTGCCCATTTGTAATTGCCCCTTGAGAAGGTGATGGTGAGCTGTCTTCCCAAACACTGTAGTCCATGTGGTGAAGGTACTCCCACAGGGCAGTTAGGGAGGGACGCAGCGACAGTGAAGAAATAGCGATATATTTCCAAGTCAGGATGGTGAGTGACTTGGAGGGGAACTTGCAGGTGGTGGGGTTCCTGTGTTTCTGCTGCCCTTGTCCTTCTCAGTCGTAGAGGTGCCGCCCAAGGAAGCTTGGTGATTTCCTGCAATGAATCTTGTAGATAGTACACACTGTTACTGCTCTACGTGGGTGGATGTTTCTGAATGAAGTGCCAATCAAGTGGGTTGCTTTGTTCTGAATTAGGGTCGTATTGAGAGCATGGATATTACCTCTGAACAAATTTTTAACACTACCTGCACCTGGTTCATGATGTAGAGTTGCCAGCAGTGGACAGGAGTAGGCACCACACCAGGTTAAAATCCAACATTTTTATTTGGTAGCATAAGCTTTCGGAGCGCCGATAGAGAGCATTGGTTTAAGGTGAGAGGGCAGAGATACTAAAGGGTCCAGAGGGGCAATTTTTTCACACCGAGTGTGGTGAGTGTCTGGAACAAGCTGGCAGAGGGAGTAGTCGAGGTGGAGGCACTCATCGAATGAAGGAGCAGCGCTCCGAAAGCTCGTGCTACTAAATAAACCTGCTGGACTTTAACCTGGTGTTGTGACACTTCTTCCTCCACCTGGTTCAAACTTGTTGTGTGGGGAAGGCAGTCAGACCAGATCTTCCCCCAAATACAATTCTTTGCAATTCCTCCGTCTCACACCCATGTGCCTGCAGGAGCAAACTGAAAAATAACACTCAAAGAAACCCGTTCAACACAAAAAACTGACGGGACTGAGACTGGTCAAGGAAGAAGTATGTTTTTACTCTTCAACTGATAAAGCATCCGAGTGCGCCAGCTGCAAGGCAGCTGATTCTCTCCCTCTTCAAAGGCAATTCGAGATGGACAACAGAAGAGATTGCCTGTCCGGTGATGCTCACGTCCCACCAATGGGAATGCTAAAAAAGACCCAAAGCATTTCACTTGAAGCACCAGCACAGTTGTTACAAGGCAATCAGCTGGAACGCAATGCAGGCCCCACTGATGAACCGACTGAAGTTTGCCACACTGATCCACATCAGTGACGGCTAATGTGATAACTCCTCAGAGGCTGGTGTCACTCACCCCAAACCCCCTTTATTTACAAACCTATCCCGTTTTTGAGAGTGCTGCAGGTATCCAGAGTGTCAGTGAGCCTGATACTCCTCAATATATACTCCTCAATAGAGGAGAGACTGAGGGATTTGGGGTTGTTTTCGCTGGAAAGAAGGCGGCTAAGAGGGGATCTTATTGAAACATATGAGATGATTAGAGGTTTAGATAGGGTGGACAGTGATGGCCTTTTTCCTCGGATGGAGAAAGCTAGCACAAGGGGGCATGGCTTTCAATTAAGGGGGGGTAGTTATAGGACGGATGTCAGGGGTAGGTTCTTTACCCAGAGGGTGGTGAGGGATTGGAATGCTCTGCCTGCTGCGGTTGTAAATGCGCCTAGTTTGGGGGCGTTTAAGAGATCCGTGGATAGGTTTATGGACGAAAAGGGATTGGTTTAGGTTAGTGGGTCATTGTTTTTTAACTGGTCGGCGCAACATCGTGGGCCAAAGGGCCTGTTCTGCGCTAATATGTTCTATGTTCTATATATGCAAAGGCTGGATTCCCACACAATCACTACCAATTGTTTTGGCAAACCAAATGGGCTCATTCAAATTAACAAGGGGCAGGTCAGCATTCCCTCAATCAGGGAACTCCTACACCAATCATTCTCTCTATCAGGGAACTCCTACTCCAAGAGGCCCACCTCGTGGGCCCCAAGGAGGCCATTTCAGTTATGAAGCGACAGCTGAATGCAGCCTGTTAGGAAGATTGAGATGAGGTGTGTGCTGGCGGAATGTGTGTCTTGAACTGATCAGTGCCATGAGAAGACACTCTCGAATTCAAAGAAACCTGGATTGTCAAGAAGGAAATCTCTGCGTAACTCTGTGGGACCATTGAAGAAACGTTGCTCTTCAATAGCCAAACTGAGGTGATGTTCCCAGCCTCAGTGAGGACTGGAATGATGTACGAGAGGGTAACAGAAGCACTTCCTTATGTCCTTCAGTCAGTAGCAACAATCCATTCAACAGCAGACGGTGCTAATCCAATGGTTGTCCTTCCAGTCTGATGGGCCATTTTTTTTTCCCCTCGATTCTCAGCAGTTTGGCCAGTAGATTTTAAACCCCCAGGTTTTTACATTCCAGCAGCCCCACTGTGGGTGACACAGTGTGCCGTGTTCCAACCCAGTCCCACTTCCTTCATGACAATTACTTCTGCAACACATTGGCATGGAGACTGCCAAGCAGAACTCGTGTAAATTTGCAAGTGTTGTGCCTTTCTGACAGTATCCTCGTCTGAATCACTGGAGAAGGTGAGAAGCAGTTCCATGCCCTGGAACTGGCTTTTGATTTGATTTGATTTTGTTATTGTCACATGTATGAACATACAAGTGAAAAGTATTGTTTCTTGTGCACTGTACAGACAAAACATACCGTTCATAGACAAGGAAAGGAGACAGTGCAGAAAGTGGTGTTACAGTCACAACAAGGGTGTCGAGAAAGATCAACTTAATGAAAGGTGCGTCCATTCAAAAGTCTGACAGCAGCAGGGAAGAAGCTGCTCTTGAGTTGGTTGGTACGTGACCTCAGATTTTTGTCTCTTTTTCCTGAAGGTGGAAGAGAGAATGTCCGGGGTGCGTGGGGTCCTTAATTATGCTGGCTGCTTTGCCGAGGCAGCGGGAAGTGTCATCAGAGTCAATGGGTGGGAGGCTGGTTTGCCTGATGGATTGGGCTACATTCATGATCTTTTGTAGTTCCTTGTGATCTTGGGCAGAGCAGGAGCCCCAGACCAAGCTGTGATACAACCAGAAAGAATGCTTTCTATGGTGCATCTGTAAAAGTTGATGAGATTCGCAGCTGACATGCCAAATTGTCTTAGTCTTCTGAGAAAGTGAAAGCATTGCTGGGATTTCTTAGAACTGCTACGTTTAACAGGTTTGTAAATTCTATGAAGGATATGGGAAATTGTAAATCCAGAGGACGGTAGATAAACAAGTGATTTCATTGGAGGATTTAATCCTCCAGGTGCCAATACCCAGACAGGACACCTAGGAGCAGTAATGATCAGAGGCACCACTGGAGAGGGGACATCCTTTCCATCAGGATCTAACTTTGGTTAGGGTTTAAACTGAGCTTTATCAGAAATTTCGAAACCACAAGGCAAAATCCATTGGAGTTCCACAAGGCTTGAGCAAGAACTTGTTCTGTCTTGGGGTTGGCAAGGTGGCACAGTGCTCAGCACAGCCTCACAGCTGCAGGGACCCAAGTTCGATTCCCGGCTCGGGTCGCTGCATGTCGAGTTTGCACATTCTCCCCGTGTCTGCGTGGGTTTCTTCCGGGTGCTCTGGTTTCCACCCACAGTCTGAAAGTCACACTGACTGGATGCATTGGCCGTGCTAAATTCTCCCTCAGTGTCCCCGGACAGGTGCCAGAGTGTGGTGACTAGGGGATTTTCATAGTAACTTCATTGCAGTGTTAATGATGTAAGCCTACTTGTGACACTAATGAATAAACTTAAAACTGGGTCTTAATATCATTGTCAATATAACACTCCTTCTACATGAAAAGAACACTTTTCCTTTCATAATAATCTGAAGAATATAAATTAACGGACAGGTTACTGCCCCAACTCAAGCCCTGAGTTGGTCACTGTCTGAAGTGGATTATAATCCATTTTGAGGCTATTTTGGATGAGCTATTTTCCTTGGATGATCGCTGTCATTTCAGGTTGAGAAAGACAGACCCCCCTCTGCCTACCGATCGATCTGAAGAACTTGAGAGGAATGAAAGGGTCAAAAATCCTTCAAGTTCCTGGGAAACTGCTGGGGCTGTGAAATCAATGAACAAGTGGGGCTTTGATAGACCACAAGAGTGTTGTCACTATATCTATCCCTGCTTTCAGATAACAGACCCAGACTGTGTGTCCAACGTGTTTTGAAAGAATCCAGAAGCCAATACTCTGGATGCCAAACAGTCAAGGACTGTTAACTGGGCAAGTCCGTGGGAAGGCAAAGGGGCCTCTGGGAAGTGGGAGGCTTTCAGAAGTGTGTTAACCAGGGTTCAGGGTAAACACATTCCTCATCGAGTGAAGGACAAGGCTGGCAGGAGTCGGGAACCCTGGAGGACTCGGGACACTGAGTCCCTCGTCAAGAAGAAGAAAGAGGCACTTGACATGCATAGGCAGCTGGGGTCAAAGGAGGAGAGTTAAGCGAGAAATCAAGGGGGCAATTTTTTTTTTTCACAGAGGGTGATAAGTGTCTGGAACAAGCTGCCAGAGGTAGTATTAGAGGTGGGTACAATTTTGTCTTTTGAAAAGCAGTTACATGGGTAAGATAGGTATGGGCCAAACTAGGGGAATTGGGATTATCTTAAGGATTTTTTTAAAAAAGGCAGCGTGGACAAGTTGGGCCGAAGGGCCTGTTTCCATGCTGTAAACCTCTATGATTTGATGACCATAGACATATGTTTATTGATGTAGCGATGTGTACATGCGCTGTTGATTGGATATTGTAATTAAACAAGCAAAGAGTTGCTGTAATTGGTTCAATACGAAAAAGATGAAGTAATCAGAACACTGAGTTGTGATTGGATTTTGATAACCTTCAAATAAATGTGCCGTTTCACTCCTGACGACCATGAAACCATTGTCGGAAAAACCCGTCTGGCTCACGGATGTCCTTCAGGGAAGGAAATCTGCCGTCCTTACCTGGTCTGGCCTACATGTGATTCCAGAGCCACAACAATGGGGTTGACTCTCAGCTGCCCTCAGGCAACAAGGGATGGGCAATAAATGCTAATAAATGTTTTTAAAATGTCAACATCCTTCAAGCAAACGAGATACTGGGAGGTGCAGCTCATTCCAGGACTCCCAAGTCCCGTTGACAAATGATTTGAGGACATCTTTAAAGTTATCCGTTGTTAGATTCTAGGATTTTACAGTTTATCGATGCTTTGTTGAGGTGATGGAGTTTCTTGAGGAAGTGCCTCTGCTTGAGGTTACATCATAGTCTGTGCTCAGGTATGTTTAGAAGCTTGGAAACCTGTGTCAAAGAGGTGAAATCTGCCTCAAATGTTTCATCCCTCCTTCTTGGATGCATCTACTCTTTTCATCTTATAACCCCTTATTTGTCACTGGATTCCCTTATAACCCTGTATTTATGGCTGGGTTCATTGGTAACTGCATTCCTTCACATGGGGGTCTTGTACAGACACCTGAGGACAACCAAGAGGACCTTGGGTTGTGATAAATAGTTCATAAACCAATTGTGTTTCTCTACCCAGGCCATTCAGCCCAACAGGTCTGTGCTAGTTTTATCTTATCGAATCCCTCCAGAGCAGAAGGAGGCCATTCAGCCCATCATGCCTGCACTAACCACAATCCCACCCAGCCCTTATTCCCCATAACCACATGCATTACCCCAGCTAGTTCCCCTGACACTAAAGGGCAATGGTCAATCGACGTAATCTGCACATCTTGGGGCTGTGGGATAAACCAGGGCACCCGGAGGAAACCCACACAGACACAGGAAGAACATGCAGACTCCACACAAACAGTGACCCGAGGCTGGGAATTGAACCCGGGTCCCTGGTGCTGTGAGGCAGCAGTGCTAACCACTGTGCCACCTGCACTTCCCATCTTTCCTTTGCCTTCCAGCAAGGGGAATGTCAGAATCACAGAATAAGATCTTTTCTCTGACTGTCTTACCTCCAGACATCTAAAAACCTTGGCATCTACAACCGGGAAATGTGAATGTAAACTTTCTCTTCGGGTGTACACTGGCATTTGAAGATTTATCCAAGGCAAAAAAAAGGTTTAAGAGATATATATTCATGTCGTCATCTTGCATTTTTGAAGTTTACTCACTCTGAAATTCAATTCAGAAAATCTGGTTCTGCAGTTGAATCATTCTGCTGATCCTGTGCATAAATTTTTCATTGGAATTTATCCGTACATGTGCTGAATAAAAACATCCTTTTTTGAGTGTAATCTGAGGCCGATGAAGGGCTGAACTTGGAAATGAATACATTTGGTGTGCAGCTATCTCATCTGTTTGTACTGTGCCCAGTTAATTACCCAACTGCCCAGCCTTTAACAATCAAATACTCTGGCTTCATGGAAAATATTTTAAGGGTGGAATATATTAAAATAATATTCTTTATCTGTGTGATAAGGTTTGAAAAGACTCCTTAATTCAGTGCCCCTCTCTGAATATATATAATACATGCATCTGTCTGTGTATCTCTCTCATTCCTGATGTCTATGCATCTAATTGAGGCTGGTTCACAACTGTAATCTCATATCTCAAGATGAGACTTGATTAATTAAGCGAGAAATATAAACCATTTCCTGAGTTGTCAGTCGGATGATGGAAGGACAGACTCGTACTTGTTTTCTGCTCCCTGTCACTCCTAACAACTGATCCTAGGTGGATTTTTTAAAAAAACACAGATTAGGTTTCTCATGCTGATAGTAAAAGATTGCCACATCAACTCAGCAGCAGATCTCGGCCTGATACTGACGCTATCGACAGGGACACATTTTAGGCTTCAGCTGCCTTCAAGGCTCTCTGTTGAATGGCTGAGAATCAGCGCTGCTTCTGGGAGATAGTCTTGTACGCTGGCAGTTGCCCTGATTCTTGGGAGAGTTCTGGGTGTCCAAGCCTGTTCCACTATCCCAGTGTCTCAACTGTGTCAGATGCCTCTGAACCCGGAACACTGAATCTGTTCATGCCAGCAAGCTGAGAAATGTCGGAATGAATGGGGCAATTGATTCCACCTTGATGAGCCATATCTCCTTCATCAGTCTTTGAACAGAAAGAGTTGTGTCCAAGGAAGCCAGAGAGGAATTATATATGTATATGAAGTTCCTTCAATCTTTACATCTGCACTCCAACCATATAATCCTTTGTTTCGACCTTGGTTAACTTGTCCCTGAGGCTTTAGTTATTTTTATTGGGTTTGATTTGATTGATTATTGTCACATGTATTAACACACAATGAAAAGTATTGTTTCTTTGCACTGTACAGACAAAGCATACCACTCATAGAGAAGGAAAGGAGAGAGTGCAGAATGGAGTGTTACAGTCATAGCTAGCGTATGGAAAAAGATCAATGAAAGCAAAGTAAGTCCATTCCAAAGTCTTCCCTGCTGTAGGGAGGAAGCTGTCCTTCAGTTGTTTGGTACGTGACTTCAGGCTTGTGTATCTTTGTCCCAACAGAAGAAGGTGGAAGAGAGCATGTCTGGAGTGCATGGGATCCTGAATTATGTTGGCTGCTTTGATTCTGTCTACACTTCCCACTACCTCGGCAATGGATGGGAGGCTGGTTTGCGTGTTGGATTAGGCTACATTCATGACCTTTTGTAGTTCCTTGCGGTGATGGACAGAGCAGGAGCCCATACCAAGCTCTGATACAACCAGAAAGAAAGCTTTCTATGGTGCATCTGTAAAAGTTGGTGAGAGTCGTAGCTGACATGCCAAATTTCCTTAGTCTTCTGAGACAGTAGAGGCGTTGGTGGGGCTTTCTTACCTATAGTGTTGGCCCGGGAGGGACCAGGACAGATTGTTGTTGTTGTTGATCCGGACACCTAAAAACTTGAAGTTCTCATCCCTTTTTACTTTGTTCCCTTGATGTGGACAAGGGCATGTTCTACTTTACGCTTCCATCATGACATTGGGAGAGAGATGATTGTTGTCGCACGAGTTTACGAGATTCTCTATCTCGTTCCTGTACTCTGTCTCATCATTGTTTGAGATTCGACCCACTAAGATGGTGTCATCGGCAAACTTGAAAATCAAATTAGAAGGCAATTTAGCTGCACAGTCATCAGTCTATAAGGAGTATAGTTGGGGGCCGAGAACACAGCCTTGTGGGGCACTGGTGTTGAGGATGATGGTGGAGGAGGTGTTGTTGTTGATCCTTACTGGTTGTGGTCTGTGAGTTTCACAGAATGCACTGACCCCGACAGTGCAGAAGGAGGCCATTTGGCCCATTAAGCATGCACCAACTCTCCAACAGACCATTCCACCCAGGCCCTATCCCTTTAACCCCTCGTATTTACCCTCCTAATCCCCCTCACCCATATACCCTGTGACTCATTAAGCTGCAATTTAGGCCAATCCACCTAACCTATACATCTTTGGACTGTAGGAGGAAACTGGAGCACCCACAGGAAACCCATGCGGACATGGGGAGAATGTGCGCACAGACAGACACCCAAGCTGGGAATCGAGCCCGAGCCCCCAGCGCTGCGAGGCAATAGTGCTAACCACCGTGCCACCCTTTTCTCACCTAATGAGGTTGAAGGAGGTGTTAAAGACAAAATATTGGGATCACTGTACAGGTTCAGCAGCATCTGTGGAGACAGAGAAAAATAGTTCCCTCAGAGTTCAGAAACAGAGTTCCTTCAGAGTCTCGAAACAGAGTTCCCTGGAGTTTCAGCTTAATGACATTTGAGAAAAAGTCACAAACGTGCAAGTAGAAGAACTGAAGGGAAGGTTTGTGATAAGGAGGGGATTAAATGATAGAGGATTTAAGGGTGCAAAGACAAGGGGAGCGATTCTCCGCCCCGCTGCGTTCATTCTTCAGCACAGCAGGCCGGGAGGTTCAATTCTGGCCGAGGAATGTAATGGGACAAGTCAAGAAACTAACTATTTGATGAGAAGAGGTGTGAAGCACAGCGTAGCTGCTGCCCCAATCTGAAACAATGGGGCTAAGAGAACAGCGAAAGAAAACATGGAACCGGTTAAAAAGAGACACCATGCAGAATAGGCACAGAGATTATATGGTCTATATTCCCTTCAACATGCCCAATGGGAAAGCGAGGTGATGTGGCACCGTGCCACAGCGGTTAGACTGCTCCCTCACAATGCCAAGGACCCAAGTTCGATTCCCGGCTTGGGATCACTGTCTGTGAGGAGTCTGCACATTCTCCCTATGTCTGCATGGGTTTCCTCCCGCAATCCAAAAGACGTGCTAGTTAGGTGCATTGGCCACGCTAAATTCTCCCTCAGTGTACCTGAACAGGTGCCGGAGTGTGGCAACTCGGGGATTTTCACCGTACCTTCATTGCAGTGTTAATGTAAGCCTACTTGTGACACTAATAAACAAACTTAAACTGCTGTTCCACAAGTTGTGTTAGACTTGGTTGTCAGCCTTTGTTAGCTGGAAGAACCTTGATCTGCTGGATTCACTGTAATCAGTTCTACCCTCCCACACACAGCATTGAAATTGCTGCTACCCCATTGGGCACCAGGTCACTTCCCTCCAAGCCTGTGTTCCCAACCTGACCATCCATTTGTATCCCTCCATTCCCAGTCTCTTCATGTGACTGTCTAGATGAGTCTTAAATGATCCGAGCGTGTCTGCTTCAACCACCTTGCTTGGTCGTACATTCCAGGCCCCCACCACCCTCTGTGTCAAAGACTTCCTCCACATATCCATATTGAACATCGCCCCTCGCCCCTTACCTTGAACTTGCGACCCCTTGTGTTTGTCATTTCTGACCTGGGAAAAAGCTGTTCACCCTTTGGATGCCCTTCATAATTTAATAAACTTTTATTAGGTTGCCCTTCAACCTCTTTTTTTTCCAGGGAGAGCAACCCTAGTTTACCCAATCTCTCCTCATAGCTAAGACCCTCCATACCTGGCAGCATCCTGGTAAACGTTTTCTGTCCTCTCTCTCCAAAGCCTCCATGACCTTCTGGCAGTGTGGCGACCAGAACTGGACGCAATTCCTCCAGATGTGACCGAATCTACATTCTATATCAATGCAACAAACAAAAGCCAACTTTAATACTCTGTGCCCCTCCAACCCTGCCCCCAGAACACAGCCAACGCTGGAGATTGGTGACAATCCAATCCCCATGGGAAAATGGGAATATTTCACCAAGAATCCAATCCGTAAACAGATCAAGTCGGATAAGAGACAAACAGCTTGAGATAAACCAGTGACAGAGTATTGACTTTGCATTGCATCGTTCTAGTGATTGACATTAAATGCATCTTTAGATCTTATCCCTTTCACAACAAGGAATGGCTAACAACTACCATAATTGCTGTGTTACATTTCTGTGTGCAATGGGTAATAAATCTGATCATCTGTTGAATTCGAGCTTCACCCAAGCATGTAGGTAATGCTAACCCTGCATAATGGGAACTGACAAGAATTAAATCAATGGCTGCTTTATTGAGGGTAATATCCTGATCCATCAGATGGGAAAATGTACTAATATCATTTGCTTAATGCTCAGTAATCACTGTCTGTGCAAACCTGCAGCCAGACATTTGGAGAAATGGAGGTTGCGTTACCGTAGAGTAATGGATTGGAGGGGTTGGGGGGCGGCACTCCTCTCCCCAGTGTCCAATTTCTGCCTTTGTCAGGTTTCAAGGCCTTTGAGGTTGTGTTCCTTCTCCGGGAAAACAAAGAGGGTGAGGATTGCAGTACAAAAATATCAGCCAAAGCGATTTCCCCTCTGGGGCAACAGAACTGGACATGTTGCAACCTTCTGTCGCTGTGCTGCCCTCAGCCCCGCAACCAGGAATGTGAGAGCAGGGTGGACACTTAACACAGCTTGACACAGCTTTCCCTTCCTGCTATCTTCACTGCGAGGTTAACCCAATACTACCTCAAACAGGGGGTGCTGCACTGTCGCACAGTCTAATCGCACAACAGCAGACTCTGGCCTCACCAATCAAACAGGCCATTCAGCCCCTCACTCCCCTCAATGTCCCCGCTCTCACAGTCCCTCAGAGAAAGCAGGGATCGCTTTGTATAATTCATTTTATGGGACATGGGCCAGCATTTATTGTCCATCCCCAGTTGCCCTTGGAGGGCAGTTGAGAGTCAACCGCGTTGCCGTGACTCTGGAGTCAGGTGTTGGCCAGACCAGGGTAAGGATGGCAGATTTCCTCCCCTAAAGGACATCAGTGAACCAGATGGGTTTTTACAACAATGGCTTCATGGTCATCAGTAGATTCTTAATTCCGAACTGATATTTTTATTGAATTTTATTGCTGTCCGTATATCTGGTCGGATCTGCCACTCGTCACATGCTCGGTTGTGCTGGTGCTCATGAGGCTGGAGCAACACTTCAACCGCCAGGCCGGAGATATGGACCAACCACTGAGAGATCTGATGGTCAGCATAGAGATGGTGGGCCGAAGGGCCTGTTCCTGTGCTGTATGACCATCATCTCTGAAAATTCACAGGACTCTGACTTTTCCATCAGCGAGCTATTGGCTTCAATTTGCTACGTCTGCACTCTGACGCTTAATGCCAGTTTCCATTTCACCTTGAAGGAGGCTACTTTGATCCCACTCAGCTCCCTGTGGTTATATCACTGTATTTTAAACCAGTTTCATCTCTCCAGTCTGGATGACAACTCACTCGTTATGGACAATTAAGAAGAAAGAAGGGGATTACATTTCTATAGTGCCTGTCTTGACCACAGAATGTCCCAAAGCACTTCATAGTCAATGAAGTGCGTTGGAAATGTAATCACTTTATAGGGCGATCAGTACGCAGACAGCAGGTTTTGACAAACAGCAGTAAAAGGCAGATAATGGAATTTTTTCAGTGATATAGATTGAGAGATTCTTGGCCCCAACACTAGAAAGAATCTCCAGCTTTTCTTTGTAAAAATCCTAGCATATTATATCCATCTCTGTTTAATGTCTCATCTGAAATATGCAGCTTTCCCTCACTGCACTGGAGTGGAAAGCTGGTTTGTGTGTTGTGTGGGACTTGATCTCTAAGACCATAAGACGTAGGACCAGAATTAGGCCACTCAGCCCATCGAGTCTGCTCTACCATTCAATCATGGCTGATATTTTCCTCATCCCCATTCTCCTGCCTTTTCCCCATAACCCCTGATCCCCTCGTTAATCAAGAACTTATCTATCTCTGTCTTAAAGACACTCAGTGACCCGGCCTCCACAACCTTCTGCGGCCAAGAGTTCCACAGATTCACCACTCTCTGGCAGAAGAAATTCCTCCTCATCTCTGTTTTCAAGGATCATCCCTTCAGCCTGAGGTTGTCCCCTCTGGTTCGAGTTTTTCCTACTGGTGGGAACATCCTCTCCACATCCACTCTATCCAGGCCTCGCAGTATCCTCTAAGTTTCAATAAGATCCCCCCCCTTATTCTTCTAAACTCCAACCAGTACAGACCCAAAGTCCTCAAACCGCTCCTCACACGACAAGCTCTTCTGGAAGCTCTCTGACTCGGGGTAGGGACTAAATTAATCTGCAGATGTTTTTCAGAAATCATTTCACAGGATTTGGGCATCACTGGGTTGGTCAACACTTACTGTCCATTCTCAATTTCCCCTTGAAAATGGGGTGGTGAGCTGCCTTCTTTAACCCACTGCATGTGGTGTAGGTACACCCACTGTGCTATTAGGGATCCAGCGCCAGGAAAGGAACAGCAATATACTTCAAGGTCAGGATGCTTAGTGACTTGGACGGGATCCTCCAGGTGGTGGTGATCCCAGGTATCTGTTGCCATGGTGTAGATTGTACATGCTGCTGCCTGTTGCCATGGTGTAGATGGTACACGCTGCTGCCTGTTGCTATGGTGTAGATGGTACGCATTGCTGCCTGTTGCCATGATGTAGATGGTACACGCTGCTGCCTGTTGCCATGGCGTAGATGGTACGCGCTGCTGCCTGTGCCATGGTGTAGATGGTACGCGCTGCTGCCTGTTGCCATGGTGTAGATGGTACGCGCTGCTGCCTGTTGCCATGGTGTAGATGGTACGCGCTGCTGCCTGTTGCCATGGTGTAGATGGTACGCGCTGCTGCCTGTTGCCATGGTGTAGATGGTACACGCTGCTGCCTGTTGCCATGGTGTAGATGGTACGCGCTGCTGCCTGTTGCCATGATGTAGCTGGTACGCGCTGCTGCCTGTTGCCATGGTGTAGATGGTACACGCTGCTGCCTGTTGCCATGGTGTAGATGGTACACGCTGCTGCCTCTTGCCATGATGTAGCTGGTACGCGCTGCTGCCTGTTGCTATGGTGTAGATGGTACGCGCTGCTGCCTGTTGCTATGGTGTAGATGGTACGCGCTGCTGCCTGTTGCCATGGTGTAGATGGTACGCGCTGCTGCCTGTTGCTATGGTGTAGATGGTACGCGCTGCTGCCTGTTGCCATGGTGTAGATGGTACACGCTGCTGCCTGTTGCTATGGTGTAGATGGTACGCGCTGCTGCCTGTTGCCATGGTGTAGATGGTACGCGCTGCTGCCTGTTGCCATGGTGTAGATGGTACGCACTGCTTCCTGTTGCCATGGTGTAGATGGTACACGCTGCTGCCTGTTGCTATGGTGTAGATGGTACGCGCTGCTGCCTGTTGCCATGGTGTAGATGGTACGCGCTGCTGCCTGTTGCCATGGTGTAGATGGTACGCGCTGCTGCCTCTTGCCATGGTGTAGATGGTACATGCTGCTGCCTGTTGCCATGGTGTAGATGGTACGCATTGCTGCCTGTTGCCATGGTGTAGATGGTACATGCTGCTGCCTGTTGCTATGGTGTAGATGGTACATGCTGCTGCCTGTTGCCATGGTGTAGATGGTACACGCTGCTGCCTGTTGCCATGGTGTAGATGGTACATGCTGCTGCCTGTTGCCATGGTGTAGATGGTACATGCTGCTGCCTGTTGCCATGGTGTAGATGGTACGCGCTGCTGCCTGTTGCCATGGTGTAGATGGTACATGCTGCTGCCTGTTGCCATGGTGTAGATGGTACATGCTGCTGCCTGTTGCCATGGTGTAGATGGTACGCGCTGCTGCCTGTTGCCATGGTGTAGATGGTACACGCTGCTGCCTGTTGCCATGGTGTAGATGGTACATGCTGCTGCCTGTTGCCATGGTGTAGATGGTACATGCTGCTGCCTGTTGCCATGGTGTAGATGGTACGCGCTGCTGCCTGTTGCCATGGTGTAGATGGTACATGCTGCTGCCTGTTGCCATGGTGTAGATGGTACATGCTGCTGCCTGTTGCCATGGTGTAGATGGTACGCGCTGCTGCCTGTTGCAATGGTGTAGATGGTACGCGCTGCTGCCTGTTGCCATGGTGTAGATGGTACGCGCTGCTGCCTGTTGCCATGATGTAGCTGGTACGCGCTGCTGCCTGTTGCCATGGTGTAGGTGGTATACGCTGCTGCCTATTGCCATGGTGTAGATGGTACGCACTGCTGCCTGTTGCCATGGTGTAGCTGGTACACGCTGCTGCCTGTTGCCATGGTGTAGATGGTACGCGCTGCTGTCTGTTGCCATGGTGTAGATGGTACGCGCTGCTGCCTGTTGCCATGGTGTAGATGGTACATGCTGCTGCCTGTTGCCATGGTGTAGATGGTACGTGCTGCTGCCTGTTGCCATGGTGTAGATGGTACACGCTGCTGCCTGTTGCCATGGTGTAGATGGTACGTGCTGCTGCCTGTTGAAGGATAAATCCCTTCTCCTGACCTCGCAGGATTCCGATGGCACATAAGGAGACCATTTAGCCACCATAACTGCATCGGCTGGGTCTCTTTCTTCCTTTTCCTGCCCCTCTCTCTGCCCAACCATCAGGTACATTGTCATGGAGCATCCTCTGCTCCGAGAATGGGATTTCAGAGAGCCAACCCGACTGAGTGCTTTGAGGATGCTTCCCTCGCTCCCAAACAGCGGGGCCTGACTTGGGAAGCGATGGCAGAAGCAGATTTGGATGATTTGATCCATTCCAGATGGAGATGGGTTACATTGATTCATGGTAATTTGTTACGGTCAGCAGCAAAGCCTGGATTCCCTCAAACAACAAACTGAGGGATTTGAACAGAACCACAGAAAACAAGGCAGACCCTTCTTCAAAGTATGACTAATTGCATAATTACTGTTTGCCCGACAAAATCCAGACACACGACATGTTATGTTTACAACTCATTGCACAGTAATGAGAAAAAAACTTTCCCACTCTCCCCCTCACTCCTCGCACCCTTTAATATCCCACCCAGTCTAATCCCATTCTCCCCCTCACTCCCCGCACCCTTTAATATCCCACCCAGTCTAATCCCACTCTCCCCCTCACTCCCCGCACCCTTTAATATCCCACCCAGTCTAATCCCACTCTCCCCCTCACTCCCCGCACCCTTTAATATCCCACCCAGTCTAATCCCACTCTCCCCCTCACTCCCCGCACCCTTTAATATCCCACCCAGTCTAATCCCACTCTCCCCCTCACTCCCCGCACCCTTTAATATCCCACCCAGTCTAATCCCACTCTCCCCCATCACTCCCCTCACCCTTTAATATCCCACCCGGTCTAATCCCACTCTCCCTCTCACTCCCCGCACCCTTTAGTATCCCACCCAGTCTAATCCCACTCTCCCCCTCACTCCCCGCACCCTTTAATATCCCACCCAGTCTAATCCCACTCTCCCCCTCACTCCCCGCACCCTTTAATATCTCACCCAGTCTAATCCCATTCTCCCCCTCACTCCCCGCACCCTTTAATATCCCACCCAGTCTAATCCCACTCTCCCCCTCACTCCCCGCACCCTTTAATATCCCACCCAGTCTAATCCCACTCTCCCCCTCACTCCCCGCACCCTTTAATATCCCACCCAGTCTCATCCCACTCTCCCCTTCACTCCCCGCACCCTTTAATATCCCACCCAGTCTAATCCCACTCTCCCCCTCACTCCCCGCACCCTTTAATATCCCACCCAGTCTAATCCCACTCTCCCCCTCACTCCCCGCACCCTTTAATATCCCACACAGTCTAATCCCACTTTCCCCCTCACTCCCCGCACCCTTTAATATCCCACCCAGTCTAATCCCATTCTCCCCTTCACTCCTCGCACCCTTTAGTATCCCACCCAGTCTCATCCCACTCTCCCTTTCACTCCCCGCACCCTTTAATATCCTACCCAGTCTCATCCCACTCTCCCCCTCACTCCCCGCACCCTTTAATATCCCACCCAGTCTCATCCCACTCTCCCCCTCACTCCCCGCACCCTTTAATATCCCACCCAGTCTAATCCCACTCTCCCCCTCACTCCCCGCATCCTTTAATATCCCACCCAGTCTAATACCACTCTTCCCCCTCACTCCCCGCACCCTTTAATATCCCACCCAGTCTAATCCCACTCTCCCCCTCACTCCCCGCACCCTTTAATATCCCACCCAGTCTAATCCCACTCTCACCCTCACTCCCCCCACCCTTTAATATCCCACCCAGTCTAATCCCATTCTCCCCCTCACTCCCCGCACCCTTTAATATCCCACCCAATCTAATCCCACTCTCCCCCCTCACTCCCCTCACCCTTTAATATCCCACTCTCCCCCCTCACTCCCCGCACCCTTTATTATCCCACCCAGTCTGATCCCACTCTCCCCCCGCACCCTTTAATATCCCACCCAGTCCGATCCCACTCTCCCCCTCCTCACTCCCCGCACCCTTTAATATCCCACCCAGTCTAATCCCACTCTCCCCCCTCACTCCCCGCACCCTTTAATATCCCACCCAGTCTAATCCCACTCTCCCCCTCACTCCCCGTGCCCTTTACTATCCTATCCCAGCCTAATCCCACCCTCCCCCTCACTCCCCTCGCCCTTTAACGTCCCACCCAGTCTAATCCCACCCTCCCCCTCACTCCTTGCTCCCTGCACTCCTGAATGTCCCACCCAGTCTAATCCCATAAAATGACGAAACAGATGGATACCATTCAGCCCATCAAGTCTGTTTCACCATTCAATGAGATCATGACTGATCCCATGTAATCCTCAAGCTTGTTCTAAGGAGGCTGGACACACTGCGCCTTTTTTCTCTGGAGTGCAGGAGGCTGAGGGGTGATCTTAGAGAAGTCTATAAAATAATGAGGGTACAAATCAGCGAGAGAGTCAATATCTTTTCCCAAAGCTAGGGGAGTGTAAAACTAGAGGGCATAGGTTTAAGGTGAGAGGGGAGAGATACAAAAGGGTCCAGAGGGGCAATTTTTTCACACAGAGGGTGGTGAGTGTCTGGAACCAGCTGCCAGAGGTCGTAGTGGAGGCAGGTACAATTTTGTCTTTTAAAGAGCATTCAGACAGTTACATGGGTAAAATGGGTAAAGTGGGGTATCAACCAATTGGGACCAGCTTAGGGGTTTTAAAAAAAAGGTAGCGTGGACAAGTTCGGCCAAAGGGCCTGTTTCATCCTGTAAACCTCTATGACTCTCTGACTGTAAAACTACATTCTGCACTCTCTCCTTTCCTTCTCTGTGAGCGGTATGCTAATCCCACCCTTTTCCTCACTCCCTGCACCCCTGAATGTCCCATCTAGACTAGTCCCATAAGATGAAGGAGCAGACGTCTGCCATTCAGCCCATCGAGCCTGCCTCACCAGTCAACGAGATTGTGTCTGATGTGATGTAACCATCCTGAACTCCACTTTGCTGCCTTATCCCTTTGATTCCCTGACTCATTAAGGATTTGCCCATCTCAGCCTTGATGACCCAGCCTCGACCTGTTCCTACCATGGACAGTTCTGAAGACTTGTAGCCCTCCGAGTCAATGTGGGTGGCCATGAAACGTTAGGTAAGGGTCACGGGTGGAGGTGGGGGGACTGGTGGTGTTAAGATGGCGGGCGTGGGCTCGTTGGGCCGAAGGGCCTGTTTCCCGGGCTGTTTTTTTGTTCTCTCTCTCTATCCTAGTCCCAAACAGCCTCGTCTTCCCCCTGAGCTGCTGACCCCGGTTTGCTAGGCTCTCCGCTTTGGTTCCCTCTGCAGCGCTCACCCCCACTTTCCCCGTAGTGGGCACGTGAAAGTTGAAAGGATATTTAGGTTGAGCGTTGATGCAGCCTCCATTGGAAGCTGATCCTGTGTAAGTGTGTGCAGGTTTAATTTAATCACCGCACCGTAACCATGACACATCAGTCTCTTTGCCAGGCAGTGCTGGCTGAGGTGGCGTCACATTTGATTGGCATTTTCATCAGTCATCCTGCCACAGTTATCGCAGAGTAGCTGGGGACAGGGAATATCATTTCGGGACATTATCACATCGGAGATAAATGATGTTGTAGGAAGTTTGGAACCGGCAGCTTCACACTGCAGCTGAGCTGGGGGACAGATGGAAAATATCCCTGGAATAAATGAGAATAAAGGAGGAGATGGTTTGAAACATTACTCCAGAGGAGGTACAATAGCATCACAAATATCTTCATTATTAGGACATCACAGTGACAAAGCGACATTTGTACAGAGGCTTCTGAATGATTCTTCGCAGATTTCAGGTGTAATAACTGTTAAAATCCCAACTATTCCGTTCAAAGACCTTTAAAAGTCTAATGAGCAGAACACAATAGAGACAGCTCGGGTGACACGATAAACATCACAGCTCAGGACTCTCTCAGCAGCGACATTCATGGTTCTGTCAATCAATTAGCTACGTGCTCACTCCCCACCGTGGGGCGATATTTATCAAACCACACGACTGCCCAACACACGCACCTTCCCTGCCTTGAGTGCTGAGGGTGCGGCTTTCCTCCGGGTGCTCCCACGCTCCAAAGGTGTGCAGACGAGGTGGGTTGACCATGGTACGTGCGTGGGGTTACTGGAATATTGGGGGGGCAGGGGAGGGCCTGGCTGGGATATTCTTTCAGGGACACAGTGCAGACTCGATGAGCTCTTTCTACACTGTGCGGGATACTATGTCTCTGTGCGATGCTGCCTCACAGGAACCCAGGTTCAATTCCAGCCTCGGGTCCTTGTCAGGGTGGACTTTGCATGTTCTCCCTGTGGGTTTCCTCCGCTTTCCACAGTCCAAAGGTGTGTGGGTTAGGTTGATTGGTCATGGTAAATCGACCCTAGCGTCAGGAGGATTAGCAGGGTAAATATGTGGGTTATGGGAATAGGGTGCAGTTCCAACAACACTCACAAAGCTTGATACCATCCAGGACAAAGCACGCATCTACAAACATTCAATCTCACCGATACACAGTGGCACCATTGAGAAAGTACACTACAGCAATTCACTAAAGCTCCTTAGTCTGCATCTTCCAAACCCATGATCTCTACCATCCAGAAGGACAAGGTAACGCCATCATCTGGACATTCCCCTCCAACTCGCTCACCATCCTGCCTTGGAAATATCGTGCCATTCCTTCACTGTTGCTGGGTCCCTCCCTGACAGCACTGTGGATATGGGACTATGATCAGTGCAGACTCAATGGCTCAAATGGCCTCCTTCTGCACTGTAGGGATTCTCTGGAACAAATAGGACAACAGTGAGGCTGAGATGTGTTAAGAATTAGCGCAGGTTTCCCTGACGTCAGCTGAAGGGAAATCCAGAGGAAGTCCTGGGGAAATCCTCACACTCGGCTGATGAAGGAGCAGAGCTCCGAAAGCTCGTGATTCCAAATAAATCTGTTGGACCTTAACATTAGTGAGACTTCTTTCTGCAGCGGGGAGTTAGCAATCCCAGAGATGCCTCATCCCAAGAGGATTTAGCACTCCTGAAGGTTCAGGAAATGAACAGGGAGAAGCTCATGAACAGGGAGGGCCATTGAGAGTTCAGGAGGGGTTGTCAATCTCAAATGTTGACAAAGCATAAACAGTGCCGAATGTTAATGAGTTTCCCATTCGGCTCCTCCTATCTCAGAGCTTTACCCCCTTACAGAGCACGCTGGAAAGGCCAGATAAACCCTAGACAGTGCCTCACCGTGGCTGCTTACTGCCTTAAAGTTGCTTTGGTTGTTAATTTTAAAAATAGTCACCCTGGTGACGCTGCAGCAGGAGGAAGAATCTTGCTGAAGTTTGAACACAGGACTCCGCAGACACTCTGCTGCCAATGATTCTGTGAAAACCGTGGCATTGGACATTTAAAACCAGCTGCCAGAAGCAAAAGCAGGCATTTCCAGAGTAACTTCCACATTCTCCAGCCTTTCCAAAGCCTCGTGTGGCCGATTCATTCTTCCTAAATTCCCCTTCCTGTCTTTTATTCACTCAACAGATGTGGCTGTTGCTGGCGAGACCAGCATTTATTGCCCACCCCTAATTGCCCCTTGAGAAGGTGGGAGCGAGCTGCATTCATGAACTGTTCAAGTCTGTGTGGTGTAGGCACATCCACAGTGCTGTCAGGGAGGGACCCAGCAACAGTGAAGGAATGGCACAATATTTCCAAGTCAGGATGGCGAGCGACTTGGAGGGGAATGTCCAGATGGTGGCGCTGCCTTGCCCTTCCAGATGGTAGAGGTCATGGGTTTGGAAGTTGGAGATGAAGGAGCTTCAGTGAATTGCTGTAGTGTACCTTCTCCATGGTGTCACTGTGTATTGGTGGCGGAGGGATTGAATGTTTGTAGATATGTGGCCAATCAAGCAGACTTTGTCCTGGATGGCGTCGAGCTTCTTGAGTGTTGTTGGAGCTGCACCCAGCCAGGCAAGTGGGGACTATCCCATCACACTCCTGACTTGTGCCTTGATGGACAAGCTGTGGAGGAGTGGTGAGGTGAACCTCACATTAAGTTGATCTTTCTCTGCACCCTCGCTATGACTGTAACACTACATTCTGCACACTCTCCTTTCCTTCTCTCTGAACGGTATGCTTTGTCCGTACAGTGTGCAAGAAGCAGTACTTGTCACTGTATGTTAATACATGTGACACTAATAAATCAAATCCAAGTTAAGGATAACTCCCAGGATGTTGGCAGTGGGGGGTTCAGCAATGGTGATGTCATTGAACATCAAGGCAAAATATAGACAAACACAGCAGCTACAATGTTTTATACCACAGTATTCTTTTCAGTTTCGTTTATTTATTAGTGTCACAAGCAGTCTTACATTAACATTGCAATGAAGTTACTGCGAAAATCCTGCCGACACCACACTTTGGTGGCTGTTTGGGTAAATTGAGCCAATGCATCTAACCAGCACGTCTTTCAGACTGTGGGAGGAAACCCATGCAGACACAGGGAGAACGTGCAGTGTCCACACAGCCAGTGGCCCGAGCTGTAATACTACCGACTCGGTGTAATATCTGACATGAAAAACAGTCTGTCTGGCAGTGCTGCACTCCCTCGGTCCTCCATCGAAGAGACAGCCTTGGTGAAGTCCAACTTGAACTCATAGTCACCTAAAAATATTAATCTGTCTGATACCAAGAAGCCCTGTGGAATGAAAAGCTGAAGTGAAATATTGTGCAAGGGGAGTCTCAAGTGGTTGACGCATCATTGATCGTGGAACAGACTGAATGTCGGCACAGAGAAGTGAAGGACAATTATAACAAATGTTTCTCAGGCATGGAACACTTCAGTTGAGGCAGACAGAGCTGTGTGATTGAGACAGGAAATTGCATTGAAAAGCTTGACTCGAAAGAGAAGGGGGATTGAATGAGTCTGGCAAGGAAGATAACTCGCCCACTGAGCTGCCTTTGTTTGATCAAATCATTGGTCTCCCATTGTCATCTACTTCCAGAAGTAATCCTGACCGTGGCTCAGCTGCTCATACCCTAACTCCCACCAACTCGCCATCATTCCTGACCTCACTGATTGCTCACAGTCCACCAGAACCTCCAGTTTAAAAGTCTCATCCTTCTTTTCAAATCTCTCTGTGGCCCCCCACACGCCACCAACTCGTCCTCGTGCTCCCTCTTCCCCCTGCCAGCACTCTCATGTTCCACCAGGAGCTCTGCGCTCTCCCAATCCTACAGATCGGCCCCACCACTGACAGCAGCACTGTCAAGCTGTGCCTGCTTCCTAAACTCTGGAATTCCCTCCCAAAAGCTCCCTGTCTCTCGTAAGAACATAAGAAATAGGAGCAGGAGTAGCCCTTCGAGCCTGCCCCGCCATTCAATAAGATCATGGCTGAGCTGAAGTGGCTCAGTCCCACTTTCTCCCCATAACCCTTAATTCCCCTGTCTGTCAAAAACCTATTTACCCGTGACTTAAATATATTCTGCGAGGTAGCCTCCACCACTTCAACGGGCAGAGAATTCCAGAGATTCACCACCCTTTGAGTGAAGAAGTTCCTCCTCAACTCCCTTCTAAACCGCACCCCCCCCTTTATCTTGAGGCTGTGCCCTCTAGTCCTGCTGTCCTTTCTGAACGGGAAGAATCTCTCTACCTCTACCCTATCCATCCCCTTCATTATCTCATACGTCTCTATAAGATCCCCCCTCAGCCTTCTAAACTCCAACGAGTACAGAGCCAGTCGATTTCCACTTATCTCTCTCTCTCTGCCACAGATCCTTCGAACAACATTTCAGTCTCCTTGCCAATGTCACCCTTGTTTGTTTGCCAGCCAGTTTTGTCAGGTTATTCTGCTGCACCTGTTAATGATGCAATATCAATGAATTGTTGTTGGGTCCCACATAAATTTCCTTTTCTTCCTGCAATGATTGCCAGGGATAACTTCTGGTATGATGGCACTATTAGTGCTGTTATCTCATGAACTCACAACAGCTTCCAATCATTCCTCCCCTGTTTATCACTTGACGTCTCACTGTCTCACACTCTTGTGAAGTCTTTTACCCGTTACTGCCCCCTTCTCCTTTTAACGTTTGCCAGGCACCGCGACACATTTTAAGCGCCCACCCGGGAGAGTTTGTTCTTTCTGTCACAGTGACATTTGCAGATTCTCCTCAACAGCCGTCTCACCTCGTCTTAGCGAAATGTGGCTGACTTATTTTGCAGTGATTTTTGTTGCAGAATGACTCACTTGGGAAAGGGTCTCTCAAATCATAATCAGGAATGAAAGTTTGCTGCACTCCACATCAGTGAAAGCACGTGGAAAATTTGGTGAATGTCAGGAACTTTAGTGCGATAAGAGACATATTTTTGCTGTTTAAAGGTGGAACCTGTGCTTTGTTGCCAACTCTCTGACCAGGACATTTCAGGAGCCTAAGGTGGGTCTTCCCACGCCCTTCCTTCCTCATTCTCTCTTACCCTCATGTTCTCTTGCCCCAAATCGTCACCACTTCTTCTCCACCACGTACACAAAAACCAACTTTCTTTCTTTTCATCTTTCAGTGGGAAGTGGGTGTCGCAGAGTAAGAATGGCATTTGCTCCTCATCTCTAATGCTCCTCGAGTGTCTCACTCGGCCGTTTCAGAGAGATAGTTAAGAATCAACCACGTCGCTGTGGCTCTGGAGTTAAATGTAGGCCAGGCCGGGTAAGGATGGCAGATTTCCTTCTCGAAAGGACACTCATGGTCCAGATGGGTGACTCGCGGTGTGCCTCAGGGATCAGGATTGGGACCGCAATTGTTTCCGCTTTACATTGATGATTTGGAGTTGGGGACCAAGTGTAATGTGTCAAAATTTGCAGATGACACTAAGATGGGTGGCAGAGCTAAGTCTGCAAAGGGGTATAGATAGTCTAAGTGAGTGGGTGAGGGACTGGCAGACGGAGTACAATGTTGGGAAATGTGAGGTCATCCATTCTGGTTGGAATAACAGCAAAATGGACTATTATTTAAACGGTAAAAAATTGCAGCTGCTGCTGTGCAGAGGGATCTGGGTGTCCTTGTGCAGGAATGTCAAGGAGTTGGTTTGCAGGTGCAGCAGGTAATTAGAACATAGAACATAGTACACTACAGCACAAACAGGCCCTTCGGCCCACGAGTTGCGCCAATCACATCAACACCTACCAACCTACAGACCTATCTATAATCCCCAATCCCACTAAACCCCATATACTCATCCAGAAAGACCCCAGCGAGTTCGCCTCCACCACCACTGACGGCTGCCGATTCCATTCACTCATCACCCTCTGAGTGAAAAACTTACCCCTAACATCACTTCTGAACTTCCCTCCCTGTACCTTAAATCTGTGTCCTCTCGTAGCAACCATTTCAACCCGGGGAAATAGCCTCTGAGAGTCCACCCTATCTATTCCTCTCAACATTTTGTAAACTTCTATCAGGTCACCTCTCAACCTTCGTCTCTCCAGGGAGAAGAGTCCCAGCTTCCTCAACCTAACTTCATAAGGCATGCCTCCCAGTCCAGGCAACATCCTTGTAAATCTCCTCTGTACCCTCTTTCCTATAGTGAGGCAACCAGAACTGCGCACAATACTCTAAATGAGGCCTAACAAGGGTCTTATAAAGTTGCAGCATTACCTCCCAACTCCTAAACTCAATCCCTTGATTAATGAAGGCCAGTACACCATACGCCTTCTTGACCATTAATGAAGACCAGTACACCATACGCCTCCACCTGCGAGGCCGATTTAGGAGTCCTGTGGACCCGGACCCATAGATCCTTCTGCTCTTCAACACTACTCAGACTTCTGCCCTTGATAGTGTACGCGTTCATCCCGTTTGTTCTGCCAAAATGGACAACTATCCGCGTTGAAGTCCATCTGCCACTTCTCCGCCCAGTCCTGCATCCTATCTATGTCCTGCTGCAACTTTTGCCATCCTTCCAGACCATCCACAACACCACCGACCTTCGTGTCATCAGCGAACTTGCTAACCCATCCCTCCACTTCCTCATCCAGGTCATTTATGAAAATGACAAACAACAAGGGTTCCAGAACAGATCCTTGAGGCACTCCACTGGTGACTGACCTCCATTCAGAAAAAGCCCCATCCACAACCACTCTCTGCCTTCTGCAGGCAAGCCAGTTCTGGATCCACAAGGCCAAAGGCCCTTGGATCCCATGCCCTCTCACCTTCTCAAGAAGTCTTGCATGGGGGACCTTATCAAACGCCTTGCTGAAGTCCATATACACTACGTCCACGGCACTTCCTTCGTCAATGTGTTCAGTCACATTATCGAAGAACACAACTAGGCTTGTAAGGCACGACCTGCCCTTGACAAATCCATGCTGACTATTCCTGATCATGTCAAACCTCTCCAAATGGCGGCAAATGGAATTTTGTCCTTCATTGCGAGAGGGTTGGAGTTTAAAAACAGCGAGGTTATGTTTCCACTGTATAAGGTGCTGGTGAGGCCACACCTGGAGTACTGTGTACAGTTTTGGTCTCTTTACTTGAGAAAGGATATACTGGCACTGGAGGGGGTGCAGAGAAGATTCACTCGGTTGATTCCGGAGTTGAGAGGGTTGGCTTACGAGGAGTGATTGAGTAGACTGGGGCTATACTCATTGGAATTCAGAAGAATGAGGGGAGACCCTATAGAAACATATCAGTTTATGAAGGGAATAGATAAGATAGAAGCAGGGAAGTTGTTTCCACTGGCGGGTGAAACTAGAACTCGGGGGCATGGCCTCAAAATAAGGGGGAGCAGATTTAGGACCGAGTTGAGGAGGAACTTCTTCACACAAAGGGTTGTGAATCTGTGAAATTCCCTGCCCAGTTGAGGCTCCCTCATTGAATGTTTTTAAGGCAAGGATAGATACATTTTTGAACAGCGAAGGAATTAAGGGTTATGGTGAGCGGGCGGGTAAGTGGAGCTGAGTCCACAATAAGATCAGCCATGATCTTATTGAATGGTCGGAGCAGGCTTGAGGGGCCAGATGGCCTACTCCTGCTCCTAGTTCTTATACAACAATCAACAATGATTTCATGGTCAGCATTTACTGAGATTAGCTTTATATTCCAGATTTATTAATTGAGTTTAAATTTCACCAGACAAGGGGGATTTGAACCCGGGTTCCAGGATATCAGCCAGGATCTCTGAATGTCTAGTGACATTCCCACTATATCACCTTGTCATTCCATTGTGTCTCCACCACTCTCCTGCCTCCATATTTCCCAGTTATTCAGGGTATCCTGATGCCCTACCACTCTCTAACCCTTGCATAAACTGTGCATTTTGTTTGATTAATTCAGAAAGTTCCAGCATCTCGACAATGCTTTGAGATAAAATTGTAAACATCTTCCAATTCGAATTTGGTTAAAGTCAAATCTGCCCTTGCTCCAGCCAATCCTTCATTAGTCTAAACCTCATCATCAGAAGTGCCTCATCATCAGAACCCTCATCTGCAACTTAGTTGGTCACACTCTCACCGTGAGTCAACGCGAGTCATTGTCCAGAGGTTTGGGCGCACTATCAGTGCTGTACTGAGGGAGTGCCACACTGTCACAGATTCATCTTTTCCACGTGAAAAGGCCCATGGCAATATTTTAAAGGGGTTCTCCTGGGGCAACACTTAACCCTGAGTCAGCACCAGTGGCACAGTGGGTTAGCACTGCTGCCTGAGAACGCCAGGGACCCAGGTTCAATCCCAACCTTGGGTGACTGCGTGGAGTTTGCACCAATCCCCTGCCGGAATTTTACCGTCCGCCAAGGGAATCGGAGCAGGCAAGAAGACGGACAATCGGAAGATCTGTTGACCTCGATGGGGATTTTATGGTTTTGCAACGAGCGAGCTCCCTCGCCCCCCCCCCTCCCCCACTCCACCACAGCCCCCCCCCCCCCCCCCACCATGCGTGCATGGGTGTCCTCCGGCTGCTCCAGTTTCCCCCCACTATCCAAAGGTGTGCAGGTGGGGTGGATTCGCCATGGTTAATGCACAGGGTTACAAGGGTAGGGTGGGGAGAGCGGGCTTAGGCGCGGGGTGCTGTTTCGGAGGGTTGGTGCAAACTCGATGGGCCAAATGGCCTCCTTCTGCACTGCAGGGATTCGACAATAACAACAGGCTATTTAGTTATTATCGCATTGCTGTTTGTGCATCCTGCTGTGCAGAAATAGGATGCTGCATTTCCAACATTACAACAGGGACTCTCCTTCACAAAAACCCTTGACTGGTTGGAACATCTCTCCCTTGGTTCTTCTCTGCTTCTCTTCACTGTTACACAGGGACTTGCTGCCCCCTTGAGGAAAGGCTTTCAAACTCTCTTCCAGTTTGATTCCCTTTTCATCTGACCACTGGAACCTTCCTGTGCACAGCTCCTCAGTTACAGAACCAGGAGCTCGAGAGAGTGTTCCCACAGATAGACACACATTCCGAGGGACTCCTACTTTGCCACGAGGTTGCCCAGGGTTTCCAGCTGCGGTTACTGCAGTTAAATGGAGGTTTCATGACGTGACCTTCCCGCACCGTCCCAGCCATTAGTCAGCTGACACACCCAGCTTTCTGACCCGCTGTCCTCCCGCACCAATTGGATAGCAAAGTGGACACAGAGTCACAGAGTTTTACAGCATGGAAACAGGCCCTTTGGCCCAACTTGTCCATGCCGCCCAGTTTTTACCATTAAGTTAGTCCCAATTGGTCCCTATCCCTCTACATCCATCTTACCCATGTAACTGTCTAAATGCTTCTTGAAAGACAAAATTGTACCCGCCTCTACTACTACCTCTGACAGCTTGTTCCAGACACTCACCACCCTCTGTGGTGGTGCCTTGTCCAGCAGTACCTTGTCAAAGGCCTTGCTAAAGTCCATGTAGACAACATCAACTGCACACACACACTCTCCCCTCTCCCAATTCACACCCATTCAGGCAGTAATCTACCTTCTTGTTTTTGCTTCCAAAGTGAATAACCTCACACTTATCCAAATTATCCTGAATCTGCCATTGATGAGTCCATTCACCCAACCTGTCCAGATCATTCTTAAGGATCTCCGTATCCTGGTCACAGTTCACCCTCCCACCCAACTCGGTGTCATCTGCAAACTTTGAGATGTTACATTCTGTTCGCTCATTGGAATCATCACCGTATATTTGAATAGCTGGGGTCCCAGCACCGATCCCTGTGGCACCCCACTAGTTACTGCTGAATGACAGATATGTTGATATGTTTAATGGGATTGAGGTGAAGAGGGAGTGGGAGGAGATTTGAAGGAGGATAAACACCAACAGGGAGCAGTTGGGCCGAATGGCCTGTTTCCATGGGTCTGTGAGATGAAGGAAAGGCGCAGTTTGAGAGCACCCCTCTGCCTCTGGCTGGTTGCTGGGTAATAGCCAGGCTCCCTGTTTTGGGCTAAGTGGAGGCTAGCAGAGAGCACCGTCATGACAACAAGTCATTGAATTGAGGTTGAACAAAAGGTGAACGGGTCATTCAGTCGTGCAGAGTGAGCAAGCCTGAATGTGCCACCAAATCAAAGTGAACTCCAATACTCGGTGATGTGGGAAGAATATTCCTGTGCCTGAGCTGCTTTTACAATAGCCTCATCGTCACGTCATTCATCATCGCTGACGAGATTTTCCTTGCTTGTTTTCTTAATTGCTTTCTGGAAATAAATTGCAGACGGCCCATCACGAACCTCCCTGGTGACTTTCAAGTGACTGACAATGATGGATTAATTCTTGAGGATCGGACAGAAAAAAACTGGTTCAGCGTCGTTACCTCGGCGATGAGGAGTCTTCTCCTTTGCCCTTGTGCCGCTCGTTAACCCCCTCTGTGATCACCTCGCTCGCGCATCTTTGGAGCGTGGGTGGGAAATGGGGGCGCTCGGAGGAAACTCGCGCAGACGCAGGGAGTCTAATAAGTCAAACTTTTCTCTTAAAACTTTAACGTGCGAATTGCACACAGTCTGTGGCCATGAGCAAGCTCTGAGTGGAGCTGAGCCTGGGTGACAGGAATATCATTGACGCGTTTATTGTGTGTTGGCTGCTTTGAGCAGTTTCAGAATGATGACTGAAGCGTTGGCATTTCAAGCAATGACCCGGTTTATTTTATACACCTGAACTGTACACAGCTCCACCACTATACTGCTGACACCATTCATATTCTCCCTCTCCTCTCCTCCTCCGCTTCGGAGGTGCTGATTATACAATACCGATCACTGATCCTTCCAAACCCCACTGGTCCAATGTCCTTCCCTGTCCAGTCTGGGTGGCGTTGAGTGATCACAGGTTTGATGCAGAGCGTTCTAGGCTTGGGAGAGGATGCGAGTATTAGTCTGCCCCTGGATCTTGTCGGTTGGCGTGAGATACAAGAGGACCAGAAACCTGGGTTATCACTTTCACTTCTGAGACAACGATGAGGGGAGAGAGGGTCAAACAGAACAACATAGAACATAGAACCCTACAGTGCAGAAACAGGCCCTTCGGCCCATCGAGTCTGCACCGAACACAATCCCACCCAGACCCTATCCCCATATCCCTACACATTTACCTGCTAATCCCTCTAACCTACACATCCCGGGACACTAAGGGGCAATTTTAGCATAGCCAATGAACCTAACCCGCACATCTTTGGACTGTGGGAGGAAACCGGAGCACCCGGAGAAAACCCACGCAGACACGAGGAGAATGTGCAAACTCCACACAGGCAGTGACCCGAGCCGGGAATCGAACCCAGGACCCTGGAGCTGTGAAGCAGCAGTGCTAACCACTGTGCTACCGTGCCGCCGTAAAGAAAGAAGCAAGTTCAAGATTGAGGTCAAAAAATTCTTCTTCCAAGACTGAGGGGGGGGACCTGATTGCGGTGTGTAAGATTATGAGGGGGATGGACAGCTGTTCCCCTTGGTTAAGGGATCAATCACAAGGCGGCAGGGTTTTAGGGTGAGGGGGCAGGATGTTCAGAGGGGATTTGAGAAAATAACATTTTTACTCAGAGGGTGATGGGAATCTGGAATGGGCTGCTTGGGAAGGTTGGAGAGGCCAGGAACCTTTCCAAAATATTTGGATGAAGACTTGAAATATTGTAATGTTCAAGGATACGGGACAAATGCAGGATTAGCTCGACTTCAATGGTAGTTATTGGCAGTGCAGACTCAATGAGCTGAAGGGCCTTTACTGCACTCCACTCTCCTCTTACTCCTCTCCTCTTTACTCCACTCTCCACCCTGCAGTGAAACATGCCCCTCACACACACACACACACGGGGCAGTTAGAGAAAGGCAATGAAAGGCTTGAATATCCCAGAGGCATTGTGAGCATCTGCCCAGCTTGGCAATGGGGACACGTGGCAGTGCCAGTGAAGTCACACAGAGTGAACTGAGGGCAGCTGATCTTCACTGGAGCTTGTACACCAGGAGTTGGGCTGAGAGCCACGTGGGGAGGCTTCGGGAAACCAGTCTCTGTCCTGACCTCTCCTCTCACAACGAAACGAGCCATCAGGCTGTTTAATCTGGGTAAATGGACGTTTTCCCTGTGCAACACCGGCAACTGACACTGAAATGAAACCAAAGAAGAGCTGGAAATACTCAACGGGTGGGGCAGACTCTCCGGAGGGAGAAAAGCAGCGCTGATGTTTCAGATCGATGATGGTTCTGATGAAAGGTCACGGACCCTGAAACATCCCGCAAAACGGAATGGAATTTTATTGGCAATTGAAGTTCATTGGGTACAATGAGCTGAAGCGTTCGAGGCAGTCAGCGAGCTGGCAAGGGAGGTCACGTCAGTCTGTGAGAGGTAAGAGACTTCCCTGACCCCTAGCCCTCCCCTAGCTGGTGCTAGTCCCAGTCCCTGACGGAAAGATTCACCTGCTGAGGGTTCCTCCCCGCTTTCACTCACCCCTCTCCCTCCAACCCCCCCCCCTGAAGCTTCAGGCTGGAGTTCAAATCTCCAAACACCTCCTCCTGTTCCAAGCCCCCTCACTCGCCCCCCCAGCCCCTGACCCCACCCGTGGATCATTTAGCTCCCTTCTTGTCTGAGGTTTTTATCAGTATGTTGTCATATTCGCTCTCAGCATCAACTTTGTTCTTTGGGTGCATCCTCTCCTTGGTCTTCTTCTTGGCTGCCTTTGGCACTGCGTAGTCATCCGTGTTTGGATTGTAGGGATACTCGTGACCTTGCGTGTCACAGTCCAAGGCCTGAAGCTTCCATGCATGGCCTTTGACCTCTTCCGGGTTGTCATAGACTGAAGGAGCAGCCATTCCTTCTGGCTCATCGTAGATGTGGTCCTTGGGCAGGGATTGGGATGAAGACGCACCTGCACTTCTTTGGAAGTTGCACTCATCGATGGTGTCGTAGAGAGGGTCTGCAAGTTCCACAGCTCCGTGAGGTAAAAAGGTAGAAAAAGTCAATTTTGGAATGTCCTTTTGGGTGGCAGATGGTCCACCTAAAGGCGGCAGGCACAAAGCCTTTGCCACAGCGTCGAAAGGGATGGCGTAATCAGATTCCGACGCACATGGGTTGTCTGGTAATTTCTTCCCAGTTTGGGTTTTGGTCGCCCGCTTGGCATTTCCACAGGAGTTGGTCTTGCCAACGACATCCCTTACCTCCGAGTAGGTGGACTCGACGTCCAGGAGCTGATTTTCCTGGGAACCAGCCACCGGGTAGCTGTGGTGACTCTTTGCCTGCCTCTGGGGCATTGTGGATGAGGGTTTGGTGTCACAGACTGACTCCAGTGACAGAGACCTCAGGGAGGGGAGAGTGGCATTCGATGCTTCAACTTTGCCCTTGGTCAGCTGTTGCCCTTGCCCTTCTTCAAAGTTGTATTCGTCCCCTTTGGCTTCCATCCCCTGAACAGAGGGAGGCCTGGTGCTCAGAGTTTCGCCGTCCAGACTCCCATGCAGCTGAAGATCACTCTTCTGTTTCTCGACCTGGATGGCAGACTCAATGAGGAGAAAAATCTCATTCCCCTGTCTGGTGTCAAACTCAAAATTGCCTTCTCCGGAATCACACCTCCTCCCGGCCTCAAAGGAAAATGTCACCTGCAAGCACAGAAAGCAGACAGGATACTGAATAGAGTTGAGCAACATTGTGGTTAGACGCAGTCTTGCAGAATGATCGAGAGAAACGAGTTCAAATCCTGCTGAGGCAGCTCGGGGTCCAAACCCAGCTCAGTCAATACATTTGCAATTCAAGGGCCAATTTCAGTCTATGTCCGCCTCTACCACCTTGCTTGGCAGCGCATTCCTGGCCCCCACCACCCTCTGTGTAAAATACGTTCCCCACATATCTGAATTGAACCCCCACCCCTTACCTTGAACTTCTGACCCCTTGTGTTTGTCATTTCTGACCTGGGAAAAAGCTTCCCTTCATCGTTTTGTGCACCTCTATTCGGTTGCCCCTTATCCTCCGTCTTTCCAGGAAAAACAACCCCAGTTTACCCAATCTCTCCTCATGGCTAATACCCTCCAAAACCAGGCAACATCCTGGTAAATCTTTTCTGTCACTCTCTCCAAAGCCTCCATGTCCGTCTGGCCGTGTGGTGACCAGAACTGGACGCGGTATTCCAAATGTGGCCGAACCAACGTTCTGTATAGCTGCAACATCACACGCCAACTTTTGTGCTTGTTCCCCACGTCCAATAAAGGCAAGCACCACCTTTTTCCACCAATCTGCCGCCTTTAAGGATCTGTGGACTTGCACACCCAGATCCCTCTGTGTGTGTAAACTCCTCATGGTTCTGCCATTTATTGGATCAATAAATTTATTGTATAAACCTGGGGTTAAGGAAAGTACTGGTGTCTCACTCCACAAACTGGGCTTGGGATTGAGCGGATCTGTAAAAGGAGTTCAGATATTCAATGCCCGCCTGACCAGATGATGAGGTAGAATTTCATAGAATCCCTCCAGTGCAGAAGGAGGCCATTCGGCCCATCAAGTCTGCATCGGCCACAATCACACCCAGGCCCTATTCCAGTAACCCCCACATATTTACCTTGCTATTCCTCAGATATTAGTGTCAATTTAGCATGGCCAATCCACCTAACCCACACATCTTTGGAGTGTGGGAGTGAACTGAAGCACCCTGAGGAAACCCGCGCAGACATGGGGAGGACGTGCAAGCTTCACACAGACAGTGACCCAAGCCGAGAATCGCTGGTGCTGTGAGGCAGTGGTGCTAACCATCGTGCCACCAAGGTGTGTGATGGAAGTTCGAAAAGAGGCTCCGGAGAGGGTGGCACGGTGGTTGGCACTGCTGCTTTACAGTGCCAGGGACCCGGGTTCGATTCCTGGCTTGGGTGACTGTCTGTGTGGAGTTTGCACATTCTCCTCGTGTCTGCGTGGGTTTCCTCCGAGTGCTCCGGTTTCCTCCCACAGCCTTTCAGACGTGCAGGTGAGGGTGCACTGACCCATGCGAAATTCTCCCTCAGTGTACCCGAACAGAATGTGGCAACTCGGGGATTTTGCACAGTGATTTCACTGCAGTGTTAGTGTCAGTCTACTCATGACTCATAAATAAGTAATAAAAAGGTGTGACTGCAATCTTCATTTTCACCACAGGGGGAGAGATATATCGATGATGGATCTGCTGGAGTATGAGACCGTAACGGCCCACTGGCAGAGCAGTCAAGTTATTGAAACCCCAGGGACTGAGGTTCAAGTCCCACGCGGGTGATTTAAATCCAGTGAGTGAAATAAATCTGGGTGCAGGAAGCAGGATGGGTAACGGGTGATGGTGAAACTCCTGAACACTCACTGACACGGAGGAAAGGAAGGAGCTCTGTCACACTGACCCGGTCTGGTCTACGTCAGATTTCATATCGACAGCAGCGGGAAACTCTGAAATTGACTGGTGTCCTGGTGGACAGCTGTGTCCTGCTGTTCCAGGAACAATCCGACCGCAATCCGTCAGGAAGACAGCTCACCGCAAGCCTCCGAAGGGGAACTGGGCTTGGAGGAGTGAATGTTACTTTTTGCTCGCAAGGCACGGAAGAATCTTTTAAAGGCCCTGAAGCAACTCAGTCAGCAACACTGCCAACGCTGACGGGGAGACCACCCACCAGGGGGCAGTGACCGAACCATCTTCTACAAATGCTTGAATGTCTTGGAGCGACTACTTTGTTTGCATAATGGCAGCTGAGCTTTGAGGAGGGAGAAACCTGGAATTTAAACCTGATCTCACGAGGCGTTTACAAAACCCTCAATCTCCCCACACAGTTAAAACTCCTCCAGTAATCCAGCTGTCTTATCCAGAGGATCTGTTCTCCCTGGATGTTCAGCTGGTTCCAATCTGGGACTACGTGGCTGGTGCAGTGGGGGCGCTTCCTGACCCTGCCCCATCAATGCACCGATTAAAGATAAATGGGGGGCGATTTTCCCACCTCGCGGTGACAGGCACAGGTCGCGCTGATCCGGGAGAATAGCGTACGGGTCGAAAAAGCTTGGTGCCCAACGCCAAACAGTTTGTAATCATCCCAGTCCCTTTCACCAGAATCGTGACTGGCTTCCACTCGCAGAGACGTGGCCACCCTTTGGGAGGGGGGGGGTGTCGAAGGCCATTGCAGCACCCCCCCCGCTAGATACTCAGGGGTATGGCTGGGTAGTGCCCACTAGACAACTTGGCAGTGCCAGTTGGGCCCCAACAGTGCACCAGTGGTTATAATGGGGGAGGCTATGATGGGGAGGGAGGGGAAGGGGTGGGGGGGATATTCAAAGGAAATAACGCAGGGATGTGGTATAAGAACATAAGAACTGGGAGCAGGAGTCGGCCATCTGTCCCCTCGAGCCTGCTCCGCAATTCAATAAGATCATGGCTGATCTTTTCATGGACTCAGCTCCACTTACCCACCCGCTCACCATAACCCTTAATTCCTTCACTGTTCAGAAATGTATCTATCCTTGCCTTAAAAACCCTCAATGAGGGAGCCTCAACTGGGCAGGGAATTCCACAGATTCACAACCCTGTGTGTGAAGATCCCCCATGCCCTGATGGCACTGGTCCGTGTGGGAAGGAAGTTGGGAACATGCTGTTGAATGGGGGGAGGGAAGAGGGGTTGGTCCTGATGTCCGTGGGGGGAGGCAGCGGGATGGGGGGGGGGGGGGGGGGGGGTTGGTCCTGATATCCGTGGGGGAGAGGCAGTGGGATGGGAATGGAGGTCGGGGGTGGGTTGGTCCTGATGTCCGTGGGGGAGAGGCAGCGGGATGGGGGGGGTGGGGGGGGGGGGGGGTTGGTCCTGATATCCGTGGGGGGAGAGGCAGTGGGATGGGAATGGGGGTGGGGGTGGGGAGGGGGGTTGGTCCTGATATCCGTGGGGGAGAGGCAGTGGGATGGGAATGGGGGTGGGGGTGGGGGGGGGGTTGGTCCTGATATCCATGGGGGAGAGGCAGCGGGATGTGAATGGGGGTGAGGGTGGTGGGGAGGGGGGTTGGTCCTGATATCCGTGGGGGAGAGGCAGCGGGATGGGAATGGGGGTGAGGGTGGTGGGGAGGGGGTTGGCCCTGATATCGGTGGGGGTGGGGGGGCAGTACATAGAACATTACAGCGCAGAACAGGCCCTTCGGCCCACGATGTTGCGCCGACCAGTTACAAAACAATGACCCACTAACCTAAACCAATCCCTTTTCGTCCATAAACCTATCCACGGATCTCTTAAACGCCCCCAAACTAGGCGCATTTACAACTGCAGCAGGCAGGGCATTCCAGTCCCTCACCACCCTCTGGGTAAAGAACCTACCCCTGACATCCATCCTATAACTACCCCCCCCCTTAATTTAAAGTCGTGCCCCCTGGTAGGAGCGGAGGGGAGGGGAGTGTCCACCGTCAGATCGCTTGGTGAAACGGCACCCAGCTCTGAAGCCAGGCTCCACCCCCTCAGACAGTAGCCCCCGACTCTCCAACGATGGTGACTGAGTGGGGGGGACAATTGCGACGCCGACCACCCCCCTTATTCTCGCCGTTATGACACTTGCCTGTCTGGGAGAATTCCACCCAGCCGGCCCAGTTATTTACCTTGTCTCGTCCAAAGCGTCGGAGGAACCGGTACGGCCAGGTGAAGTGGACCTCTCCGCTCTTCAGGTCCTTCAGCTCCAAGTGATCAGCCTGTACCGCGAGGAGGAACGGCCCTCGCAGTCGGCACCTTTCTGCTGCTTCCGTCTTCCTCACTGTGACCTTGAAGTCTGTAACTGCAACAGAACCAAGTTCAGAGGATGGAAGAAGGAGATCCGAGCGCTGCGGGGAGGTGGGTTGGTGTTTAGTCCACACTGCAGTGCCCCAGGCTGAGAGGGGGCAAACTCAGGGCGCTTTCTCTGATGTTTGTGATAGTAACACTGAGGGGAATGTGGTCACGACAGTCCCACTTGCTGAAGCCCTGATTCTCAGCTCTGGGAGAACTCCATTGCTGAACGGAGGTTTCAACCTGTGCCCCTGAGTCATTAATCCAGTGACAGAGTTGCCACTACAGGGCAATAAGCTTTGAATAAAATCAAACCCCGTGGCCTTATTTCAGAAAGTGGCACTGGATGGACTGCAGAGGAGATTCACTTAGTTATTAGAGTCATAGAGGTTCACAGCATGGAAACAGGCCCTTCGGCCCAACTTGTCCACGCTGCCCTTTTCTTTAATACCCTAAACTAATCCCAGTTGCCCACATTTGGCCCATATCCCTCTATACCCATCGTAGCCATGTAACTCTCCAAGTGCTTTTTAAAAGATAAAATTGTACCCGCCCCTACTCCTACCTCTGGCAGCTCGTTCCAGACACTCATCACCCTCTGTGTGAAAAAATGTCCCCTCTGGACACTTCTGTATCTCTCCCCTCTCACCTTAAACCTATGCCCTCTAGTTTTAGACTTGGGAAAAGATACTATCTACCTTGTCTTTGCCTCTCATTACTTTATAGACTTCTATAACGTCACTCCTCAGCCTCCTACGCTCCAGAGAAAAGCCCCCAATCAGCCTCTCCTTACAACTCAATTCATCAAGTCCCGGTAGCATCCCAGTGAATCTTTTTTGCACTCTTTCTAGTTTAATAATATCCTTTCTATAATAGGGTGACCAGAACTCTACACAGTATTCCAAGTGTGATTTTCAAGGTTGATTCCGGAGTTGAGAGGGTTGGTTTATGAGGAGAGACTGAGTAGGCTGGGGCTATACTCACTGGAATTCAGAAGAATGAGGGGAGATCTTATAGAAACATATCAGATGATAAAGGGAATAGATAAGATCGAAGCAGAGAAGTTGTTTCCAATGGTGGGTGAAACCAGAACGAGGGGGTCATGGCCCCAAAATAAGGGGAAGCAGATTTAGGACTGAGTTGAGGAGGAACTTCTTCACACAAAGGGTTGTGAATCTGTGGAATTCCCTCCCCAGTGATGCAGTTGAGGCTCCCTCATCGAATGTTTTTAAGGGAAGGATAGATACATTTTTGAACAGTAAAGGAATTAAGGGTTATGGTGAGCGGGCGGGTAAGTGGAGCTGAGTCCATGAAAAGATCAGCCATGATCTTATTGAATGGTGGAGCAGGCTCGAGGGGCCAGATGGCCGACTCCTGCTCCTAGTTCTTATGTTCTTATGGTCAGACATGGATGGATTGTTGTTCAGATCTTGTTGAATTTCATCCAATCTAACATTCCCAGCACAGGACTGAGAATGTGTCAGACTGGTGAGTGCCATGTTTCCATTGAGGGGGTGAACCAAGATCCAATTGGCCTAAAAAGAGCCCAGATCCACCATTTCATACAAGAGCAATGGGTTCACAAGGATGTTGCCTGGATTGGGTGGCATGCCTTATGAGGATAGGTTGAGGGAGCTCGGTCTTTTCTCCTTGGAGAGATGAAGGATGAGAGGTGATCTGATAGAGATCGATAAGATGTTGAGAGGTATTGATCGAGTGGATTCTTGGAGGCTATTTCCCAGGGCTGAAATGGCTGCCACAAGAGGACACAGGTTTAAGTGCTAAGGAGGAGGTACAGAGGAGACGTGAGGGGTAAGTTTTTCACTTAGAGGGTGGTGGGTGAGTGGAATCGGCTGCCGGCAGTGGTGGTGGAGACGGATTTGATAGGGTCTTTCAAGAGACTTCTGGATGAGTACATGGAACTGAATAAGATTGAGTGTTAGAGGTAAGCCCAGTAGGTAGGGATATGTTCAGTGCAACTTGTGGTGCAACTGTTTGTGCTGTAGTTTTTCTATGTTCTATCTATGTTCCATGTTCTCCCCAACTAGGGGGCACAGCCTCAAGATAAAGGGGGGGCGGTTTAGAACAGAGTTGAGGAGGAACTTCTTCACTCAAAGGGTGGTGAATCTCTGGAATTCTCTGCCCGTTGAAGTGGTGGAGGCTGCCTCGCTAAATATTTTTAAGAAACGGGTTGATGGGTTTTTGATAAGAGAAGGGATTAAGGGTTATGGGGAGAGGGCGGGAAGGTGGAGCTGAGTCACGACAGATCAGCCATGATCTTATTGAATGGCGGGGCAGGCTCGAAGGGCCAGATGGCCTACTCCTGCTCCTATTTCTTATGTTCTTATGTTCTTATGTTCTTATGTCCTGGTCAATATTTGTCCCCCAACCAACACATCAAACAAGTTACCTCATCATTTGTTTTATTGCTGTTTGTGGGATCTTGCTGTGGGCAAATTTGCTACCATGTTCCTTCCATTAAACAGTAACGCCATTTCAAGAGGACTTCAGTGGCTGTACAGAACTTGGGATGTTCAGAGATTTTGCAAGCTTCTGTAGAAATGCAACTCCCTCCCTTTCTTTGGCTAAGTTAAGAGACATGTTGTCAAAGCTTTTCACCTTGCACTCATCAGGACAGACACAAGAATGCCAAGTTTCAAAGGAAGCAACAATTTTTACTGCAACAGAAAAAGGTACTGATTGGTTGGCTCTGATTGGTTGATGGTGTTGCTATGGAGAATGCAGTAGGGAATCAATGTCCCCATGTTTTTGTCTAATTTTAAAGACACAATGCCTGGACATTCGCCTGAAGAGGACAGGTTCATTCAGATATCATTTCCAGCAAGCACAAATGAGCTACATTGCCAGCCTTCAATTAGTTGTCAGTATAATTCTGAGCACACTCAGGATTGTTTGCCAGGTAGTGTCCAATTGCGGATTCACATCTGATTGTAGACATTGTGTTCAACACTTCAACCAATCAGAATCGACTTGCCAATCAATCAACACCATTTTTTCATGCTGTATAAATTGTTGCTGCCTTTGAAATACGGCATTCTTGTGACTATCCTGATGGGTGCAAGATGAAAAGCTTCAACAATATATGTAATCACTCCACGGAGGCGGAAAGTCCAGTCACCGAGTTGCTTTATTTGCACCACACACCTGGACACAGCCAGCTCTCCAGTCGCTCCCTGCTGAACGCAGGCTGGGAGTCTGACACACCTGCTTTAAACAGGGAGCATGAGGCTCTCTGATTTAACCATCAAACAGGACAGTTCACACTCTAGCCTGGCTGAAATCATCACAATCTCTTTTTTCGCACCAATGCTCAAGTGCCTTTTGTGTGTTGCGACCTTTTTGAGCAAGGTGCGTGGAGATGTACAAAACTGTCTTCCACAAGAAGCCACCGTTAATTGAATAACACGTAACTTATCGCCGTTGTGGATCATCTCCTGGTTCTTACACCAGGAAGAAAGTCCTCAAAATTAAATCTCTCTCTCTCTCTCTCTCTCCAGGGGTGCTGTGAGAACAGCTGAGTATTTCCCGCTGACAATTCAGACTCCCAGCACCCACGTTGTTTATTTAAAGTTTCACAGGGTGAAAGGCACCGATCCTTCAGACGAACGGGATGTGGGTGAGTGTGGGGAGGTGGCGGCTACAGCAAATAATGGGAAAAGCTGAGGACAATCCTGGCAATGAGAATCATACGGGAATATGCTGGTACAAAACACAGGGGGAATGCTTCAAACTACATGAAGGTAGATCCTCTCTGAGTGTTATAGACACAGCTAGTGTGGAATAGACGTGGAGACCACTTCTTGCCTTCAAACAACCACACAACCTCAAACAGACCATTGTCCGCAGCAAACTATCCAGCCTTCAGGAGAACAGTGACCACGACACCACACAACCCTGCCACAGCAACCTCTGCAAGACGTGTCGGATCATCGACACGGACGCCATCATCTCACATGAGAACACTATCCACCAGGTACACGGTACATACTCTTGCAACTCAGCCAACATTGTCTACCTAATACGCTGCAGGAAAGGATGTCCTGAGGCTTGGTACACTGGGGAGACCATGCAGATGCTATGACAACAGATGAGTGAACATCGCTTGACAATCACCAGGCAGCAATGTTCTCTTCCTGTTGGGGAACACTTCAGCGGTCACTGGCATTTGGCCTCTGATCTTCGGGTAAGCCTTCTCCAAGGCGGCCTTCACAACACACGACAGCGCAGAGTCGCTGAGCAGAAACTGATAGCCAAGTTCCGCACACATGAGGTTGGCCTCAACCGGGATCTTGGGTTCATGTCACACTATCTGTAACCCCCACGACTTGCCTGGGCTTGCAAAATCTCACTAACTGTCCTGTCCGGAGACAATACACATTTCTTTAACCTGTGCTTAACCCTCTCTCCACTCGCATTGTCTGTACCTTTAAGATTTGATTACCTGTAAAGACTTGTGTTCCAACCATTACTTTGTAAATTGAGTTTGTGTCTTTATCTGCCCTGTTTGTGAATAGAACTCCCACTTACCGGACAAAGGGGAAGCACTCTAAAAGCTAGTGGCTTTTGCTGCCAAATAAACCTGTTGGACTTCCACCTGATATTTTGAGAGTTCTTATAGTGTAGAATAGGTCAGCTTCCAGTGAATTGGGGACACAATGACTTCATGAAAATCTATGATGGTTCCCTTTCGGGTTGTTTTATGTGATGTAAAGCAGCATTGGTGACCTCAGACCAGAAGACATAGGAGCAGAATGAGGCCACTCAGCCCATCGAGTCTGCTCCGCCATTCAGTCATGGCTGATATTTTTCCTCATCCCCATTCTCCTGCCTTTTCCCCATAACCCCTGACCCCCTGATTAATCAAGAACCTGTCTATCTCCGTCTTCAAGACACTCAATGACCCGGCCTCCACAGCCTTCTGCGGCAAAGAGTTCCACAGACTCTGTGGCTGAAGAAATTCCTCCTCGTCTCTGTTTTAAAGGATCGTCCCTTCAGCCTGAGGTTGTCCCCTGTGGTTCTAGTTTTTCCTACCAGTGGAAACATCCTCTCCACGTCCACTCTATCCAGGCCTCACAGTATCCTGTAAGTTTCAATAAAATCTCCCCTTATTCTTCTAAACTCCAACGAGTACAGACCCAGAGTCCTCAACCGTTCCTCAAACTTTGTTCACCCATTTCAGAGAACAGCTGAGAGCCAACCACATTGCTGTGGTTTCGGGGGTGGCGATCTCAGCCAGACAGGATAAGAATGGTGGATTTCCTTCCCTGAGGGACTGACGTGGACCAGGAGAGCTTTAAAAGCCAGCCATGATGACACTTTCATGGTCACCGTGATTGTGACCATGTTTTGAGGCTCCAAGCTCAGGATTGCCTCACCGAGTGACATTACCATGACACCACGTCCAATCAGCTTGTTCAGATGCTCATTACTGCCCAGGAAAGCTGCTATTGCTTTCCCTGTCTGAATGAAGACCGAGTTCCAGACAGACTCGAACTTCCAACATCTGTCAGTAAAACACTTCCTTTTCTCCGCCCTTCCCATTGGGGAAACTGGGGAATAGCAGGAACTGGAGGGAAAGGAAGTGAATCCAGGGAAGATATAGTCTCTGGAAAGGTTGGCCCAGGTCTCTCTCTCTCGAAGACATGAACATCCTTTACTCCCTCAGCTTGACACATTGATTTGTCTGGCTTAACCTCTTTGCAGAAGTTCACAATGAAAGGGTTGGTTTCTCCGGGAGAAGGCTGACATTTATAGGGACAGTAGAATCATACATTCAGCCCCTCATGTCTGCTCCGACCCAGCGCCTAAACCCATAGTCCCATCACTTTTCCCTGGAGCAACTCTATCCCACCTCCACCCCTTTTGTTTTCATTCTGTTTAAAGTTCTCTACCTTTTATTTCTTTATTGTCCTTCTTCATTTTTCTTCCCCCCCAACTCTTTCCCCCTATTTCATCCCCCTTTCCGACATTCTATCTCTGCCCCCCTCCCCACCCTCCCCCCAGCATCTCCATCTGTCACAGCTTCCAGCTTCTCTTCCGTTTGGCCATTCACACCCTCTATTCTCTCTGTGGGCTCCCATCAGCAGCCTTTTCCCCTGGTTTCTGGGGCTACGACTCATCTTTCATTCCCTCCCCCCTGCAGAATAAATATCTCCCCCTTTTGTCTGCCTTTCAGCTTTGACAAAGGGTCATCGAAACATCAGCTCTTTTCTCTCCTTCCAGATGCTTCCGGACCCGCTGGGATTTTCTCTTCTGCTACCATGGACTGTGTTGTGTCGCTGCTGCTGCTTGATGAAGGAGGTGGAAGCTATTGAGAGGGTGCAGTGGAGATCTACAAGGATGTTGCCTGGATTGAGGTGGCATGCCTGATGAGGATAGGTTGAGGGAGCTCGGTCTTTTCTCCCTGGAGGGACGAAGGATGAGAGGGTGACCTGAGGGAGGTGTATAAGATGCTGAGAGGTATTGATCAGGTGGATTCTCAGAGGCTTTTTCCAAGGGCTGGAATGGTTGCCACAAGAGGACACAGGTTTAAGGTGCTGGGGAATCGGTACAGAGGAGATGTCAGGGGTAAGTTTTGCACTCAGAGGGTGGTGGGTGAATGGAATCGGCCGCCATCGGTGGTGGTGGTGGAGGCAAATTCGATAGGGTCTTTCAAAAGACTTCTGGTTGAGTACATGGGACTTAATAGGATTGAGGGTTATAGGTAAGCTTAGTAGGTAGGGATATCATCAGCGCAACTTGTGGGCTGAAGGGCCTGTTTGTGCTGTAGTTTTTCTATGTTCTATGCTTCTGTCTGCATTTTCCCTTGCTGATTTGGCACATTGATGTGTGATTCTTCCATTTTTAACCGAGTGTCGCATGATAAACACAGCAAACACTTTGAAAAAAAGGATGAACGATTTTGAGATTATTGTGATGGCCACGGGGGATGATGGGGGACTGTCCCGCGGTCCGTGTGGAGAAGGAATTACCCTGTCGAGTGAGCGGAGCTTCACACAGCAGGGAAGGAGCAGCAGGAGTTTAAAAGCAGCCGCCTCGAGCTGGACGGAGCACTGGAGGCCTCGGGGCTTTGGCTTGTGAACTGTCCCCTCTCTCACGGCGTAAAGGGTGTTGTTGATGGAAGACTGCCCTCGGTGAGACCACCACTGAGATGCGAATCGAGGTGTGACTGTGTTCTACGTGACGGCTGCGACCAAGTTTGCGTTGTTTATTTTCCATTTAGCATCAGCGAGCGTGACTTGCGAAAACCTCAGATTATTTCATTTGAGAATGAGCTGCACTTTGAATGTGCACAGCTTGCCACCAGAGGAGGAATATCTTGCAGGTTCCTACTCCACCTCCACCGTCCCTTCCCTCTTCAAAGACCCTGACCACGTTATCACCTCCAAAATCTGTACATTGTTCCCTCAAACCATATTTCTGCCCTCGTCACTGGACCAAAGCAGATCTTATCAAGCTCACATCCTCTGTGGCTGTCAGAAAGACAAGCTGTCACTCCTTACCCTTCCTGAGCTTTATCTGCAGCTTTTCACATTGTTAATCACCCGTCCTCAGCCAATACCTCCTCACTGTCTCTGACCAGTGGTTCGCACTGCTGCCTCACCGCGCCAGGGGAACCCGGCTTCGATTCCCACTCACTGTCAGTGTGGAATGTGCACGTTCTCCCAGTGTCTGCGTGGGTTTCCTCCGGATGCTCCGGTTTCCTCCCCCCAGTCCAAAGATGCGCGGGATAGGTGGATTGAATTGCCTCTTCGTGTCAAGGGGACTGGCTCGGGTAAATGCATGAGGTTATGGGTGATAGGGCCTGGGTGGGATTGTAGACTCGATGGACTGAATGGCCTCCTTCTGCACTGTGGGATTCTACGTTTCCAACTGGCAATCTAATCACAGCTAGAATGCCTCCTGCATTTAAGTAGCACCTAAATGGTCCATGCCTCAGTTAACATGGGCACAATTTTTGAACAAATGGATGATAAGATATTTTGAAAGCACGGTGAACTGTGAGGAGAGTGCAGAACTTGAAGGGGACATGTACAGATTGGTGGGACAGGTGGAAGTCCAATGCAGATCATGTTGAGAGAAGGAACCTGGAGAAACCCTCGAAAGAAAAGGCATAACTCTAAAGAGGGGGCAAGACCAGAGGGATCTGAGCACACAGACGCATAAATCATGGAAAGGTTGAGAGAGCAGGTTCAGAAAGCATTCCGTACCCTGGGCTTTATCAATGGGGCCACAATGCAAAAACTCAGATATCTATTAATCCTGAATAAAACTGGGGTGGCACAGTGGTCAGCAATGCTGCCTCACAGCACCAGGGACCAGGGTTCGATTCCCGGCCTGGGTCACTGTCTGTATGGAGTCTGCACGTTCTCCCCGTGTCTGCGTGGGTTTCCTCCAGTTTCCTCCCAAGATGTGCGGGTTCGGTTGATTGGCTGTGCTGAATTGACCCGAGTTTCAGGGGATTGGCGGGGTAACTCTGTGGAGTTACAGCAATAGGAGCTGGACGGGACAGTGGTCGGTGCAGACTCGATGGGCTGAATGGCCTCCTTCTGCACAGCAGGATTCTGTTCTACTCTGAAGCACTGGTTCAGCCTCACCTGGAGGGTTCTGGGCACCGAGGGAGAATGTGATGGCAAGCAGAGAGGGTGAAGAAAAGGTTCAGGAGATTGGTTCCAGGGATGAGGAATTTCAATTGTCAGACAGAAGCTGGGGCTGTCTTCATTACGAGGGGAAGGTTGGGAGGGGATTCAATTGAGGTGTTCAAATCCATGAGGAGTCCAGACAGACGAGCTCGGGAGAAATTGCTGGGAAGGGCAGGAACCAGAAGGACACAGAGTGAAGGCGATTGATGACACGAGGAACAGCGAGTGGTGAGGATTGGCAGTGCAATGCCTGGGAGTGTGCGGGACGCAGCCTCAAACAAAGCTTCCATCAGGGAATTCCACTGTCTGAAGAGACACAACGTGCAGGGACTTGGGACAGGAGTGGGGGGAATGGGGGAACTGCTGCTTCAGAGAAACAGCACAAACCTGATGGGCCGAGTGACCTCCTTCTGCACTGCACTAGGGCGTCCGACACGGAGGAAGAGAATTCTTTCTGCATCCGACTTTCCGCATGAACAGAGCCGGGTGTTGCAGCTGCAGTGATCTTTATGGCACACAATTCATTTTGGTAGATTGAACCAGGGCGGGACTTACTCAGTTAATGGTAGGGCGTTGGGGAGAGTTACAGAACAGTGAGATCTCGGGGTAACAGGTTCACAGCTCCTTGAAAGTGGAGTCACAGGTGGACAGAGTGGTGAAGAAGGCATTCAGCATGCTTGGTTTCACTGAATGCAGGAGTTGGGACATCTTGAAGTTGTACAAAACATTGGTCAGGCCACACTTGGAATACTGTGTAGAGTTCTGGTCACCCTATTATCGAAAGGATATTATTAAACGAGAGAGAGCGCAGAAAAGATTGACTAGGAAGCTGTTGGGACTTGATGGATTGAGTTGTACGGAGAGGCTGGATAGACTGGGACTTTTTTCTCTGGAGAGTAGGAGGCTGAGGGGTGGTGTTATAGAGGTCTAGAAAATAATGAGGGGCACAGATCAGCGAGATAGTCAATATCTTTACCCAAAAGTAGGGGAGTCTAAAACTAGAGGGCAAAGGTTTAAGGTGAGAGGGGAGAGATACAAAAGGGTCCAGAGGGTCATTTTTTTCACACAGAGGGTGGTGAGTGTCTGGAACAAGCTGCCAGAGGTAATAGTAGAAGCAGGTACAATTTTGCCTTTTAAGAAATGTTTCGACAGTAATATGGGCAAAATGGGTTTTGAGGGTTATGGGCCAAATGCGGGCAATTGGGGTTAGCTTAGGAGTTTTAAAAAAAGGGTGGCATGGACAAGTTGGGCCGAAGGGCCTGTCTCCATGCTGTAAACCTCCATGATTTTATGGCATCAGCATTGAATGTTAGAATGGAAGGTAAATGTGCTGGATGTGGAATGTGAGACCACCTCAGCACACCAGGGTCACTCAGAGGCTTTTGGCTATACGTTGTCAAGGTGTGGGAGAGGCGCTTGGAAATAAGGCAGACAGTCTCACACACAACAGTCTCACACATCACAGCAATGTGACCAGAACCAGATCAGAAAGTCTGCTGAGCTGGCTGGGAAGGGTGCAGTGAGTGCTCACACTCTGTGGTAGCACATCACCTCGCAGTAAGTCTGGCAGGTGAGACCAGGGACAAGGACAGGGAGAAGGAGGGAGGAAAGCAGAGAGACAGAGAGCCGGAGGGGTGGTGGGACAGAGGAACCCCAAGGACTGCCTGACAGGACTCCAATGGAAACCTTGTTGATGACATTGCCGTTCACTCCCTCAGAACGTTCCAGGGTCCAGTTACTGCTGCCTTTCTGAAATGTGGAGATGCCGGCAGTGGACTGGGGGGTTGACACAGTGAGAAGTCTGACAACCTGGTTCAACCTGGTATTGTGAGACTGCTTCCTGCCTTTCTGAAACACAGCTACAGTGTTGGGAAAGCGGCAACTCGTGTCTCTCTCTGTGGTTCCACAAACAGCAATGTGGAACATTGGAATTCAGTGGCCCAGGACTGAATAACGGCCGGGGGGGGGGGGGGGTTGGGGAGGGAGGAGAGTGAAACCCTTTCTCCAAAACCGTGGCCTGTCACCCCAGCATTTAGTAACCCCTTCTTATGTTCTGCACTCGGTCGAAAAAGTCTGCGTCGCGTTTGCACATTCTAGCCGAGGAAATTTTCCGAGCACCTTATCTTGTCAGTGGCTGACTCTGCAGTGTCTCGTTCGCTGGTCGATAAGATCTTAGGTGTTTCCTTTTGTGCAGAAAGAAACGCGATCTGCTTCCTGTAGTGTCAGGGCCAGGCACAGCAAGTGGAAAGTGTGGAAAGGAACACTCCCTCGTGAGGCTTATGTTCACAACCGGTCTGTCAGTGCCCCCTGACAAACAGCAAGCAGGTAAAGCAACACAAGCATCACATCTCAGCCAACCAAGTGTCAGATCCAGCCCAAGATTGGGGGTGCAGTCCCTTATCTTGTCAGCTTGGATCTTGTTTGTCTCTGTTGTGGGGACTCGGAATTGGGTTCTGCAGCCAGCAAAGGAGATGGAATGAAGAGGCCTCCAGCTCCACGCTGAGCATTGACTTTGTAACTTTGACAATGGAGCAGAACGTTTTGAACACGATGACATTGACTCTCCCGTGCGTTACTCATGGCTGAGCGGGGAGCATTCAGACCGCTGAACACAAGAGGTTTTGTCTGTTCAACCTCCAGTCCAATGCTCAAGGCTGAGTCATCCAGACTTCAAACATTAAGTCTCTCAGTACAGAGGGAGTGCCGCACTGTCAGAGGGTCAGTACTGAGAGAGTGCCGCACTGTCAGAGGGTCAGTACTGAGGGAGTACCGCACTGTCAGAGGGTCAGTACTGAGGGAGCGCCGCACTGTCAGAGGGTCAGTGCTGAGGGAGTGCCGCACTGTCAGAGGGTCAGTGCTGAGGGAGTGCCGCACTGTCAGAGGGTCGGAGCTGAGGGAGTGCCGCAGTGTCAGAGGGTCAGTGCTGAGGGGGTGCCGCACTGTCAGAGGGTCAGTACTGAGGGAGTGCCGCACTGTCAGAGGGTCAGTGCTGAGGGGGTGCCGCACTGTCAGAGGGTCAGTGCTGAGGGAGTGCTGCACTGTCAGAGGGTCAGTGCTGAGGGAGTGCCGCACTGTCAGAGGGTCAGTGCTGAGGGAGCGCCGCACTGTCAGAGGGGCAGTGCTGAGGGAGTGCCGCACTGTCAGAAGGTCAGTGCTGAGGGAGTGCCACACTGTCAGAGGGTCAGTACTGAGGGAGTGCCGCACTGTCAGAGGGTCAGTACTGACGGAGTGCCGCACTGTCAGAGAGTCAGTGCTGAGAGAGTGCCGCACTGTCAGAGGGTCGGAGCTGAGGGAGTGCCGCAGTGTCAGAGGGTCAGTACTGAGGGAGTGCCGCACTGTCAGAGGGTCAGTGCTGAGGGAGCGCCGCACTGTCAGAGGGGCAGTGCTGAGGGAGTGCTGCACTGTCAGAAGGTCAGTGCTGAGGGAGTGCCACACTGTCAGAGGGTCAGTACTGAGGGAGTGCCGCACTGTCAGAGGGTCAGTACTGACGGAGTGCCGCACTGTCAGAGGGTCAGTACTGGGGGAGTGCCGCACTGTCAGAGAGTCAGTGCTGAGAGAATGCCGCACTGTCAGAGGGTCAGTACTGAGGGAGTGCCGCACTGTCAGAGGGTCAGTGCTGAGGGAGTGCCGCACTGTCAGAAGGTCAGTGCTGAGGGAGTGCCGCACTGTCAGAGGGTCAGTGCCGAGGGAGTGCCGCACTGTCAGAGGGTCAGTGCTGAGGGAGCGCCGCACTGTCAGAGGGTCAGTGCTGAGGGAGTGCCGCACTGTCAGAGGGTCAGTGCTGAGGGAGTGCCGCACTGTCAGAGGGTCAGTGCTGAATGAGTGCCGCACTGTCAGAGGGTCAGTACTGAGGGAGTGCCGCACTGTCAGAGCGTCATTACTGAGGGAGTGCTGCACTGTCAGAGGGTCAGTGCTGAGGGAGTGCCGCACTGTCAGAGGGTCAGTGCTGAGGGAGTGCCGCACTGTCAGAGGGTCAGTACTGAGGGAGTGCCGCACTGTCAGAGGGTCAGTATTGAGGGAGCGCCGCACTGTTGGACATGCTGTCTTATGGCTGAAACATGAAACAAGCAAGCAAGCTTTCGGGGTTAGCCCCTTCGTCAGGTGAATGGAGAGTTCTGGCCTCAGACAGAGCATATAAAGCACAGACACTCCCTCAGCACCGACCCTCTGACAGTGCGGCACTCCCTCAGTACTGACCCTCTGACAGTGCGGCGCTCCCTCAGCACTGACCCTCTGACAGTGCGGCACTCCCTCAGGACTGACCCTCTGACAGTGCGGCACTCCCTCAGCACTGACCCTCTGACAGTGCGGCACTCCCTCAGCACTGACCCTCTGACAGTGCGGCACTCCCTCAGTACTGACCCTCTGACAGTGCGGCACTCCCTCAGTACTGACCCTCTGACAGTGCGGCACTCCCTCAGCACTGACCCTCTGACAGTGCGGCACTCCCTCAGCACTGACCCTCTGACAGTGCGGCACTCCCTCAGCACTGACCCTCTGACAGTGCGGCACTCCCTCAGTACTGACCCTCTGACAGTGCGGCACTTCCTGAGACTTCAGTAGTGCAGAGAGAACTTTGGTGTGAAATTTGCGCTGAGAGATTTGAGAGTGGGGTTTGTAACCCCAACTTGCAGCTTCAGAGGCCCTGCTGAGGTAGTTCAATCTTGCCAGCTGTCTGACTGGAAGCTGGAGTTGCAAAAGCAACACTCAAGATCCTATCAATTGTGTTTGCCGTCAAGCAGCCACTATCTCTTCAAATAGAAGCAGCATTGTTCTTTATCTTTATCTATTTATTGATGCTGGTATCTTCCTATTGTTCTTCCTTCTTCCCCTATCTACTGGTGTGTTAAACAGAGCAACAACACAGCACATTAGCACGGCCCATCGTAGTGAGGACTCTCACCATCCAAGTGCAGAGTTGTGGTGAGTCTTTGCTGTGAAGCTGGGCTGACCTGCTGCAGCAATCTGCCTGTGCCCCCAATGTTACAAACCCCTCCAGCATCTGTGTGAAGCACCAAGCAGGAAACCAAGAAAGCCACTTCACCAAAACCTTTTCCATGACGTGTGTGTGTGTGTGTGTGTCAGTCTGTGTGTGTGTGTGTGTGTGTGAGTGTCAGCACATGTGTGTGTGTGTCAGTCCGTTTGTGTGTGTGTGTGTGTATGTCAGCACATGTGTGTGTGTGACTCCGTGTGTGTGTGTGTGTCAGTCCGTTTGTGTGTGTGTGTGTGTCAGTCTGTGTGTGTGTGTGTGTGTGTGTGTGAGTGTCAGCACATGTGTGTGTGTGTCAGTCCGTTTGTGTGTGTGTGTGTGTGTGTCAGCACATGTGTGTGTGTGAGTCCGTATGTGTCAGTCCATTTGTGTGTGTGTGTGTGTGTGTGTGTGTGTGAGTGTCAGCACATGTGTGTGTGTGAGTCCGTGTGTGTGTGTGTCAGTCCATTTGTGTGTGTGTGTGTGAGTGTCAGCACATGTGTGTGTGTGAGTCCGTGTGTGTGTGTGTGTCAGTCCATTTGTGTGTGTGTGTGTGTGTGTGTGTGAGTGTCAGCACATGTGTGTGTGTCAGTCCGTTTGTGTGTGTGTGTGTGTGTCAGCACATGTGTGTGTGTGTCAGTCCATTTGTGTGTGTGTGTGTGTGTGTGTGTGTGTCAGCACATGTGTGTGTGTGAGTCCGTGTGTGTGTGTCAGTCCATGTGTGTGTCTCAATCCCTGTGTGTGTGTGTGAGTCCGTGTGTGTGTCTGTGTGTGCATGAGTCCGCGTGTGTGTGAGTCCGTGTGTGTGTGCGTGTCTCTCCCTCTCTCTCTCTCTCTCTCTCTCTCAATTGTGTGCACAAACTCACTTGTCTCGAATGTTAACCCTATTATTGCTGGCACAAATACCCACACTTCCCCAGGAGGCCTAGGCACCACCCTCCAGCCCCCCAGCCCCAATCCCCTCACTCTCTTCAGCTGGGTGATTATGTGGGAGACCTCCCCCACTCGTCAGGTGCCATGGGATCTTTTACACCTATCTCCTCACCATCCAGGACAAAGCAGCCCTGCTTGATTGCTATCGCTTCCACAGGCATTCAATCCCAATCCCTCCACCACCAACACACAGTGACGGACAAGATTCACTGCAAGAACTCACCAGGATTCCTGAGACAACACCTTCCAAACCCATAACCACTACCATCTACACGGACAAGGGCACTAGACATGTGGGAACACCACCACCTGCACACTCCCCTTTCAATCATTCAGCATCCTGGAAATATATCGCCGTTCCTTCACCGTCAAAATCCTGGAAATCTCTCCCGAACAGCACTGTCAGTGAATCCACAGCATGTGGACTGCAACGGTTCAAGACTCACAGAGTCCTGACTGCGCAGAAGGCCATTTGGCCCATCAAACCTGCACTGACAACAATCCCATCCAGCCCCATCACCCTACAATATTTACCCCGCTAACCCCCCCCCCCCCGGCACTTAGCACGACCAATCAACCTAACCTGCACATCTCGGGAGTGTGGGAGGAAACCAGAGCGCCCGGAGGAAATGCACACAGACGCGGGGGAAGGGAACATGCAGACTCCACACAGACAGTGACTCGAGGCCGGAATTGAACCCAGGTCCCTGGCACAGTGCCAACCACTGTGGCACCGTGCTGGCCCGGCACTCACCACCACCAACACCTCAATGTCAACTCGCAATGGGTGGTAAATGTTGGTCTAGCCAGTGACACCCACATCCCATAATTATTATTTTTCAATGGGTTAAGGGCAGGGAGTGACCATCCAAAGAGGGGCACACCCTTTCCCTCCTTGGAGGCTCCCTTGAGCCCGTTGGAGGCACGCACTCAGATTTCCACACCTACATTCCACACCTACCTGAGGTCAGATTTCCACACCGACATTCAGCCATCCAGTCCTCACCCCCTGTCACTGGACCCCTTTGCTCCTGAGACAATAAGTGATTGGTCAGCAGTTCCCCAAAGCTGGGTGGGAAAGCAGCTTCCTGAGGTTGGTGAGGGGGACGGGGTTGGTGGGTTTAAGGGGGTGCTGTGGGGCAGCCATGAAGAGTGTGGGCTGATAGGTTCCCACTCTCATTCCCACCCCTTAGGGTAGTCTCCGTCCCTTTAACATTTGAGCCAGGGGAGTGGCGCGGAGGGGGGGGGTTGCTGCGATCATGTCCCCACCCCCGTGAAATCCAGCCCAAGGAGTTTACACAAAGTTGGGAAAGTCCATCATCTGTGTAGAACATCAAGGGGACGGGGAGAGATTGAGCAGTTCGATACGGTACGGTAGCACAGTGGGTTAGCACTGCTGCTTCACAGCTCCAGGGTCCTGGGTTCGATTCCCGGCTCGGGTCACTGCCTGTGTGGAGTTTGCACATTCTCCTCGTGTCTGCGTGGGTTTCCTCCGGGTGCTCCGGTTTCCTCCCACAGTCCAAAGATGTGCGGGTTAGGTTCATTGGCTATGCTAAAATTGCCCCTTAGTGTCCTGGGATGTGTAGGTTAGAGGGATTAGCAGGTAAATGTGTAGGGATAGGGGGGTAGGGTCTGGGTGGGATTGTGTTCGGTGCAGACTCGATGGGCCGAAGGGCCTGTTTCTGCACTGTAGGGTTCTATGCTGGCTCTACCCCTCCGTTCCCCCCATCCGCTCTGCACTGTTTTCCCACTGCCATGTCCAGACACGGAGAGATGGTCTAACAGTGCAGACCCCTGTGCCATTCCCAGCTTCCAGTCCCACTCCTCACCACTGGGGCTCTGCTGAGTTGTGGTGACAGACCCTGGGGGGAGCTGGTTCGCAGCAAAAACAACAGCAACCCCCCCGCCCCCCCCCCCCCCCCTCCCACGCCACCCACCACCCCGGCACCCCTGCCAAAACATCCACGGTCCGATTCTCGGATGGGTGGAGGTTTCCAGTAAAAACACACCGAGAAAGTTTCTTACATCCCACACAGTGTCGCTCAAACGCTCCGCACTGTCGCTCTCTGGAAAAACTGCGCAGGAAGGCATGAAAGATACCTCGAGACTGTCAGACAGAGAAGAATGCTGATGCCTATCTCTCATTCACATTCATCTCTGAACTGCAGTCGCATTCTGTTTCTCTTGGTGGAAGTGGGACAGGCAAGCAGAGTGGAGAACCACCACGGAACTGGGGGCTTGACTCACACTCGTTCCCTGTCATTTGTTCCTGGGAGTTTGCCTTGGAGAGGGGTGTGGCTCTTGAGAACAATAGGCGGGTTGTCTGTCACAGGAAGGAGTGTGCTTTGATTTCGTCTCCAGAAGGGGCCCTTTGCTAGCAAGAACACCAGCCCACTGGCGATCCTTATTCTGGGAGGTGATCACAGCACAGCAAGAGTCCACATGGTGAGGGAGGCTTCCCTGAGCCCAGATGCCAGTTTGGTCTGGAATAAGAGGGCCATTTTCAGGACCTGGAATTAATGAAGTGCAGTAAGAAGTCCCACAAAACCAGGTTAAAGTCCAACAGGTTTATTTGGTACCAAACGCCACTAGCTTTCAGAGCGCTGCTCCTCAGTCAGATGAGTGGGGAATTCTGATCACAGACAAGGCATGTGAAGACACACACTCAGTTTACAGAATACAGACTGTGTGTCTTTATACGCTCTGTCTGTGATCAGAACTCCCCACTCACCTGACAAAGCTGCAGCGCTCCGAAAGAGAGTGGATTTTGCTACCAAATAGACCTGTTGGACTTTAACCTGGTGTTGTGAGACTTCTGACTGTGTTTACCCCAGTCCAACGCCGGCATCTCCACATCATGAGAAATGAAGGGCTACAGGGTTCAGTGCTGGGGGCCACAATTACTTCAAATACATGTTAAGGACATGAACAAGGGAGGTGAATGCACTGTTGCCAAGTCTGCAGGTGGCACAAAAATAGGTGGGAAGGCAAGTGGTGAGGATTGACACATCTATCGAGGGATACCGACAGGTTAGGAAAGTGGGCATTAACTGGCAGATGGAATATAATGTAGGAAAATGCCAAATTCTGCACTTTGGTAGGAGGAATAAAAGAAGTGAATATTATTTAAATGGAGAAAAACTGCAGAAATTCCATTAGTTTTAAGACAGCTATGCAGAATTATAGGTCTGTCCCAAAAGTAAATATTCTAAATTGGGGCAAGGCCAATTTTGATGGTATCAGGCAGGGACTTTCAAAAGTTGATTGGGGGAGTCTGTGGGAAGGCAAAGGGATGTCTGGTAAGTGGGAGGCTTTCAAAACTGTGTTAACCAGAGTTCAGGGTAAACACATTCCTCTTAGAGTGAAGGGCAAGGCTGGTAGAAGTCGAGAACCCTGGATGACTTGGGATATTGAGGCCCTGGTCAAGAAGAAGAAAGAGGCACATGACATGCAGAGGCAGCTGGGATCAAGTGAATCACTTGAAGAGTATCGGGGGTGTAGGAGTGGAGTTAACAGAGAAATCAGGAGGGCAAAAAGGGGACATGAGACTGTTTTGGCTGATAAGGCAAATGAGAATCCAAACAGCTTCTACAAATACATGAAGGGCAAAAGAGTAAGAAGGAAGAGAGTTGAGCCTCTTAAGGATTAAAAAGATCATCTATGTGCAGATCCTAAATTAATATTTCTCATCAGTATTCACTGTTGAGAAAAGCATGGATGTTAGGGAACTTGGGGAAACAAATACTGATGTCTTGAGGAGTGTACATATTACAGAGGAGGAGGTGCTGGAAGTCTTAAAGTGCATCAAGGTAGATAAATCCCTGGGATCTGATGAAGTGTATCCCAGGGCATTGTGGGAGGCTGGGGAGGAAATTGTGGGTCCCCGAGCCGAGATATTTGAATCATCGATAGTCACGGGTGAGGTGCCTGAAGATTGGAGAGTGGGAAGTGTTGTGCCTTTGTTTAAAAAGGGCTGCAGGAGAAAGCCTGGGAACTACAGGCCAGTGAGCCTCATACCTGTAGTGGGTAAATTGTTGGGAGGTATTTTGAGAGACAGGATCTACAGGCATTTAGAGATGCAAGGACTGATTAGAGACAGCATGGCTTTGAGAGTCTAAAGTCATGTCTCACAAATTTGATTGAGTCTTTTGAAGGGGTAACAAAGAAGGTAGGTGAGGGCAGTGCAGTTGATGTTGTCTACATGGATTTTAGCAAGGCCTTTGACAAGGTACCACATGGTAGGTTGTTGCATAAAGTTAAATCTCCAGGGTGTGGTAGCTCAGTGGAGACAAAATTGGCTTCTTGGCAGAAACCAGAGGGCGATTGTGGAGAATTGTGTTTCAAACTGGAGGCCTGTGACCAGCGGTGTACCTCAGGGATCCACTATTGTTTGTCATTTATGTTAATAATTGGATGAGAATATAGGGGGCATAGTTAGTGAGTTTGCAGATGACAACAAGACTGATGGCATGGTGGACAGTGAGGAAGGTTATCTCCAATTGCAATGGGATCTTGATGGGCTGATGAATAGCAGATGGGGTTTAATTTAGATAAATGTGAGGTAATGCATTTAGGTAGATTGAACCAGGGCAGGACTTACTCAGTTAATGATAGGTCAGTGGGGAGAGTTACAGAACAAAGAGATCTCGGGGTACAGGTTCATAGCTCCTTGAAAGTGGAGTCACAGGTGGACAGAGTGGTGAAGAAGGCATTCGGCATGCTTGGTTTCATCGGTCAGAACATTGAATACAGGAGTTGGGATGTCTTGTTGAAGTTGTACAAGACATTGGTAAGGCCACACTTGGAATACTGTGTACAGTTCTGGTCACCCTATTATAGAAAGGATATTATTAAACTAGAAAGAGCACAGAAAAGATTTACTAGGATGCTACTGGGACTTGATGGATTGAGTTATAAGGAGAGGCTGGATAGACTGGGACTTTTTTCTCTGGAGCGTAGGAGGCTGAGGGGGTGACCTTATAGAGGTCTATAAAAGAATGAGGGGCATTGACAAGGTAGTTTTAGACTCCCCTACCTTTTATGATACTGCAAAGCCGAGATACAGTGGATGTGGAGAGGATGTTTCCACTAGTAGGAAAAACTAGAACCTCAGGCTGAAGGGACGATCCTTTAAAACAGAGATGAGGAGGCATTTCTACAGCCAGAGAGTGGTGAATCTGAGGAACTCTTTGCCACAGAAGGCTGTGGAGGCCAGGTCATCAAGTGTCTTTAAGACAGAGACAGATAGGCTCTTAATAAAGGGATCAGGGGTCATGGGGAAAAAACAGGAGAATGGGGATGAGAAAAGTATCAGCCATGATTGAATGGTGGAGCAGACTCGATGGGCCGAGTGGCCTAATTCTGCTCCTATGTCTTATGGTCTTATGGTTGTCCTTCACAATTCTCTGAGGGAAGAGCAGAACCAAGTGATGCAAAGATGACAGCTCCATCTGAGGCAGAACTTGAGGGGGGGGAAGAAGTGATCTCTGCGCCCTTGGTGAAGAGAAAGAGAGAAGGAACTCCCCTCACCCATCCACAAGAAACACATGGCAACTGCAACTTCAGGATGTCAACACTGAACCTAGAGGGATTCGGGTGAAGGTTCTGCAGCAACATGTCAGCAGAGGCAGATTTGAGTGGAGTTGTCACAACGGAACTGGACAAGCCCCCTGAGGGAAACAATTTGCGATGTTCAGAGGTAGGGCAAGCTAATTTCCCTTGTGGAGAGCTGACACACCAGCTTGACAAAGGGCTGAATGGCCTTCCTCCCCGACTGCAACCACCCTACAATTGAAACTTCTCTCAAAGTGGCAGCTATGTCTGAGCTGTGTGCCAGAACAACCTCAGCACTCTGCTTCTGTGTTCAAGTGAGCCTGATGATCAACTTTTTCCACTCCACAGTGAGTCAGATTCTCTGCTAACTCTGAGAGCTTGCAAGGGTAAGTGGCACGGTCACGTGACAGCTGTACAAGCATCTTTTCACCATCGCCCGAAAGAAACCACTTCATGGAAAGTGGGTTTCAAAACAAAAATGAAAATATTGAAAGAATTACATCGAGGTGCCACATTTCATAGCCTCCGGAGATCTCAAGCTCCAATTGAAGTGTGCCGTTGATGTCGGAGACATAGCAGCCAATTTGTACACAGTGAACTCTGACAAACAGCAAAGTGACAATGACCCAGATCATCTGCTTTGTCTTATTCACCATTGCTGAGATCCCAGACCAGACCCCAGGATAAATGATGAAGCCAGAACGGACCCCAACATTCTTTCTATTTGGTACAAATTTGAGTTCCCTCCGAGAATGATTTCTCTGACAAATGATTCCACAGTTCCCTCCGAGAATGATTTCTCTGACAAATTAGGGAGAATTTGTCAGAGAAATCATTCCCTCCGAGAATGATTTCTCTGACAAATCATCTGACAATGATTCCACAGTTCCCTCCGAGAATGATTTCTCTGACAAATTAGGGATCTTTTATCATAAAACAGATTTTATTTAACACAGTTTAAATGTAACTCTAGCAATATAACTGTTCAACTGGAGAGAGCGCAGAAAAGATTTCCTGGGATGCTACCAGGACTTGATGGTTTGAGTTTTAAGGAGAGGCTGGATAGACTGAGACTCTTTTCTCTGGAGCGTAGGAGGCTGAGGAGGGGTGATCTTATGGAGGTCTATAAAAGAATGAGGGGCACAGATCAGCTGGATAGTCAATATCTTTTCCCAAAGGCAGGGGAATCTAAAACTAGAGGGCACAGGTTTCAGGTGAGAGGGGAGAGATACAGAAGGGTCCAGAGGGGCAATTCTTTCACACAGAGGGTGGTGAGTGTCTGGAACAAGCTGCCAGAGGCAGGAGTAGAGGCAGGTACAATTTTGTCTTTTAAAAAGGCATTTCGACAGTTACATGGGTAAGATGGGTAGAGAGGGATATGGGCCAAATGCAGGCAATTGGGACGAGCTTTGGGGTTTAAAACAAAAGTGCGGCATGGACAAGTTGGGCCAAAGGGTCTGTTTCCATGCTGTAAACCTCTCTGACTCTATAACAGTTGAACAATCCTTAAAACTGAAAAGAAAACAAGTTTAATTTCAAACTTATCAATGTTTCAGTTTGAAATGAGCAACATTCCTCTTCCACACTTGCAATACCACTTTAGATGTAGGTCGCACCCATCGGTGTATGTCCTGAGTGTCGGCAGATCCTGAAGCTTTCAGAGTGAATGAGTTTCAACAGCTTGTCAAAAATCTTTGCCTTGAAACAAACCCCAGTCAGAAGTGCAAAGCTGTTTCTCTGTTCCAGGCCGAGCTCCTCCCAGTAACCACATCATCACATGACCCGACATACCTAAACCAACCTTCCATTCCTTTCACCCAAAAACCCCAAAGAACCTTTTATTGTGTCATCAAAAGCCCATCAGCTCAACTTAGGAAACACTAGATAGCCAAAATGAATAATTATTCTGCTCTCCCAGCATCTGAGCTGTATTCCACCCAGACACACTGACTACCCACAGTATCAAACAGTCCCTTCAAACATTAAAAAACAATGTCCTGCTTTCCCATCGCATCGTGTTGGCTGAGGAATGACCTTCTACGTTTTGGATGAGGATCACCGCACCCCAGGCTAGGGGCAAGGGTGAGAAGTCAGAGCCTCCACCCAGTATGGCCAGAACGAAGGGAGAACGGCCCTGTTCTTCTTCCAATGGTGGTCATGGCATCTTTTACACACAGTTGAGCTTTAACTCTTTGTGTGAAAAACTGCCCCTCCAACAGTGTGGCACCCCACCAGTGCTGCACCGAGGTGCTTGACTCTCCAGAGCCTGTGCCCTTCTGACTCTGGGGTGAGAATGCTGCCCGTGGAATCTCCGCACTACATAAGGAGGCCATTCAGCCCACTGAGCCTGCACCGCCTCTCCGGAAGAGCCCTCCTTATCCCCCCGTGCATTTAGCATGGCCCGTCCACCTAACCCACACATCTTTCGAGTGTGGGAGGAAACAGAGCTCCCGGAGGAAGCCCAGGCAGACACTGGGAGAATGTGCAGTCTCCACATGGACAGTCACCCAAGGCCGGAATTGAACCTGGGCCCCGGGTGAGGCAGCGGTGCTAACCATTGTGCCACCCACCGCGCATCTGTTGTTAGTTATTCTTTTCCTGCCACACCAGAGAAATAAAATGAACCACAACACTCCCTGGTGACAGCCAGCGTGAGGTCAAACTGTGCCATCTTCAGCTGAACCTTGACTGTGGAAATGAGGGGACTAAAGATCTGAGCAAGGCCACTCTGGATTGATGCCTCCACGCCATTTCCATCTTGGAAGATAATCTTTAACCCCCTTTCACTGATAAAAATCCATTCATCTGAGCTTTGAGCCCTCCTCCCCATCATCCCCTCACCCCTTTCACTCCGTCGACTGCCCCCCCCCCGCCACCCCAGCTATTTGGAGGAGAAAGATTCCTTTGAGTGTGTAAGTGTGTCCTGACATCATCTCTAAAGGGTGTGGTTTGAAGTTAAACCTTGTGTTGCGACAGTTAGGAGCTGTGTCACCTTTCCTTGTGGTATTTCTGTTCAAAGGTTGACCACAAGCCATTAAAAAAAAGTCAAGACAATGACTTTCTCTGAGGCAGCGAGATGTTTTTCTTCCTGTGCTGTTCAACCATGGGGGTTTTACACAATCCACTTCCTTTTCAAACAATCTGTCCCTACTTTCAGCTTCTCCTCTCGCCATGGGCTCAAGCTCTGGGTCACGGCGGAAATTGGAGGAGGCCATTCAGCCCCTTGAACCTATTCGAAGCCCTTGTACAGTCTGTACCGCTTCACCCCCCCCCCCGCCCACATCAATGTCACCAAAACAAACTCATGATCACATTGCTGTTTGTGGTATCCTGCTGCGTGCAAATTGGCTCCTGTGTGCCTGAGATGACAACAGTGACCACAGTGAGTTTGCATGTAAAACACTCACTGACATCCTGGGGAAAAGGTGCTGTAGAAATGCAGGACATTCTATCTTGAGCTGGCTACCTGTGTTTCTTTGGAAGGAACTCTTCAAAACTGCAGCGAATGACAATGCAACAAAATTTACTCCAACTCATCAATCAGAGAAAGGGTTTAATAAAGAAACTTAGATACTCCAAACTTGAGGTCTCGCCCTGGGCCACTCCAAGCTCTCCACAATTCGACACACTTCCTTATTTCGAATGAATCAGCTGGTCAGCTGACTATTACATCACACTGTGATTGGTTCTGTGGTTTACTGGGTCACCTGACCTTTACCCGTGTTCCCATTGGTCACAATACATAAGAACATAAGAAATAGGAGCAGGAGTAGGCCATCTGGCCCTTCGAGCCTGCCCCGCCATTCAATAAGATCATGGCTGATCTGTCGTGGCTCAGCTCCACCTTCCCGCCCTCTCCCCATAACCCTTAATCCCTTCTCTTATCAAAAACCCATCAACCCGTTTCTTAAAAATATTTAGCGAGGCAGCCTCCACCACTTCAACGGGCAGAGAATTCCAGAGATTCACCACCCTTTGAGTGAAGAAGTTCCTCCTCAACTCTGTTCTAAACCGCCTCCCCTTTACCTTGAGGCTGTGCCCCCTAGTCCTACTGTCTTTTTTGAGCGGGAAGAGTCTCTCCACCTCTATCCTATCCATCCCATTCATCATCTTATACGTCTCAATGAGATCTCCCCTCATTCTTCTAAACTCTAACGAGTACAAGCCTAGTTACGTCCAATATAGATGATCTGGAGGAGGGAACCGAGTGCAGGGTGTCGAAATTTGCTGATGACACCAAGATTGGGGGTAAGGCAAATTGTGTGGAGGGTGTGGAGAGTCTGCAGAAGGATCTAGATAGGCTGGGCGAATGGGCCAGGAAATGGCAAATGGAATTTAATGTTGGCAAGTGTGAGGTGGTCCACTTTGGTAGGAGGAATGGTAGAAAGGACTATTACTTACGTGGCGAAAAACTGCAGCAGGCGACGGTGCAGAGGGACCTCGGGGTCCTTGTGCATGAGTCGCAAAAACCCAGCTTGCAGGTGCAGCAGGTGGTCAGGAAGGCGAATGGGATGCTGGCCTTCATAGCGAGGGGGATTGAATATAAAAGTAGGGAGGTCTTGCTGCAGCTGTATAGGGCATTGGTGAGGCCACAGCTGGAGCACTGTGTGCAGTTTTGGGCGCCGCACCTGCGCAAGGATATTTTGGCCCTGGAGGGAGTGCAGAGGAGGTTTACTAGACTGATACCGGAGTTGAGGGGATTGAGCTATGAGGAGAGGCTGAATAAACTAGGCTTGCACTCGTTAGAGTTTAGAAGAATGAGGGGAGATCTCATTGAGACGTATAAGATGATGAATGGGATGGATAGGATAGAGGTGGAGAGACTCTTCCCGCTCAAAAAAGACAGTAGGACTAGGGGGCACAGCCTCAAGATAAAGGGGAGGCGGTTTAGAACAGAGTTGAGGAGGAACTTCTTCACTCAAAGGGTGGTGAATCTCTGGAATTCTCTGCCCGTTGAAGTGGTGGAGGCTGCCTCGCTAAATATTTTTAAGATGCGGGTTGATGGGTTTTTGATAAGAGAGGGGATTAAGGGTTATGGGGAGAGGGCGGGAAGGTGGAACTGAGCCATGACAGATCAGCCATGATCTTATTGAATGGCGGGGCAGACTCGAAGGGCTAGATGGCCTACTCCTGCTCCTATTTCTTATGTTCTTATGTAATATAACGTTGTCACCGGTTACATTCTAACAACCCGGGTATCCTTCCAGCCTCTCACGGATCCATTTGGATTTTGTTGGGGATTGAACATGTTTAAGATCTGCCTCCACCCTCCTGCACCCACCCCCACTCCGCCCTCCCCGGCTCCCCCCCCCCCCACTCCCCCCCACTCCCCCCAGCCCTGTTTCAGACCCTCAATGGGAACCATCTTCTCTGTGTCTGTTTTATGAATGGAATGAGATATTCCCCCTTACCTGCCGTTCGAGTGCAGTAGAGTGCGTTCTCCTCCATGGCCATCAGATTGTTCTTTCCCTTCTTCGACCACTGCTTACCGTCATTCTTGCTCAGCGTTTGTCTCTCGCCCCAATTCATCTGCAGAAATAATTCATATCAGCAAGAGTCTGCAACACAAAGGAACCTCCCACAGACCCCTCCACTCACTCTGACCCCTTCACGCACTCTGACCCCTTCACACACTCTGACCCCTTCATGCACTCTGACCCCTTCACACACTCTGACCCCTTCACTCACTCTGACCCCTTCATGCACTCTGACCCCCTCACACACTCTGACTCCTTCACTCACTCTGACCCCTTCATGCACTCTGACCCCTTCACGCACTCTGACCCCTTCACGCACTCTGACCCCTTCACGCACTCTGACCCCTTCACGCACTCTGACCCCTTCACTCACTCTGACCCCTTCACGCACTCTGACCCCTTCACGCACTCTGACCCCTTCACGCACACTGACCCCTTCACGCACTCTGACCCCTTCACGCACTCTGACCCCTTCACGCACACTGACCCCTTCACGCACTCTGACCCCTTCACGCACTCTGACCCCTTCACGCACTCTGACCCCTTCACGCACTCTGACCCCTTCACGCACTCTGACCCCTTCACGCACACTGACCCCTTCACGCACTCTGACCCCTTCACGCACTCTGACCCCTTCACGCACTCTGACCCCTTCACGCACTCTGACCCCTTCACGCACACTGACCCCTTCACGCACTCTGACCCCTTCACGCACTCTGACCCCTTCACGCACTCTGACCCCTTCACGCACACTGACCCCTTCACGCACTCTGACCCCTTCACGCACTCTGACCCCTTCACGCACTCTGACCTCTTCACGCACTCTGACCCCTTCACGCACTCTGACCCCTTCATGCACTCTGACCCCTTCACGCACTCTGACCCCTTCACTCACTCTGACCCCTTCACTCACTCTGACCCCTTCACACACTCTAACCCCTTCACTCACTCTAACCCCTTCACGCACTCTGACCCCTTCACTCACTCTGACCCCTTCACACACTCTGACCCCTTCACACACTCTGACCCTCTGCCCTGTCCGTCTCTGTCCCTCTTTTGATCTGGCCTTGCCTTTTCCCACCTCCGATGCTAACTGGTTTGCTGACAGACAGGCTGCACCTGAACACTAAATTATAGAGTCAGCCCCAACAGCCAAAATAGCCACAGACCGTCAGAACACAGGACTCAGGAGGCCATTCAGCCCTTTGACCTTGCTGCACCATTCAGTCAGATCATGACCAGTCTGGTTGTGGCTTCAACTCCACTCTCCTATTCCTGCCCCCTCCACACCGCACCCGCCCCCCCCCCCAGATAACCCTTGAGCTCCATGATCGGAAATCTATCAAATTCTACCTTAAATATACCCAGGCGACTGCCCATCTCCCTCCTCCACCCCACCCCCATCATCCTCCTCACCTCCCGCCCCCCCCCCCCAACACAACCCTCATCTCTATTTCTTTCTGGGAACGTGGATTCCACACACACAAACAATCCTTTGGCCCTTCGAGCCTGCTCCACCATTTATTTCAATCACGGCTGATCATCCAACTCAGTAGCCTCATCCTGCTTTCTCGCCATGATCTTTGATCCTGTTCGCCCCAAGTGCGATATTCAGCCCCCCTCTTGAATACATTCACTATTTTGGCATCAACTACTTCCTGTGGTAATGAATTCCACAGGCTCACCACTCTTTGGGTGAAGTAATGTCTCCTTGTCTCCAACTGAAATGGTCTCCCCCGAGTCCTCAGACCGTGATCCCCTGGTCCTGGACTCCCCCACCATCAGGAACATCTTCCCCACATCAACCCTGTCTAGTCCAAAATGTTAAAAACCATTCTCCTCAGCTACACTTTAAACAGGAGGTCTCTTATTCTCAAACTGTGTCCCCAGTTTTAGATTGCCCCTGATGAATGGAAACTCCCTCTCAATAGTTACCCTATCAAACCCCGTCAAGATATTGTACATGTCAGTGAGACCAGATGACTTATCCCCTGACCTACAGTGGGTTCAGACACAAGCTGCTCAACCTTGACTCATAAACCAAACTTCCTCATAAGAACAGAATAACTTGGAGCAGGAGTCGGCCATCTGGCCCCTCGAGCCTGTTCTGCCATTCAATAAGATCATGGCTGATCTATTCGTGGACTCAGCTCCACTTACCTGCCCGCTCACCATAACCCTTAATTCATTTACTGTTCAAAAATGTATCTATCCTTGCCTTAAAAACATTCAACAAGGCTTCACTGGGCAGGGAGTTCCACAGATTCACAACCCTTTGTGTGAAGAAGTTCCTCCTCAACTCAGTCCTAAATCTGCTCCCCCTTATTTTGAGGCCATGCCCCCTAGTTCTAGTTTCACCAGCCAGTGGAAACAACTTCCCTGCTTCTATCTTATCTATTCCCTTCATAATCCTGTCTGTTTCTATAAGATCTCCCCTCATTCTTCTGAATTCCAATGAGTATAGCCCCATTTGACTCAGTCTCTCCTTATAAGCCAACCTTCTCAACTCCGGAATCAACCGAGTGAATCTCCTCTGCACCCCCTCCAGTGCCAGTATATCCTTTCTCAAGTAAGGAGACCAAAACTGTACACAGAACTCCAGGTGTGGCCTCACCAGCACCTTATAAAGCTGCAACATAACCTCGCTGTTTTTAAACTCCATCCCTCCAGCAATGAAGGACAAAATTCCATTTGCCTTCTTAATGACCTGCTGCTCCTGCAAACCAACTCCTTGTGATTCCTGCACAAGCACACCCAGGTCTGTGGTTAGTACTGCTGCTCACAGCACCAGGGACCCGGGTTCGATTCCGGCCTCAGGTCACTATCTGTGTGGAGTCTGCACGTTCTCCTCGTGTCTATGTGGGTTTCCTCTGCGTGCTCCGGTTTCCTCCTACCGTCCGAAGATGTGAAGGTAAGGTGGATTGGCCAAGCTAAATTGACCCGAGTGTCAGGAACACTAGCTCTAAATGAATGGCATTATGGGGACAGAGCCTGGGTGGGATTGTAGCCAGTGCAGACTCAATGGGCCAAATGGCCTCCTTCTGCAGTGTAGGGATTCTATGATTGTATCCCTGTAACCCTACACATTTACCCAGCTAATCCACTTGACTCACAAATCTTGGGACACTAAGGGACAATTTAGCATGGCCAATCGATGTAATCTGCATATCTTTGGACAGTGGGAGGAAGCTGGAGCACCCAGAGGAAACCCATATAGACACGAGGAGAATGTGCAAACGCCTCACAGACAGTGACCCAAAGCTGGAATGGAACACAGGTCCCTGGCACAGTGAGATAGTGGTGCTAACCAATGTACCACTATGCCACCCTGTCTATCAGCTGGTATGATTGTGTTGTCACTTCTTGCACACTTTGAAGTGGCGCACACTTTTTAAAGATTCAAATCAATCTCAGAAATAGTTGGAGCACTGAGCCGCAGCATGACATTTTCAAACTGTTGCAAGTGCACTCTGAATGACCACTTCGAGCCAGCTGCAGTACCTGCAGTGACCTGCAAAGGAGAGGGCAGCACTTAACATCAAAACCAAGCTGTCAGACCAAAAGACCCCATAAAGACTTCCATTTCCTTTGTACAGTGAGGTCTTACCGGGAAAGCCATTTCACACAGGCTCTGGCTCCAGTCCTCATACTCTGAGGACTCAACGGCAAAGACAAACAGTTTCTCAATCGTTTCCAAGTGAAATGAGCGGCATTCACTGGGGCAGTTCTCGCTGGGGGCCTCGGTGATGCGAATGCAGTCGCTCAGTTTGATGATCTTTCTGTTCTCCATTTTCTTGGTGCTTTGCCGTTCTGAGCTGTTCGTGCCCTCCTTCAGCTCCCAATACTCCAGGCGTGCGACAGAGCAAAGGGTCTCGCCGTACAGCAACACCCAAAACTTTTTCCATTTCTGTCAAAGAGAGAGGGAGAGAAGCTGTCATTGGCCAAAAAGAACAATAAAATCATATCCACAAAGCAGGAGGCCATTCAACCTGTTCGACATACCTGTCCCTTTGCCTGTACCTGTGTCTGAACCTGTTTCTGTGCCTGTACCTGTGCCTGTACTTGTATCTATGCCTGAATCTGTACCTGTATCTGTGCCTGTACCTGTACCTATCCCTGTATCTGTGTCTAAACCTGTGCCTTCATCTATACCTGTACCTCTGCCTGTAGCTGTGCCTGTACCTGTGTCTGAACCTGTATGTCTAAACCTGTGCCTGTATCTGTGCCTGTACATGTATCTGTGCCTCTACCTGTGCTGGCATCTCTGCTTTTAACTGTATCTGTATCTGCTCCTATACCTGTACATGTACTGTATCTGTTCCTGTGCCTGTACCTGTACCTGTGCCTGTAACTATACCTGTAACTGTATCTGTTCCTGTTCCTATGCCTGTACCTGTACCTGTGCCTGTAACTATACCTGTAAGGGAGGGAATTCCAGGATTTTGACCCAGTGACTGTGAAGGAACAGCCATGATATTTCCAAATTAGCCTGGTGAGTGACTTGTCGGGATCTCCAGGTGGTGATGATCCCATGTATCTTCTGCCCTTGTCCCTCCAGATGGAATGGGTTTGGAAGGTGCTGTCTAAGGATCTTTGCTGAATTGGTGCACCTTGTGGACAGTACACACTGCTGCGAGTGAGCGCCGGTCATGGAGGGAGTGGCTGTTTGTGGATGTGGTGCCAATCAAGCAGGGCTGCTTTGTCCTGGATGGTACCAAGCTTTCAGAGTGTTGTTGGAGCTGTACCCATCCAGGCAATGGGGAGTATTCCATCTCCTGACTTGTGCCTTGTAGATGGAGGATAGGCTTTGGGGAGTCAGGAGGTGAGTTCCTCACCGCGGTACTCCCAGCCCCTGACCTCCTCTTGTAGACACTGTGTTTATGTGGTGGAGCCCAGTTGAGTTTCTGGTCAATGTTAATGCTGTTGATGGTGAGACAACTCAGTGATGGTTACACTATTGAATGTCAAGGGTTAGAGTTTCTCTTATTGGTGATGGTCACTGCCTGGCCTTTGTCTGGCATGAATGTTAATTGCCACTTGTCAGCCCAAGCCTGGATATTGTCCAGATCTTGCTGCATTTGAATCTGGACTGGTTCAGTATCTGAGGAGTGGCGAATGGTGCTGAACATTGTGCAATCATCAGCAATTGACCATGATGGTTTCATTGCTGAAACAGCTGAAGATTGTTGGGCCTCGGATCCTACCCTGAGGGACTCCTGCAGAGATGTCCTGGAGCTGGGATATATATCTGTGTATGTGTGTGTGAATATATGCTTTAAAAAACAGACGTTAGTGGATGAGTGGCACAGTTGAGTTTCTCTGATTTGACCAGCTTGAATTCCAGTAGCTTTATCAATGATACATTTCCCAATCACTTGGTTCATTAGGAAGAAGCATTCGAAAGGAGAGGAGCTATGATTGGAGCTCACCACGGCCTTCTCTGAAAACTAACTCTGGTTACAAATAAATCAATCACAACAATGTCTTCAAGACATGAAACCGTGGCATCTCCTGCTTTGGACTAGGCCTTTTTTTGAGATGGAGAATGCCACCTGTTTTCAAGTGTAAAAAAGTCATTGGGTCCATCTTCCCCCTACCACCACCACCCCCAACCCCGACCTTCCCCCATTGAAGACCTGACCATATCTTCACGTTGCTGGGTTACAGATTCCACCACTCAATCCAGGAGTCACTCAGTGTGGAACCCATCCTGAGACCTGTCCTAAATTCCTACTTTCCTGCTTTGATCCTGCGTTCCTCTGTCCTCGTCTTGCTGTTTCCTTCACACGTCCTCTGGTTGTTGCTGATTGATTGGTTGTTCGAGTTAGACAGGTCATGAGCATTGTTGCACTGAGACTAAGTGTAAATATGAAGTGAGTCTGGGGTAAGTAGGAAGCAAAACTCTATCATGCTGAATCCCATGAATAAACCAACTGCCAAAGAAAGGACTGATGTCTTGTTTTAGGCCTCACCATCTTCTGTAACTCCATTTACCACTGGGCTATGGGAAAACCCAGAGTGATTGGGTCAGTTAGGATTATATTCACTGGAGTTTAGAAGAGTGAGAGGGGGTCTCATCGAAACTTATAAAATTCTACCAGGGTTAGACAGGGCAGATTGAGAAAGAGTGTTTCCAGTGGTGGGAGAGTCCAGAACCAGGCGTCATCGTTTGAGGGTGAAAGGTAAACCTTTTAGGACTGAGGTGAGGAGAAATGCCTTCACCCAGAGGGTGGTGAATGTGTGGAATTCACTCCCACAGCAAAGGCCAAAATATTGAATATTTTCAAGAGGCAGTTCCAAAGAGCTCTTGAGGCGAAGTGGATCAAAGGATATGGGGAGAAAGTGGGATCAGGTTACTGAGTTGGATGATCAGCCATGATGGTAATGAATGGCAGAGCAGACTCGAGGGGCTGAATGGCCTCTTCCTGCTTCTCGTTTCTATGTTTCTCTGTAAGATCACTTTTCCGATTCTGCCTTTCCAGGCTCAATATTCTGACCAACACGAGTCCTTCTTCACAACTCAGACTGCTGGGAATCATCCATGTCCTCTCCCCTCTTCAGCCCCCAACACTTCAATATCTCCTTGAAGTCTCCATGACCAGAACCGGATCCAGTGTTCATGGTGCAGTGAAACCAGCACAGGATCCAGTGTTCATGGTGCAGCGACACCGGAACTGGATCCAGTGTTCAAGGTGCAGTGAAACCAGCACTGGATCTAGTGTTCATGGTGCAGTGACACCAGAACTGGATCCAGTGTTCAAGGTGCAGTGAAACCATCACTGGATCTAGTGTTCATGGTGCAGTGACACCAGAACTGGATCCAGTGTTCAAGGTGCAGTGAAACCAGCACTTGATCTAGTGTTCATGGTGCAGTGACACCAGAACTGGATCCAGTGTTCAAGGTGCAGTGAAACCAGCACTGGATCCAGTGTTCATGGTGCAGTGACACCGAAACTGGATCCAGTGTTCAAGGTGCAGTGAAACCAGCACTGGATCTAGTGTTCATGGTGCAGTGACACCAGAACTGGATCCAGTGTTCAAGGTGCAGTGAAACCAGCACTGGATCCAGTGTTCATGGTGCAGTGACACCGAAACTGGATCCAGTGTTCAAGGTGCAGTGAAACCAGCACTGGATCTAGTGTTCATGGTGCAGTGACACCAGAACTGGATCCAGTGTTCAAGGAGCAGTGAAACCAGCACTGGATCTAGTGTTCATGGTGCAGTGACACCAGAACTGGATCCAGTGTTCAAGGTGCAGTGAGACCAGCACAGGATCCAATGTTCATGATGCCGTGAAACCAGCACTGGATCCAGTGTTCATGGTGCAGTGAGACCGCAACTGGATCCAGTGTTCAAGGTACAATGTGACCACAACTGGATCCAGTGTCCAAGATGCAGTGTGACCATAATTGGATCCAGTGTAAAAGATGCAGTGTTACTACAACTGGACCTAGTGTTTGAGGTGCAGTGTTACCACAACTGGATCCAGTGTTCATGATGCACTGAGACGTGCATAAGATCCAGTGTTCAATGCCAGTGGATCCAGTGTTCATACAGTATGAGTATACAAAAGGGCAGAAGGGTCTCCTTCAGGAGTCGGGAGCAGGGACCAAGTGATGGGTTCTGACCAGTGGGGTCGTATCTGCTGCTTCCTCTTTGCCCCTTGAGAAGCTGGTGGTTGGACTTACTCTGGCTGTTGTTGGGAGAGGTCCAGTGTTTGGATTCAGGGAGATTGCAGGAAGAGCTATCAGTCCACAAAGGGTGAAAGCTGGGACCCGGTGGGGAACTCTCCTGTTTAAGGTCACTTTGGGAGGAATTTTGCCCACCGCGGGAATCGTAGGGGTGGACCATGCAAAGGTCCGTTCAGTTTGGGTGGGATATTCCGGAGCAGGGACAAGTGCGGCTGAAAACCTGGCCCTTTGACTTTGTCACACATCGCGAGTGTAGAAGTCGTGTACTTTTATCTCTGAACACAGCATGAACTGCCTGAGCTTTGATGTGTGAGCAGTATGATGGCAAACGGTGGAACGATAAGAGCAGGTGTAATCTGTCTGCTTCAACCACCCTCACCAACTGTGACACGCACCTGACCCAGAACAAGACACCCCGACCAGAGGGAGCACAGGAAAGGAGGTTGTTCTTTCTGTTCTACTCAAAGGCAGTTCCCATCGGCGGTCTCACACACAAATGTTCTTCAGATTCCCAGGGGAGTGGCTGAGGTGTCTTTCCACTGCCTTCCTCATGGCTTACACCTACAGAGTGCCTTCTGCTCGTTCAGATGTAACCGCAGAATCCCACCAGCGCTTTCGCGCTCAGTCCACACGCACCAGCCCCAGGTCCTCTCTCCCCTCCTCAAGCAGCCAGCTCTGAGAGCCAGTGCCCCCAAATCTACTCATGGGACAGAAACCATCTCTCCCCACACACCTGTTTTACTGGCCATTTCGTCCAAACACCAAGTTGGAACTCAGCCCAGCATTTCCACACGACAATCATTTCAGGTGACCTGATAAGGTCGTAGTCATGCTTCAATGGGCACAACTCCCACCTTTGAGTCAGAACGTTACAAGGTTAAGGCCCAATGCAGAGACTTCAGATAATAATCTAGGCTGACAGCCCCAGCAGTGTAGAACAGCACTGTCAGAGGGTCAGTGCTGAGGGAGTGCCGCACTGTCAGAGGTTCAGTACTGAGGGAGTGCCGCACTGTCAGAGGTTCAGTACTGAGGGAGTGCCGCACTGTCAGAGGGTCAGTGCTGAGGGAGTGCCGCACTGTCAGAGGGTCAGTGCTGAGGGAGTGCCGCACTGTCAGAGGGTCGGTGCTGAGGGAGTGCTGCACTGTCAGAGGGTCAGTGCTAGGGAGTGCCGCACTGTCAGAGGGTCAGTACTGAGGGAGTGCCGCACTGTCAGAGGGTCAGTGCTGAGGGAGTGCCGCACTGTCAGAGGGTCAGTACTGAGGGAGTGCTGCACTGTCAGAGGGTCAGTACTGAGGGAGTGCCGCACTGTCAGAGGGTCAGTACTGAGGGAGTGCCACACTGTCAGAGGGTCGGTGCTGAGGGAGTGCTGCACTGTCAGAGGGTCAGTGCTGAGGGAGTGCCGCACTGTCAGAGGGTCAGTACTGAGGGAGTGCCGCACTGTCAGAGGGTCAGTGCTGAGGGAGTGCCGCACTGTCAGAGGGTCAGTACTGAGGGAGTGCCGCACTGTCAGAGGGTCAGTGCTGAGGGAGTGCCGCACTGTCAGAGGGTCAGTACTGAGGGAGCGCCGCACTGTCAGAGGGTCAGTACTGAGGGAGTGCTGCACTGTCAGAGGGTCAGTGCTGAGGGAGTGCCGCACTGTCAGACGGTCAGTGCTGAGAGAGTGCCGCACTGTCAGAGGGTCAGTATCTCCAACAGTGCAGCAATCCCCCACTGGATTGCAGGTTTGCACACTGCTCTCTTGGAGACTTGGTGGATTGCTGCAATGGTATACACGGCTACCAATGAACAGCAGATGGACTTCAATTCAGATAAATGTGAGCTGATGCATTTTAATGGATTGAACCAGGGCAGGACTGACAGCACTGTCAGAGGGTCAGTGCTGAGGGAGTGCCGCACTGTCAGAGAGTCAGTACTGAGGGAGTGCCGCACTGTCAGAGGGTCAGTACTGAGGGAGTGCCGCACTGTCGGAGGGTCAGTACTGAGGGAGTGCCACACTGTCAGACGGTCAGTGCTGAGGGAGTGCCGCACTGTCGGAGGGTCAGTACTGAGGGAGTGCCACACTGTCAGAGGGTCAGTGCTGAGGGAGTGCCGCACTGTCAGAGGGTCAGAGTTGAGGGAGTGGCTGCACTGTCAGAGGGTCAGTACTGAGGGAGTGCCACACTGTCAGACGGTCAGTGCTGAGGGAGTGCCGCACTGTCGGAGGGTCAGTACTGAGGGAGTGCCACACTGTCAGAGGGTTAGTGCTGAGGGAGTGCCGCACTGTCAGAGGGTCAGAGTTGAGGGAGTGCCGCACTGTCGGAGGGTCAGTACTGAGGGAGTGCCGCACTGTCAGAGGGTCAGTACTGAGGGAGTGCCACACTGTCAGAGGGTCAGTACTGAGGGAGTGCCGCACTGTCAGAGGGTCAGAGTTGAGGGAGTGGCTGCATATAACCGGTTACATTATAATGGAAACATTTATTTTTTTTAATGAGATGTGGGTGTCTCTGGCTCGGTCAGCATTTCATTGCCCTACCGGAACTACCCCAGGGTATTGTAAGGGAGCTGAGTGGCCCAGATCCAGAGTGTGATTCAGGGTCATCAAGATTGAGATTGGAAAACCTCTGTGTTTTGGAAGAATGAACGGAATGAAAGAATCCCTAGCTTTGAGCAGGGTACTCTATCCACCTGTCTGAACTTTCAAACAGTGACTATCTGCATTTTTGGGTGTGGGACCAATGAGGAGCATGTTAAACTGACCAACTGACCAAAGGGATGCAAGGAGAGTAAAATTAACCCTGAACCCAGCCACGTTCAAATAACATCAGTGTAAGAGATATCCGGGAGACGGTGTTGTGTACACAGGTATGTAACGGTAGCAGTGGGCACATTGTTACAGAGTCTGAGCCCAACCGAACAAATCCCTCAGTACGATCGAGTGATTTCTGCCTTTATTGAAAAGCTGTGCCTGTGATCAGATTAGAACCATCCAAAAATCAGACCGATCTTTGGACAGTCATCGAATGGTGCAGTGCAGAAGCAATCCATTTCATCATCAAACCTGTGCTGGACAGCTACCCAATGGATCCCATTCCCCCCTGCTCTTTCCCCCCCAAACCCAGAAACTATTTTGCCTTCAATTATTCATCCAATTCCCTGTGTGAAAGGCAGAATCATTTCAGGGTGTGAAGTTGTGACTCAGAGCTGCTCGCTGTGTTCATAAATAAAAAATTTCTTAACCTGCCCACAGGCCAGTGAGTGTCAGCAGTGGTGAGAATGTGTCCAGTTAACCGCCACATAACTGCACATATCGAAGTGTGAAATCTCCTTCCACTGAAGGCATGACTTATCGCATGAGATGTCAACCAAGCTCCAGCAAAAGAAATGTTGATTGAACAGGTAGTAAAGGCAAAAGGTCATTATCAGAAGAACAAAAAGAACATAAGAACGAGGAGCAGGAGTCGGCCATCTGGCCCCTCGAGCCTTGCTCCGCCATTCAATAAGATCATGGCTGATCTTTTCGTGGACTCAGCTCCACTTACCTGCCCGCTCACCATAACCCTTAATTCCTTTACTGTTCAAAAATGTATCTATCCTTGCCTTAAAAACATTCAATGAGGGAGCCTCAACTGGGCAGGGAATTCCACAGATTCACAACCCTTTGTGTGAAGAACTTCCTCCTCAACTCAGTCCGAAATCTGTTCCTCCTTATTTTGGGGCCATGCTCCCGAGTTCTAGTTTCACCCACCGTTGGAAACAACTTCCCTCCTTCTATCTTATCTATTCCCTTCATAATCTTATAAGCTTCTAACAGATCTTCATGGCTGGCTGATAGAAAGGGTCTTCACTGCCTGGTGAAATGTAACTCGTGGGATGCCGCAGGGGCCAGTCCTCGGACCGCAACTGTTTACAATTTATATAAATGGTCTGCGAGCAGGGACAGAGTGTACCATAGCATAATTTGTGGACAATACCAAAAAAAAGGTGAGAAAGCTGGGAGTGCAAAGGATATAGAGATTTTACACATGGATATAGATCGGCTCAGAGAATGGGCCAAAAATTGGCAGGTGGAGTTTAGCATAGATGATTTGGAGTTTGGGGAACCAAGTGTAGTGTGTCAAATATAGCAAATGACCCCAAGCTGAAAAGCAGAGCAAAGTGTGCAGAGGACGCTGAAAGCCTGCAAAGGGATATAAATAGTCTCAGTGAGTGGGCGAGGGTCAGACAGATGGACTATGACATTGGTAAATGTGAGGTCATCCATTTTGGTAGGAAGAACGGCAAAATAGACCATTATTTAAATGGTAAAAAATTGCAGCATGCTGCTGTGCAGAGGGATCTGGGTGTCCTTGTGCAGGAATCTCAAGGAGTTGGTTTGCAGGTGCAGCAGGTCATTAAGAAGGTGAATGGAATTTTGTCCTTCATTGCCAGAGGAATGGAGTTTAAAAACAGCGAGGTTATGTTGCAGCTGTATAAGGTGCTGGTGAGGCCATACCTGGAGTACTGTGTACAGTTTTGGTCTCCTTACTTGAGAAACTGACACTGGAGGGGGTGCAGAGGAGATTCACTAGGTTGATTCCGGAGTTGAGGGGGTTGGCTTATGAGGAGAGACTGAGTCAAATGGGGCTATACTCATTGGAATTTAGAAGAATGAGGGGAGATCAGATAGAGACAGATAAGATTATGAAGGAATAGATAAGATAGAAGCAGAGAAGTTGTTTCCACTGGCAGGTGAAACTAGAACTCGGGGGCATAGCCTCAAAATAAGGGGGAGCAGATTTAGGACTGAGTTGAGGAGAAACTTCTTCACACAAAGGGTTGTGAATCTGTGGAATTCCCTGCCCAGTGAAACAGTTAAGGCTCCCTCATTGAATGTTTTTAAGTCAAGGATAGATAAATTTTTGAACAGTAAAGGAATTAAGGGTTATGGTGAGCGGGCAGGTAAGTGGAGCTGAATCCATAAAAAGATCAGCCATGATCTTATTGAATGGTGGAGCAGACTCGGGGGGCCACATATTCCTGCTCCTAGTTCTTATTTTCTTCATGCGGATCAATGTGACATTGTCCATTTTGGCAGAAAGAATGGAAACACAGATTCAAAATGCATCTGGGCAGAGGGATCTGGGTGTCTGTGTTCATGAATCTCAGGAAGTCGGTATGCAGGTGCACCTGTAATAAAAAAGGCAAATGGGATGTTGGCCTTTATTGCAAAGGGAAAGAAGTGTTGTTGCAATTGTACAGGGTGTTGGTGAGACCACATCTGGAGTAATGTGTCCAGTTTTGATCTCCTTATTTGAGGGAGGATGTGGTGACATTGGAGACAGTTCAGAGGAGGTTCACCAGATTGATTTCAGGGATGAAAGGGTTGACGTATGAGGAGAGATTAAACAGTTTGGCCTTGTACTCACTGGAGTTTGGAAGGACGAGAAGGGATCTGATTGAGGTACATAAAATTTTAAAGGGGATTGATAAAGTAAATGTAGACCAGATGTTTCCCCTTGTGGGACAATCTGGAACAAGAGGTCACAGGTAGAGGCTGAGAGGCAATAGATTTAAAGCTGAGATCAGAAGGAACTGCTTCTCACAGAGGGGGACGAATTTGTGGAACTCGCTGCCCCATAGCGCAGTGGAGTCTGAATCATTGGATGATTTCAAGAAGGAAACAGATAAATTCCTGATCGAAAAGGGATAAGGGGATATGAGGAACTGATGGGGAGGTGGATTTGAGATCAGCTATGATCTGATTGAATGGCGGAGCAGGCTCAAAGGGCTGAATTTGCCTCGTTCTATTCTTAATTCCAATGTTCCAATGTAAATTCAACTGATTGATAGAAGCGTGGAATTGAAAGCGGGCCTCAGGAACAATAACCACAAAACTATCATGGATTGTTGTAAAAACCCATCTGGTTTACTCATGGTTCTTTGGGAAGGAAACCTGCCATCCTTACCCGGTCTGGCTGACATTTGACTCCAGAGTCACAGCAATGTGGTTGATTCTGAACTGCCAGAGACTAATAGAGTCATAGAAGTTTACATCATGGTAACAGGCCCTTCGGCCCAACTTGTCCATGCCGCCTTTTTTTTTAAACTCCTAAGCTCGTCCTAATTGCCTGTGTTTGGCCCATATCCCTCTATACCCATCTTAATATCTAACTGTCTAAACGCGTTTTAAAAGACAAAATTGGACCCGCCTCTCCTCCTACTTCTGGCAGCTTGTTCCAGACACTCACTGTTCTCTGTGTGAAAAAATTGACTTTTTGAACACTTTTGTATCTCTCCCCTCTGACTTTAAACCAACGCCCTCTAGTTTTACAGTTCCCTACCTTTGGGAAAAGATATTGACTATCTAGCTGATCTGTGTCCCTCATTATTTTGTAGACCTCTATAAGGTCACTCCTCAGCCTCCTACACTCCAGAAAAAAAAGTCCCAGTCTATCCAGCCTCCCCTTATAACTGAAACCATCAAGTCCCAGTAGCATCTTAGTAAAGATCTTTTCTGCACTCTTTTAATAATATCCTTTCTATAATAGTGTGACCAGAATTGCACATAATATTCCAAGTGTGGCCTTACCAATATCTTGTACAACTTCAACAAGACATCCCAACTCCTGTATTTGATGTTCTGACCATGAAACCAAGCATGCTGAATGCCTTCTTCACCACTCTGTCCACCTGTGACTCCACTTTCAAGGAACTATGAACATGTACCTCTCAACCTCTTTGTTCTGTAACTCTCCCCAACACCCTACCATTAACCAAGTAAGTCCTGCCCTGGTTCAATCTATCAAATGCATCACCTTGTATTTATCTAAATGAAACTCCATCCAGATGGAGTTTAATTTAGACCACTGAGCCTACTGGCCCAATTAATCAAGATCCTGTTGCAATTGGAGATAACTTTCTTCACTGTCCATTATGCCACCAATCTTAGTGTCATCTGCAAACTTACTAACCATTCCTTCTATATTCTCATCCAAACTATTGATATAAATGACAAATAACAGCGCTGATCACTGAGGTACACCGCTGGTCACAGGCCTCCAGTTTAAAACACAATTCTCCACAATCGCCCTCTGGTTTCTGTCAAGAAGCCAATTTTGTCACCACTGAGCTATCACACCCTGGCTCCCGTGAGATTTAACTTTATGCAACAACCTACCATGTGGTACCTTGTCAAAGGCCTTGCTAAAATCCATGTAGACAACATCAACTGTACTGCCCTCACCTACCTTCTTGGTTACCCCTTCAAAAGACTCAATCAAATTTGTGAGACATGATTTTCCACTCACAAAGCCATGCTGACTGTATCTAATCAATACATGTGTCTCTAAATGCCTGTAGATCCTGTCTCTCAAAACACCTCCCAACAATTTACCCACCATAGATGTGAGGCTCACTGGCCTGTAGTTCCAGGTTTTTCCTGCAATTCTTTTTAAACAAAGGCACAACATTTCCCACTCTCCAATCTTCAGGCACCTCACCCGTAACTATCAATGATTCAAATATCTCGGCTCGGGGATCCGCAATTTCCTCCCCAGCCTCCCACAATGTCCTGGGATACACTTCATCAGATCCCAGGGATTTATCTACCTTCATGTACTTTAAGACTTCCAGCACCTCCTTCTCTGTCATACTTACACTCCTCAAAACATCACTATTTATTTCCCCATGTTCCCTAACATCCATGCTTTTCTCAACAGTAATTAATGATGAGAAATATTCATTTAGGATCTATCCCTCTCTTGTGGATCTGCACATCTATGACCTTGTTGATCCTTAGGAGGTCTACTCTCTCCCTTGTTACTCTTTTGCCCTTTATGTATTTGTAGAAGCTCTTTGGATTCTCCTTTGCCTCATCTGTCAAAGCAATCTCACATCCCCTTTTTGCCTTCCTGACTTCTCTTTTAACTCCACTCCTACACCCCCTATACTCTTCAAGTGATTCACTTGATCCCAGCTGCCTCTGCATGTCATGTGCCTCTTTCTTCTTCTTGACCAGGGCCTCAATATCCCAAGTCATCCAGGGTTCTCAACTTCTGGCAGCCTTGCCCTTCACTCTCAGAGGAATGTACTAATTGTGAACCCTAATTAAAACACTTTTAAAAGCACGCCACTTACCAGACATCCCTTTGCTTCTCACAGACTCCCCCAATTAATGTTTGAAAGTTCCTGTCTGATCCCATCAAAATTGGCCTTGACCCAATTTAGAAATGTAACTTTTGGGACAGACCTGTCATTCTCCATAGCTATCTTAAAACGAATAGAGTTCTGCTCACTGGTTCCAAAGTGATCCCTCACTCACACTTTTGTCACCTGCCCTTCCTTATTTCTTAAGAGGAGGTCAAGTTTTGCCCCGTCTCGAGTCGGGCCATCCACATAGTGAATGAGAAATTCCTCCCGAATACGCTCAACAAATTTCTCTCCATCCAACCCCCTAACACTATGGCTGTCCCAGGCAATGTTGGGAAAGTTCAAGTCTCCGACTGTTCCCACCCTACTTTTCTTGGAGCTATCAGTAATCTCCTGACACGTTTGCTCCTCAATTTCCCGCCGACTATTTGGGGGCCGATAGTACAACCCTGCCAAAGTGACTTCTCCCTTCCTTTTTCTCTGTGAAATGGCTGAGCGAATTACTCAGTTGTCCCAAAGCGTGACAGAAAAGTCTAGAAGGAGCAAAACCAGACAGACAGAGCAAAGTAGAAAAGATGAATCAAACATGGCAAGTGAAACCAGTCAAAGAGGAACGGAAGTATCTCATCAGGACTCATCATTTTCTCTGAGAAAATGTGGTCGGGTCAGATTGGGAACAACTTCGAATCAGATGAAGGATGACTGAGAAACTGATAAACAAGTCACACGCCAGCATTTATTGCCCGTCCCTAGTTGCCCCTTGAGAAGGTGACGGTGAGCTATCTTCTCGAATCGCTGCAGTCCGTGTTCCGTGGGTTGACCCACAATGGGAGGGAATTCCAGGATTTTGACCCTGTGACTGCGAAGGAGCGGTGATATATTTCCAAGTCAGGATGGTGAGTGGCTTGGAGGGGAACTTACAGCTGGTGGCATTCCCCATGTATCTGCTGCGCTTGTCCTTCTCCATGGAAGTGATTGGGGGTTTGGAAGGTGCTGTCTAAGGATCTTTGGTGAATTGCTGCAAGGCATTTTGTGGTTTTTGGAACAGTGGGTAGCACCCTGAACTCCGGACCAGAAGCTCAACACCAGAACTTGTAGGTCAGTGTGCTGATAATCAGCTCGGGAATCCTTCCACCAAATCCCCCCACTATTCCCCAGAAAGGTAAAGCAGTGTGGGTTTGAAGATATGCTAAAACCAAACTCCTTCCACCATCAATGAATATTCGACTCATAAAGGTTTACAGCATGGAACATGCCTTTTGGCCCAACTTATCCATGCTGTCCAGTTCTTACTATTTAACTAGTCCCTATTGCCCCTTGCCCCATATCCATCTTACCCATGTAACTGCCGAAATGCTTTTTAAAAGATAAAATTGTACCTGCCTCCACTACTACCTCTGGCAGCTTGTTCCAAACACTCACCACCCTCTGTGTGAAAAAATTGCCCTGCGAGACACTTTTGTATCTCTCTGCTCTCAGCTTTAACATTTAGACTCTCCTATCTTTGGGAAAAGATATTGACTATCGAGCTGATCTGTGTCCCTCATTATTTTGTAGACCTCTAGAAGGTCATCCCCTCAGCTTTCTACGCTCCAGGGAAAAAAAATCCCAGTTTATCAGCCTCTCCTGATCACTCAAGTCCTGGTAGCATCCGAGTCGATCTCTTCTGCACTCTCTCAAATTTAATAATATCCTTTCGATAATAGGATGACCAGAACACTACAGTTTTCCAATTGTGGCCTTACCAATGTCTTGTACAACTCCAACAAGACGTCCCAACTCCTGTATTCAATGTTCTGACCAATGAAACCAAGCATGCCAAATGCCTTCTTCACCCACTCTGTCCACCTGTGACTCCACTTTCCAGGAGCTATGAACATGTACCCCTCGGTCTCTTTGCTCTGTAACTCACCCCAGTGCCCTCTGATTCACTGAGTAAGTCCTGCCCTGGTTCAATCCATTAAAATGCATCAGCTCACATTTATCTGAATTAAAGTCCATCTGCTGTTCATTGGTAGCCGTGTATATCATTGCAGCAATCCACCAAGTCTCCAAGAGAGCAGTGTGCAAACCTGCAATCATTACCATCTCGAAGGACAAGGGCAGTGGATACACCACTTTGCAAATTTCCCTCCAAGTCACTCACTATCCTGATTTGGATATATATCGTCTTTCCTTCACTGTTGTTGGGTCAAATTGCTGGAACTCTCTCCCTAACAGCACTCTGGGTGTACCTACATGACATGGACAGTAGCGGTCCAAGGGGCAATTTAGGATGGGTAATAGCCAGTGACACCCACATCCTTTGGATAAATAAGAAGAAGAATGATTCGTAGCAAGCTCCTCCCAATCACTCATTTCAAAGCTGCCACTCTTCAGGGAGAAGAATGTCTTTGAGGTGTTTTGTTGGTCATCTCTTGGAATACCGACCCTTTGAGTGTGGGGAAATAGGACGTGCCAAGGGCAGGCGGGAGAAGATGGTTTCCAGCCATCGAGACACAATGTCCAGCCGAGCAACGTTGATTTTGCAGAGGTTGAGCTCTGAGGAGGAGAAAAATCAGGTCTAGGTGGACATCAGTAGACTGCAAAAGGGACAGACACGGGGTAGGGGGCAGAATGGTGTAACGTCATCCTGGACATGTCATCGAGTCAGAGAGGTTTCCAGCATGGAAACGTGTCCTTCAGCCCAAATTATCCATGTTGGACCAACTTGTCCATGTGGAGAAGTGAAGTATTTGGACAGGTGCCTGGGGCAGTCCGACAAACAGCACTGAACCAACCGATCGGATTCTGGGTGGTTCTGGTGAAGTGAGGGGCACCAGGATAACACAGTTCACATTCACAAACACTCCGCTGTCAGTGGAACACTCACTCCCCAAAGTGTTAGCTTTGTACACGGGTCTCCGGCCGGTCTGGGGTTTGAACCCAGAACCGTTCGGACTCAGTTGAACCAAGGCTGAGCAAAGCTCCCGTCTGCGATGCAGAACGCTGGTGGTCATATTTCACTTCTTGTTTTATTAACACACCAACAGTCATTAATAATTATCTGACGCTTGCTCGCAGTAAAAGGAAAGACCTGGTTTTAAAAACCCATTTATTCCCGCTTCTGTTCTGCTGCACAGATACTGGGACAGGACTTTTGGGTCAGGACCCCACCGGCAGAGTTATTAACCAGCTGAACCATCTCCACTGGATCTCTGACTCTGAGTGAAAATTCTCAGCCTTGTTTCAATCTCCCCTCCCTCCATGGATCACCTCCTCTTCTCCTCCAATCCTGGCCTCTTGAACACCCCTGATCTGAACCATTCTGTCGCCATTGGTGGGCGTGCCTTCAGCTGCCTGGGTCCGAATTCCTGGAAGTCCCTCCCCAGACCTCTCTGCCTCACTCTTTCCTTTTAGGATTTTCCTTCAAAACCCACCTCTCTTCTCAAACTTTTTCTCTCCTGCCCTAAAACCTCTTTCTTTGGCTTGGTATCCTGTTACAACCTTGGGATATTTCATAGCCTTCAAGGAATGATATAACTGCAGACTGTCACTGTGTCTTCGAACAGACCCAATGGATCTGTTCAGGATGCTCATCAAATGAAGCATGGCCTTGAACACAGACACTATTTTACCCAACTGTTCCTTCCTCCAGGTTAGGTGGATTGGCCGTGTTAAATTGCCCCTTAGTGTCAGGGGGACTTGCGAGGATAAATATGTGGGGTGACAGAGATAGGGCCTGGATGGGATTGTGGTCAGTGCAGGCTCGATGGGCCAAATGGCCTCCTTCTGCACTGTTGGGATTCCATGAACGGTCCATAAACATATCCCAATCAATCCCAATTGGCCGCGATCAATGCGTGGGGTCACAAGGCAGGTAGAGTGCAGACTTGTTGGGCTGAATGGCCTCCTTCTGCACTGTCGGGATTCGGTGATTCTCAACCATCTCACGTCACTCCACCCGACCAGCATATTAGAGAAGTTAATGATGTTATTGTTCAGTGGAATGTAGGAAGATCATGGTTCAGTTAAACAGCCTATCAGTGAGACCACATCTCGAGTATTGGGGACAGTACTGGTCTCCTTATTATACAGAAGATGGAGATGCCAGTTCACAGAAGGTTGACCAGACTGATAGCTGGAGTGTTGGGTTCTCTTCTGGGGTAAGATTGGACAGGCTGAGCTTGTATCTGCTGCAGTTTTGAGATTGAAACACACAAGATCCTGAGGAGTATTGACAGGATGATGTGGAGAGGATGTTATCTTGCAGGGGAGAATCTAGAACTGGGGGCAACCATTGAAAAAACAAAGGTCACCCATTTCGCCTGATGAAGGGGCAGCGCTCCGAAAGCTCGTGCTACCTGTTCTTTAACCTGGTGTTGTGAGACTTCTTCCTGTGTTTTTGGACAGAGATGAAGAGGATTTTATTCTTTCAGAGGGTCAGGAATCTTTGGAACTATTTTCCTCAAAAGGTGATGGGGGGTGGGGGGACAGAGTGTTGAAATATTTTTAAGGCAGAGCAAGATGGATAACAGGGTGGGAGGAATGTGGGGCTCAGCTTGCTATCAGATCAGCCGAGATCTCGGTGAATGGCGGAGCAGGCTGGAGGGGCCAAGTGGCCAATTCCTGCTCTCTCCAACATGTGCTCATCCAACTTCCCCTTTGTGAAGTGCTTTGACACGGTTGCGAGAGAGGTGAAAAGGCCCGGAACGACACAAGGCTGTAGTTGCTTTGTCAAGGACGCAAAGTTGTGGGATGTTCACTTGCAATCCTATCGCTTCCCTCACCACGTCATTTGAGAACCAAATTGAATTCATTCAATTCTGTGCCTCCTGGCAATTTGTACGTCTGCCCAGCAATGAACAATAGTTTCTCAAATCTTGTTCACATCGATTTAGCATTGTTTGTCAGGTAACAGGGTTTTTGGAATGAGAATAAAGCGGTTTCAATAACATCTTTCACTCCAGATATTCCACGCACTGAATTACTCAGAAAATGCATTGATTATTTACACAATTATCCCGTAGCAGCACAAAGGGCAATAAAACAAAATATCGTTACTCTCTTTCTGGCAGAACATAAGAACATAAGAAATAGGAGCAGGAGTAGGCCATCTGGCCCTTCGAGCCTGCCCCGCCATTCAATAAGATCATGGCTGATCTGTCGTAACTCAGCTCCACCTTCCCGCCCTCTCCCCATAACCCTTAATCCCTTCTCTTATCAAAAACCCATCAACCCGTTTCTTAAAAATATTTAGCGAGGCAGCCTCCACCACTTCAACGGGCAGAGAATTCCAGAGATTCACCACCCTGTGAGTGAAGAAGTTCCTCCTCAACTCCGTTCTAAACCGCCCCCCCCCTTTATCTTGAGGCTGTGCCCCCTAGTCCTACTGTCTTTTTTGAGCGGGAAGAGTCTCTCCACCTCTATCCTATCCATCCCATTCATCATCTTGCTGCTTGCAAGCAAAAGGAAGAATTTCCACTTCTATCACACCCTCCACAACACCAGAGTGTCTCCAAACACTTTGCCACGAATGAAATATTTCTGAGCTGCAGTCAGTCAGGAGCCAATTGGTGCACAGCAAGCTCCCACAAACAGCAATGGGATCCTTCAGAGGCACCTGAACCATTGGATCTCCCCTTGGTTCTGCCATTGCCTCTGCTCGCCATTCAACACTTCATGGTAAGCATCGTATCTCCAACCGTGCAGCATTCCCCCACTGGATTGTCAGAGTGGGCTGGAGTGGAGTTCGAAATCGGCAAACTCCTGACTCAGAGTCCAGAATGCCACAAAACTGGATCAGAACTGGATATTTCCTATAACTGCCTGTCCCCTAAATGACATCTGGATAGTTGTTTAAAGTTTTCGAGTTTATTTATGAGTGTCACATGTAGGCTTAACACTTCAATGAATAATCTCACAACACCAGGTTAAAGTCCAACAGATTTATTTGGTAGCACGAGCTTTCGGAGCACTGCCCCTTCATCAGCTGAGTGAAGAGTTCAGTTCATAACCAGGGTATATGGAAACACAAACTCAATGGAAAGATAATGGTTGGGATGCCAGTCTTTACGGGTAATCAAGTCTTTACAGGTATAGACAGTGTGAGTGGGGAAAGGGTTAAGCACAGGTTAAAGAGATGTGTATTGTCTCCAGCCAGGACAATTGGTGAGATTTTGCAAGCCCAGGCAAGTCGTGGGGGTTACAGAGAGTGTGACATGAACCCAAGATCTCGGTTGAGGCTGTCCTCATGTCCGTGGAATAACCTGATGTTGTGAGACTACTTCCTGTGCCTACCCCAAACTAATGCTGGCAACTCCACATTAGCAGTGCAATGAAGTTCCTGTGAAAATCCCCTATCACCACACTCTGGCACCTGTTTGTGTGCACTGAGGGAAATTTAGCACAGCCAATGCACCCGAACCAGCACATTTGTCGGACTGTCTGAGGAAACCGGAGCACCCGGAGATTGTGTGGACTCCACACAGACAGTGACCCAGGGACAGGAATCAAACCCTGATCCCTGGCACTGTGAGGCAGCAGTGCTTACCACTGTGATACCGTGCTGCCCCTGTCACCTGGAAGAAGACAGTTACTTTGCTGAAATTTGAAAGATTTGAATCTAAATCTGCATTTTATATTGTCCCTCCATGTTCTCCCTACTGGATTCACTCCGTCGATTCCGGAGTTGAGAGGGTTGGCTTATAAGGAGAGACTGAGTAGGCTGGGGCTATACTCATTGGAATTTAGAAGAATGAGGGGAGATCTTGTAGAAACATATAAGATTATGAAGGGAATGGATCAGATAGAAGCAGGGAAGTTGTTTCTACTGGCGGGTGAAACTAGAATAGGGGGCATGGCCTCAAAATAAGGGGGAGCAGATTTAGGACAGAGTTGAGGAGGAACTTCTTCACACAAAGGGTTGTGAATCTGTGGAACTCCCTGCCCAGTGAAGCCTCATTGAATGTTTTTATGGCAAGGATAGATAAGTATTTGAACAGTGAAGGAATTAAGGGTTATGGTGAGCGGGTGGGTAAGTGGAGCTGAGTCCATGAAAAGATCAGCCATGATCTTATTGAATGTCAGAGCAGGCTCGAGGGGCCAGATGGCCGACTCCTGCTCTGAGTTCTTATGTCCTACCAAAGGGCATCACCTCACACTTCTCCGCATTGAACTTCTCACTCCGCCTATCTCTCCACTCCACCATCATGTCTGTGCCCTTCCTCATAATTTACAATCCTTCCAAGTTTTGTGCCACCCGCAAACATTGCAATTGTCCCATGCACACCAAGATCAAGATGATTAATGTATATCAGGGAAAGCAAAGGTCCCAACACTGACCCCTGGGGAGTTTCCAATTCAGAACAAAGAAAATGACAGCACAGGAACAGGCCCTTCGGCCCTCCCAAGCCTGCACTGACCATGCTGCCCATCTGAACTGAAACCCCCTACCATTCCCGGGATCATATCCCTCGATTCCCATCCTATTCATGTATTTGTCCAGACGCCCCTTAAAACTCACTATCATATCTGCTTCCACCACCTCCCCCAACAGTGAGTTCCAGGTACCCATCACCCTCTGCATCAAAAATCTGCCTTGTCCATCTCCTTTAAACCTTGCCCCTCGCACCTTAAACCTGTGCCCCCTGAGTAATTGACTCTTCCACCCTGGGAGAAAGCTTGTGACTCTCCACTCTGTCCATGCCCCTCATAATCTTTTGTCAGCCAATTTTGCATTCATGTTGCTTCTGTCTCTTTCATTGCAGGAGCCTGAACTTTTGTCACAAGTCTGTTGTGTGGTAATGTGTCGAACGTCTTTTGAAAGTCCACATCCTCAAAAGAAAACTCTGGCAAGTTAGATAAACGTGATTTCCCCTTCGGAAATCCATGCTGGCTCTTCCCAAACAACCCACATCTCTGCATGTGATGACTAATTCTATCCCTCTCTATGGTTTCGAGAAGCTTGCCCAGTGCTGGTGTTAAACTGTATTTCCGGGGGTTTGCCTGACAATCTTCTTTGAACATGGACGTAACATTTGCAATTCTCCAGTCTTCTAGCACCCCCCCCAGCTGCCCCGAGCCTGGGGAAGACAGGAAGATTATATCCAGCAGCCCTGTGATTTCCATTCTCCCTTCAATATCATTTTGTACGTCTTACCCAGTTCCAGTGTCTCGACAACCTCTCGTGCCGACTGTCTATTCAGCACGTCTTCCTGATCAATTCTGAACCTTTCTCGTGACAATTTCTTCCTCTGTCTCCCTGGCCTGGGCAGCATATATCTCCTTGATAACGATGGATGCAAATATTCAATCCCTCAGCCGTATCCCCAGCATCTCTGTGTAAATTCCCTTTTAAATCCCTAGTTGGTCCGATTCGCACTTTTACCAGCCTTTTACTGTTGACATACCGATATAAGACTTTGGGATTCTCCTTTCTGTTGGCTGCCAGTCTTTCATTGAGTCATGGAGTCCCTATGGTACAGAAGAAGGCCATTTGGCCCATCAAGTCTATACTGGCCACAATCCCATAGTCCCACACATTTACCTGCTCATCGCCCTGACACTGTGGGTCAATTTAGCATAGCCAATCAACCTAACCCGCACATCTTTGGAGTGTGGGAAGAAAGCGGAGTGCTCAGAGGAAACCCACGCAGACACGGGGAGAACGTGCAAATTCCACACAGGCAGTGACCCAAGCCAGGAATTGAACCTGGGGCCCTGGTACTGTGAGGCAGCATTGCTAACTCCCGTGCCACTCTCATAATCCCTCTTCATTTCTCTAACACGCTTTTCGCTCTCCCCTCTGGACCTTCTGGATTCCTCCTCCTTCTCAGCTGTACTTCCAATCTGACATGGGTTATAAGCACACCCTTTTCTTCTTTATCTTAATTTCTATCTCCTTTTTTCATCCAAGCAGCTCCGGCTTTGTTTGCCCAACCTCTTCCCTTGTAGGGAGCGTACCTTGTTTTGACAGCGGTCCATTGTTCACCGACAGTTTTCCCCGACGGTTTTCCAGTCTAACCAGCTCCTTCCTTGCTCCAGCGAAGTCGTCTCTCAGTCCCTTCACTATTTTCACTCTGCATTGCCCATTTTCCTTTTCTGTCACCATCCTAAACGCACCGTCTCCTAAATGTTCCCCCACCGACACTTGATCGAATTGGCCCACCTGATTTCCAAAAACCAGGTCCTCCAATGGGGCACCCTATCTTGTTGGACTGGGCACGCACTGCCGTTGAAAGTTTCCCTGAATACAACATTGCCCCTGTCGCCCTCTGCCCCTCTCTGCCCGATACAATCCCACTGTCCCAGTCGACATTGAGGGAATTAAAATCCCGCATTATAACTGCACAGTAATGTTCTCTTCTGTCGATAATTTCCCTGGAATTTTGTTCTCCGACATCATTCCCACTGGTTGGCTGTCGAGAGACCAGGCTGGGGGAATAACGGCCATTTCTTGTGAAGGCCAAGTTTAGACAGTGTTCAGACTGACAGGGAGCAGGTTTAACCAGACGGTCTGGTGCCACACTCTGGTGCCTGTTCGGGTACACCGAGGGAGAATTTAGCACGCCCAATACACCCCCAACCAGCACGTCTTTCAGACTGCTGGCTGGGTCATGGCAGGAGCTGAGCTTTCGCCCCACACAACATTGTCCTCCGCTGATTACACAATCCTCACTGCCCTGGGTCTCTTCTACACTCTGTTGTCTCCCCAGGAGGTTGGCAAGAGCTTGGCACTGCCCGTGTTGCACACTCTAGTTTAAAAACATTCTGTTTTCTCAAATCCCTCTCACATAAACATGGACACCAGAAGCAGGGAGAGGCCATTCAGCCCATCAAGGCTGCACCACCATTGTGATCAGCTTATTTACTTATTTATTTATTCGTCTCACAAGTAGGCTGACATTAACGCTGCAATGAAGTCACTGTGAAAACCCCCCCCAGCCGCCACACTCTGGTGCCTGTTCGGGTTACACTGAGGGAGAATTTAGCACGCCCAATACACCCCCAACCAGCACGTCTTTCAGACTGTGGGAGGAAACTGGAGCACCTGGAGGAAACCCACGCAGACATGGGGGGAACGTGCAAGACCCCACACAGACAGTGACCCAAACAGGGAATTGAACCCAGGTCCCTGGAGCTGTGAGGCAGCAGTGCTAACCACTGTGTCACCAATGATCATGGCTGATCATCGAATTCGATACTTTGATCCCACCTTTTGATTTGATTTGATTTGATTTGTTGTTGTCACATGTATTGGTGTACAGTGAAAAGTATTGTTTCTTTCGCGCTAGGCAGAAAAAGCATACTGTCCATAGAGTAGCAAAGGAGAAGCAAAATGTCGTGTTACAATCATAGCTAGGGTGTAGAGAGTTTAAAAGAATTAGAATGAAGTTTCAGAAACCGAGAACAAGAGTAAAAGCCAGAATTAACAGTGGTTGGCACCTCTGCCTCACAGCGCCAGGGACACAGTTTCGATTCCCGGCTTGGGTCACTGTCCATGTGGAGTTTGCACATTCTCCCCGTGTCTGCGTGGGTTTTCTCCGGGTGCTCCGGTTTCCTCCCACATTCTGAAAGACTTGCTGGTTCGGGTGAATTGACCCAAACAGGCACCAGAGTGTGGCGACTAAAAGAATTTCAATGCAGTGTTAGTGAACGCCTATACTTGTGACTAACAAGTAAAGATTTTAATTGGGAAGTATGCTGGGCACAGCTTGTGAGGAGTCACCTTGCTCCGGCACCCTTCCGCCTGTATCCCCTGAGCCCCGCAATCTGTATCTAATTTCTTCTTGAAAGCACACCAGGTTTTGTGAATTCCACACATTCACCACCCTCTGGGTGAAGAAATTTCTCCTCACCTCAGTTCTCACAGGTTTACCCCTTGTCCTCAAACCATGACCCCCAGTTCTAGGTGGCCCCACATTCTTTCTGAATAAATAATGTATGGAGTTGACAGAAGCTCCCTGGGTTACAGTTCTCCACTCTACAGATCGAGGAAGATTGCATGAAGAATTTACAAAGACTGCAGTAAGATCCTAAGAACAGTCACAGTTTTAAATTTCACACGTGCTCGCACACTGTGCTACCCACAACAATGCTCAGGTATCTGCTCACAATTATGAGAAACTAGTTACACACAGACTCAGAATAAATGTGATCATTCTGGTGCGGAATCGCTCCTTTGGAGTCCAAGCCTCACTTCAGAAACTTGAACCCACAAATGCAGGCTGGCCCTTCCATTGAAATACTCAGTGAGTGCCGCACTGTCAGAGGGTCAGTGCTGAGGGAGTGCCGCACTGTCAGAGGGTCAGTACTGAGGGAGTGCCGCACTGTCAGAGGGTCAGTACTGAGGGAGTGCCGCACTGTCAGAGGGTCAGTACTGTGGGAGTGCCGCACTGTCAGAGGGTCAGTACTGAGGGAGTGCCGCACTGTCAGAGGGTCAGTACTGAGGGAGTGCCGCACTGTCAGAGGGTCAGTACTGAGGGAGTGCCGCACTGTCAGAGGGTCAGTGCTGAGGGAGTGCCGCACTGTCAGAGGGTCAGTACTGAGGGAGTGCCGCACTGTCAGAGGGTCAGTGCTGAGGGAGTGCCGCACTGTCAGAGGGTCAGTGCTGAGGGAGTGCCGCACTGTCAGAGGGTCAGTGCTGAGGGAGTGCCGCACTGTCAGAGGGTCAGTGCTGAGGGAGTGCCGCACTGTCAGAGGGTCAGTGCTGAGGGAGTGCCGCACTGTAGGAGGGGCAGTACTGAGGGAGTGCCGCACTGTCAGAGGGGCAGTGCTGAGGGAGTGCCGCACTGTCAGAGGGTCAGTGCTGAGGGAGTGCCGCACTGTCAGAGGATCGGTGCTGAGGGAGTGCCGCACTGTCAGAGGGTCAGTGCTGAGGGAGTGCCGCACTGTCAGAGGGTCAGTGCTGAGGGAGGGCCGCACTGTCAGAGGGTCAGTACTGAGGGAGTGCCGCACTGTCAGAGAGTCAGTGCTGAGGGAGTGCCGCACTGTCAGAGGGTCAGTGCTGAGGGAGTGCCACACGGTACTCCAGGTACTGAGGGGGCGGCACGGTAGCACAGTGGTTAGCACTGCTGCTTCACAGCTCCAGGGTCTTGGGTTCGATTCCCGGCTCGGGTCACTGCCTGTGTGGAGTTTGCACATTCTCCTCGTGTCTGCGTGGGTTTTCTCCGGGTGCTCCAGTTTCCTCCCACAGTCCAAAGATGTGCGGGTTAGGTTCATTGGCTATGCTAAAATTGCCCCTTAGTATCCTGGGATGTGTAGGTTAGAGGGATTAGCAGGTAAATGTGTAGGGATATGGGGATAGGGTCTGGGTGGGATTGTGTTCGGTGCAGACTCGATGGGCCGAAGGGCCTGTTTATGAACTGTAGGGTTCTATTCTAATCTATATACACTGTCAGAGGGTCAGTGCTGAGGAACTGCCGCACTGTCAGAGTGACAGTACTGAGGGAGTGCCGCACTGTCAGAGGGTCAGTGCTGAGGGAGTGCCGCACTATCAGGGGGTCAGTACTGAGGGAGTGCCGCACTGTCAGAGGGTCAGTACTGAGGGAGTGCCGCACTGTCAGAGGGTCAGTACTGAGGGAGTGCCGCACTGTCAGAGGGTCAGTACTGAGGGAGTGCCGCACTGTCAGAGGGTCAGTGCTGAGGGAGTGCAGCACTGTCAGAGGGTCAGTACTGAGAGAGTGCCACACTGTCAGAGGGTCAGTACTGAGGGAGTGCCGCACCGTCAGAGGGTCAGTACTGAGGGAGTGCCACCCTGTCAGGGGGTCAGTGCTAAGGGAGTGCCGCACTGTCAGAGGGTCAGTACTGAGGGAGTGCCGCACTGTCAGAGGGTCAGTGCTGAGGGAGTGCCGCACTGTCAGGGGGTCAGTGCTGAGGGAGTGCCACACTGTCAGAGGGTCAGTACTGAGGGAGTGCCGCACTATCAATGTGTCAGAACTGAGGGAGTGCCGCACTGTCAGAGGGTCAGTGCTGAGGGAGTGCCGCACTGTCAGAGGGTCAGTGCTGAGGGAGTGCCACACTGTCAGAGGGTCAGTGCCGAGGGAGTGCCGCACTGTCAGAGGGTCAGTGCCGAGGGAGTGCCGCACTCTCAGAGGGTCAGTACCGAGGGAGTGCCGCACTGTCAGAGGGTCAGTGCTGAGGGAGTGCCGCACTGTCAGAGGGTTATTGCTGAGGGAGTGCCGCACTATCAGAGGGGCAGTGCTGAGGGAGTGCCGCACTGTCAGAGGGTCAGTACTGAGGGAGTGCCGCACTGTCAGAGGGTCAGTGCTGAGGGAGTGCCGCACTGTCAGAGGGGCAGTGCTGAGGGAGTGCTGCACTGTCAGAGGGGCAGTGCTGAGGGAGTGCCGCACTGTCAGAGGGTCAGTGCTGAGGGAGTGCCGCACTGTCAGAGGGTCAGTGCTGAGGGAGTGCCGCACTGTCAGAGGGTCAGTGCTGAGGGAGTGCCGCACTGTCAGAGGGTCAGTGCTGAGGGAGTGCCGCACTGTCAGAGGGTCAGTGCTGAGGGAGTGCTGTACGTCGGAAGAGACTTTTTCATGGGAGACAGAAAACGAAAGCCTCATTTACTGTTTTGATTTGACATTTTGGATCCCGCAGAATTATAGTGAGGAAGGGCAGGGAGGATTCCCATTGGACCTGTCAGTCAGCATGACTGTAGAGAAGTGAACATTGCCTTTTGTTTCCCCTTGCTGCGTGAGAATCCACTGCTAACTTCCTCTCAAATACAACTTCAGTAAGTTCCGAAGTGAGTGTGAAGTGCTGTAGAATGTGACAGGCACAGGAGAAAGGCCATTTTCTCTCTCTCTCTCTCTCTCTCTGTCACCGCTCTGTTGCTTTATGGAATCATGCAAATGTCCCTCATTTAGATGAACAGATCCAAGAAGAACTCCACACAGCCCTCCAGGGTGCTGGAGGAAGAAACTCGACAACGTAGCTTTCAGCAACTGCCTCAGAACGCCAAACAAAACCAGTCTCCAACCACCACCAGACAGCACCCTCCCACTCCACCGGAGCACCAACAGCAGCCCCATTGCTCTGCCGCCAATACCCCAGAAAATACCAGCGAGGGTTGAGAAAAAGCTTCTTTTACCTTTCCAAATTTCTGCTGCAGCTGAAGGTGGAGGACACCCTGCTTTATGACCTCTTCCATTCTGCAAGGTACATCCTCCTGTGCCAGATTGCGATCGCTTCTCAGATGTCAGTGAGCCCGAGCTCAGGAACTGTGGTTTTCGCTCTGCTCTGAAACGTCAGCTGTCTATCTCACCCTGGAGGCAGTCTCTGTACGCACACATTCAGCCGCCCCTGGCTTCTGACTCAAACCTTCAAACCTCGTCCCTCTCCAGGCACTGAGATACTGTGATGCCCAGAGAGCGGTGAGAATGTGGGACTCACTCCCACAGGGAATGGCTGAGGTGAACTGCAGATACACATGACCACAAAACCTTCTGTTTCATCTCTCCTGCCCTCCGCCCCTTTCACAGAACTTCTCTTCTTCCTCTGCCTTGTTCAGGGGTGATCATCCCTCTGTCTTGGTCTCAACCGGGATCTTGGGTTCATGTCACACTATCTGTCACTCCCACCACTTGCCTGGGTTTGCAAAGTCTCACAAAGTGTCCCGTCTGGAGACAATACACATCTCTTTAACCTGCGCTTAACCCTCTCTCCACTCACACTGTCTGTGTCTTTAAGATTTGATTACCCTGTAAAGTCTCGCATTCCAACCATTCTTCTGTAAATTGAGTTTGTGCCTTTATATGCCCTGTTTGTGATCAGAACTCCCACTCACCTAATGAAGGAGCAGTGAACACACCGAAAGCTAGCTGTGCCAAATAAACCTGTTGGGCTTTAACCTGGTGTTGGGAGACTTCTTGCTGTGCCTCAGGAAGACACATTCTCAACCTGCAACACGAACCCTGTTCTCCCTCTCTCTCCACACGCTGCCAGACCTGCCCGGTATTCCCAACATTTTCAGTTTCTCTTTCACATTCCCAGCATCCGCAGTGTTTTGCTTCTCCGGGAGAAGCTGGACAAACACCTGAGGGAGGAACAGAGAACAAAGAACAATCCAGCACGGGAAACAGACCCTTCGGCCCAACGAGCCCGCGCCGCCACATCACCCTACACCTATTCTACCCTGCATATCTATGAATGGAACCCTACTCAGTCAGATTCAGGGGAGAACTAGTGTCAATTTGGTAAAAACCGATTAGCCTGAGAGCACATCTTTGGGGTGTGGGAGGAAACCGGAGCGCCCGGAGGAAACCCACGCAACCACAGGGAGAATGCGCAAACTCCCACAGACACAGGCCCAAATCCATGTGTCTGCACAGCTAGCAGTGCTAGTCACTGAGGAAGGGGCGGGAAGAGATGGTGGGGCGGGGGGAAGTGAAGTAGGGCAGGGGGAGGATCAGCACGGGCATCACTTGGGCCGAATGGCCTGTCTCTGCGCTCTGGCAGTCGGGTCGAGGTGCCTGCTGGTGACATTCACTGGGCGCCTCCACAGTGAGATTGCTGAATTCAGCAGAGGTTGAAATGGAAATGCAGAGTGAATGTGTCAGCCCATCCATGTTAGAATCAGAGAATCCCGACAGCACAGAAGGAGGCTATTTGGCCCTTTGAGTCTACACCGACCATGATCCCACCCAGGCACCTCACCCCCCCTCCCCCCCCCGCCTCATCCCTGACACTAAGGGGCAACTTAGCATGGCCAAACAGTCTAACTCGCACATTTTGGACTGTGGGAGGAAACCGGAGCACCCGGAGGAAACCCACGCAGACACGGGGGGAACATGCAATCTCCACACCGACAGTGACCCAAGGCCAGAATTGAATCCAGGTCCTTGGCACCGTGAGGCATCAGTGCTAACCACCGTGCCAGCGTGTCAGCTGTAATGTTACCAGGATGTTGCCTGGTATTGCAGGAAGGTCTTCTGAGGAAAGGCTGAGGGACTTGAGGCTGTTTTTGTTAGAAAGAAGAAGACTAAGAGGTGACTTTGAGGCATATAAGATGATCAGAGGATTAGATAGGGTGGACACTGAGAGCCTTAAGATCAGCCATGATCTTATTGAATGGCGGGGCAGGCTCGAGGGGCCAGATGGCCTACTCCTGCTCCTATTTCTTATGTTCTTATGTTCTTATGTTCTTTTTCCTCAGATGGAGATGGCTAGCATGAGGGGACATAGCTTTAAATTGAGGGGTGATAGATAAAGGACAGATGTCAGAGGTAGGTTCTTTACTCAGGGAGTAGTAAGGGCGTGGAATGCCCTGCCTGCAACAGGAGTGAACTCACCAACATTAAGGGCATTTAAATGGTCATTGGATAAACATATGGATGATATTGGATTAAGTGTCGGTAAGATGGGCTTTAGATTGGTTTCACAGATCGGTGCAACATTGAGGGCCGAAGAGCCTGTACTGTGCTGTAATGTTCTACATTCTATCTTCGTATTCACATTGTCTCTCTGCAATAAGCTGAGAAGTGACGACATTTAAAATGGTCAGAGTAAGGGACCGGCCATTTTAGACTGAGATGGGGGGATAGATTCCTTCATTCACAGCGTTGGGAATCCCTGGAATTCTGCACTCCAGCCGGCTCCGGATGCTGAGGTGGTTGAAGATCCGGAACTTAGGTTTTTAGACACAAAGGGACCTCGGGTTGTGGGGGTGGGACAGCGGAGTGGGGTTGAGGGCGAATAACAGCCATGATCTCGGAGAGTGACAGAGCGGGTCCAAGGAGCCCAGGGGTTGACTCCCGCTCCTCTCCTTGACACCTCCTCCATCAGAGGGAGCCAACACCAAATCGCCCGGGGGCCACGATCAGTGTTGGGGTTTATTTATCTCTGAAGCCTAAGTCTGAGGGGAGTTGGCAGGGGGGGGGGGGGGACAATTTCTATTTCTTCATTCACATTTCTTCAGTTACTGAGCCAGCTCAGAATTAATGATCGACTGTCCCTGAGGAACACCACTCGAGGTTGACTTCACTGCTTCTTCACACAAAGAGATTGGAGTTTCAGTGTCAATCACCCTTTGACAAAGACGCATCTTCTCTTGACCTTGCGAGGCACCTGGAAGGATAGAAGAAGCCTTCGAACAGCTCCGAGCAGTAGACGCTTGTGATCTGCACTGGTTCCTCGATCCACTCTTTTATGATTTGCACCGTGCTGCCACCCAGGGAGCAGATTCTGGAATTACACATCAATATTTCACTCAAAGAGGAACACCTTTCACAAACTCAGGATGTCCCAAAGCGCTTTACAGCCACGCCCGTCTCTTTCCTTCAATAATTTGTGGGACATGGGCATCGCTGGCTGGCCAGCATTTATTGCCCATCCCTAGTTGCCCTTGAGAAGGTACGGGCAAATTAATGCGGGTGCTGAAACCAAAACCTCAGCATCTGTCAAGAACAGAGAAGAGCTGATGGTTCGATGATCTTTGCCAAAGCTAAAAGGCGGAGAAAGTGGGAGATATTTAGACTGGGAGGGAATGAAAGGCGAGTCATAGCCACAGAAACCAGGGGAAAAGGCTGCTAATGGCAGCCCGTAGAGAGAATAGAGGGTGTGAGTGGCCAAACGGCAGAGAAGCTGGAAGCTGTGACAGATGGAGATGCTGGGGGGTGGAAAGGGGAGAGGAAATGGGACAGAGATAGAACGTAGAAAAGGGGAAGTGGGGGGGAAAAAGATAAGATAAAATGGGGGTAAGAATGGGGGGAAGGAAAAATGAAGAAAGGCAATAAAGAAATAAAAGGGAGTAAAAAAACTAAACAAAATAGAATGAAAAGAAAGGGGTGGAGGTGGGGTCGAGCCAGTCATCTGGAGTTGTTGAATTTGATGTTGAGAGCGGAAGGCTGGAAAGTGCCGAGCTGGAAGATGAGATGCTATTCCTCCAGTTTCCAGTCCCAACATCGAATTCAACAACTTCAGATGAATCAAACAATTCTAATTCAATCTTTGAATCTAATCTTAACCCTGAACCAAACCCTAAACCTCATAATTACCCTCATCCTCACTCTCACCCTAACCCTAACCCTTCACTTTAACCCCAATCCTAACCCAAACCCGAATTCTAACCCTAACCCTCACGCTAACCCTAACCCTAACCCTGAGGCTCATGTACACATTGGCTGACCCACGATTATCCCAGACCATCTCAGGTTCATCCAATTATTATCAAAGATCTAACTCATGGACAATTTCCTTGTTATTATTTATTCTGTTTCTTCCAGCTTCCTCTGATTGGTTTTGCTTTAATCATGGAAATCTCCAGTGGGAATTCGGTATTTAAAGCAATTTACTGACAATGAGTTTTTGGAGGTTCCAACTGAAGCAAAAGAACAAAGAAAATTACAGCACAGGAACAGGCCCTTCGGCCCTCCAAGCCTGCACCGACCATGCTGCTCGACTTAACTAAACCTCCCTACCCTTCCTGGTACCATATCCCTCTATTACCCATCCGATTCATGTATTTGTCCGGACACCCCTTAAAATTCACTATTGTATCTGGTTCCATGACCTCCCCCGGCAGCGAGTTCCCTCGGTGTAAAAGATCTGCCTTGTACATCTCCTTTAAATTTCACCCCTCACAAGGTTGAAAAAGATGAGAAAATTGACCTTCTGTGATCAAAACAGAACGGATCAAAGGAAGCTGAAAAAAAACAGAATAAAGAATAACAATAAAATTGTTTGTAAAACAAAACTTTTCACTGAGTTGCACACAAGGACAAAACGTTGGAGAAAGTTGGAGAAAGCTTCTCCCTGTTGTCTCTGGAATGCTTGTCGATTGATGCCCTGCAGGGTGACATCTCTGCGTTTCTTTCTGTGATGTTGTGGCAGTTCACCCAAACGATCTCAGACTTTGTTTGGGACCAAAATGCTGGCCGCGACATCACCCGTCCACACTTTGGTACATCAGACCACAAGGCTGTGCTGCTGCTCCCAGCTCACCAGCAAAAACTCAGGCGGGAGACAAGAAAGTCATGCAGTGTTGGTCTGAGGAATCAGGGCTGATCTCCGACGGGGCTGATTGGAGTCAGTGGACTGGTCAGTATTGAAACACTCTGTGACCAGCCTGAGTGAGTACGTCACTGCGGTAACTGACTTGATTAGTAAGTGTGTAGAAGGCTGTGTGCCCAAAAAGCAGATCTGTGTGTTCCCCAATCGGAAACCATGGATGAACAGGGATATCCACTGCCTGTTGAAATCCAGGTCTGAGACATTCAAGTCAGGTGACCCTGACCTATACAACAAAGCCAGATACGATCTAAGGAGATCCATCAAAGACACCAAAAGACAATACTGGACCAAGCTAGAGTCCCAGGCTAGCCACACCGACCCCCACCAACTATGACAAGGTCTGCAAGACGCACCCCTCCCTGATGAGCTCAATGCATTCTCTGCCCGTTTTGAGCAAGAGGTGAGTGAGATCATGCCCTCTACCCTGGATGAACCTGTATCTGGGGTCACCAATGAAGATGTCAGAGCAGATTTCACGAAGGTCAGCCCATGGAAAGTGACTGGCCCGGATGGGGTACCCGGACAGGCACTCAGATCCTGTGTGGATCAGTGGGTGGGGGTACTCACACACATCTTATTTACAACAATCTGACGTCCCTGTTTGGAAAGAATCTCTCTGCCTCTACCCTATCTAGCCCCTTCATTATCTGATATGTCTCTATAAGATCACTCCTCAGCCTTCTTAACTCCAACGAATACAGGCCCAATCTACTCAATCTCTCCCCATAAGCTAACCCCCTCATCGCTGGTATCAGCCTGGTGAACCTTCTCTGTACTCCCTCCAAAGCCAGTATATCCTTTCGCAATTAAGGGGACCAAAACTGCACACAGTACTCCAGTTGCAGCCTCACCAGTGCCGTGTACAGTTGCAGCGAGACCTCCCTGCTTTTATATTCAATCCCCCTCGCTATGAAGGCCAGCATCCCATTCGCCTTCTCGATCACCTGCTGCACCTGCAGGCTGGGTTTTTGCGATTCGTGCGCAAGGACCCCCAGGTCCCTCTGCACAGTAGCATGTTGTCATTTTTCACCATTTAAATAATAGTCCATTTTACTCTTATTCCTTCCAAAGTGGATAACCTCACATTTGCTGATGTTATACTCCATCTGCCAGGTCCTCGTCCACTCACTCAGCCTATCCAGATTCCTCTGCAGACTTTCCACGTCCTCCACGCAATTTGCTTTTCCACTCATCTTCGTGTCATCAGCAAACTTTGTTACCCTACACTCAGCCCCCTCCTCTAGATCGTCGATGTAAATGGTAAACAGTTGAGGCCCCAGCAGTGATCCCTGCAGCACTCTATATTGTGGTGAAGTTCTCATCTCATTCTCTCAAAGTCCACAATCGCTTCCAAAAGTTCACTCCTGCCATTCAAGATATTTTCGCCAAGCAACTTCATCCTCGGGTGAGTTAGGTGAATCTTGGCAAAACAGCTTCCAGCAAAATTATATCTTTCTTTTCAAATAAGGAGACCAAAACCGTAAACAGTGTTCCAGATGTGGTCTCACCCACACCCTGTCCAGCTGCAGCAAAATTTCCTGACTTTTGCATTCCATGCTTCATTACAAGGAGTATTTTTTGAAGTTCATTGACGGAATGTGGGGTGTCGCTGGATAGACCAGCATTTATTGCTCATCTCTAATTGCCCCTTCAGAAGGTGGTGGTGAGCTGCCTTCTGGAGCCATTGCAGTCTATGTGGTGTAGGTACACCCTCAGTGCAGTTAGGGAGGGAACCCCTGTATTTTGACCCAGCAAAGTGACTGACAGTGAAGGAACAGCCGATATATTTCCATATCAGGATGTGAGTGGCTTGAAGAGGAACTTCTGCTGCCCTGGTCCTTTTAGATGGTTGTTATCATGGATTGGAAGGTGCTTCCTAAGGTGTTGTTGTAATGTGTTATATTTATTTATTAGTGTAGGCTTACATGAACACTGTTAAGAAATTACTGTGAAAATCCACTAGCCGCCACACTCCAAAGCCTGTTCGGGTACACCGAGGGAGAATTTAGCATGATCAACACCATCTTTCGGACTGTGGGAGGAAACCCCATGTAGACACAGGGAGAACGTGCAAACTCTGCACAGACGAGCCGGGAATCGAACCTGGGTTCCTGGCACTGTGAGTGCTAACCACTGTGCTGCCCAAAGTGTGATGTCACAGGACTCATGACCCTGGGATCCAGGCTAATGTTCTGAAAATCTAGGTTCAAATCCCATTTGATTAAATTTGAGTTTGATTTCTAAAATTCTGAAATTCTAAAGCTCGTCTCAGTAACCGTGAAACATCATTGTTTATCGTAAAAAAAAACTCATCTGGTTCATCAATGTCCTTAAATTTGCCGTCCTTACCCAGTCTGGCCTACATGTGACTCCAGAGCCACAGCAATGTGGTTGACTCTCAAATGCCCTCTGGAATGGCTGGACAAGCCACTCAGTTCAAGGGCAATTAGGGATGGGTAATAAACGTTGGCCTTGCCAGTAATGCCCACACCCCATGAGAGAATAAAGAAAAAAAGCATATTATGTTCCGTTGCCTTGAAATAAACACCAGCCCACCATTTAACTGACTGAACGATTGCTGCACCACCAGGTTAACTTCCTGTGATTCACGAACCGGGACATCCAGATTCCTGTGCACCACTGAGTTCTGCAACCTTGCTCTCCATTCAAATGGTACACTGCATTGGGATGGGCTGAATGGCCTGTTCCTGTGCTGTAAATGCAACACAATAGGAAGGCGTATGATCTTGTGACACAGCACTGGGGACCATTCTACTCTGGAAGAGCAGGCACAATCACAATGGAATCACAGGGTACTTAAAGCACAGAAGACGCCATTCAGCCCATCATGTCTCTGCAAGAACAACTGGTCTGGTCTCACTCTGCCACCTTTTCGTCCCCGGAAATGTTCAGATCATGATCATATCTCTTTATGGAAGCCCAGATTGAACAAAGAACAAAGAAAATGACAGCACAGGAACAGGCCCTTCGGCCCTCCAAGCCTGCACTGACCATGCTGTCTGACAAACTAAAATCCCCTACCCTTCCGGGGACCACATCCCTCTATTGCCATTTCATTCATGTATTTGTACAGACACCCCTTAAAACTCATTGTCATATCCACTTCCATTACATCCCCCAGCAGTGAGTTCCAGGCACCCACCACCCCCGCCATGTAAAAACCTTGTCTCGTACATCTCCTTGTCCCTTGCACCTTAAACCTGTGCCCCTTTGTAATTGATTCTTCCACCCTGGGAAAAAGCTTCTGACAATCCATCTTCACCTGCCTTCACCCATTCGGAGACAGTGCATTCCAGGTCCTAACCACACACCAATCCTCTGTCCTGCAAATGACTTGCTAAACAATTCTGATTGTAGGAAGAATTGCTCCAACAACCAAATAAAATGACCAGTCAGGCTCACGGTGTGGCTCACTTTTGTGTGCTGAAACCAACATCTATTCATACACAGGGCCCGATCCTTTGCAGAAACAGACTGTACCTTTTTCAACTAAACAAAAGCTTGGGGCAGCCATTCCCCACTGCACTGCCTTGACCAATCAGAGACAATTCTCCTGCTGTGAATTCTGGGAGTGAACAGCTCCCATCGCAACACATCTACCAATCAGAACCCTCTTGCCAAACAATCAGTCCCCAGCTTCCCATCTGAACAGAGGACAACGCAGCGGGAGTCGGTCATTCATAAGAACATAAGAAATAGGAGCAGGAGTAGGCTAACTAGCCCTTCGAGCCTGCCCCGCCATTCAATAAGATCATGGCTGATCTGTCGTGGCTCAGTTCCACATTCCCGCCCTCTCCCCATAACCCTTAATCCCTTCTCTTATCAAAAACCCATCAACCCGCTTCTTGAAAATATTTAGCGAGGCAGCCTCCACCACTTCAACGGGCAGAGAATTCCAGAGATTCACCACCCTTTGAGTGAAGAAGTTTCTCCTCAACTCTGTTCTAAACTGCCCCCCCTTTATCTTGAGGCTGTGCCCCCTAGTCCTACTATCCTTTCTGAGCGGGAAGAATCTCTCCACCTCTATCCTATCCATCCCATTTACAGCATGGAAACAGGCCCTTCGGCCCAACTTGTCCATGCCGCCCTTTTTTTCTAAACCCCAAAGCTAAATCCCAATTTCCCACATTTGGCCCATATCCCTCTGTACCCACCGTAGCCATGTAACTATCTAAATGTTAAGACAAGATTGTACCCGCCTCTACTACTACCTCTGGCAGCTTGTTCCAGACACTCACCAACCACTATGTGAAAATATTATCCCTCTGGACACTTTTGTATCTCTCCCCTCACATGTTAAACCTATGCCCTCTAGTTTTAGACTCTCCTACCTTTGGGAAAAGATATTGACTATCTTGCTGATCTATGCTCCTCATTATTTTGTAGATCTCTTTCAGATCCCCTCTCAGCCTCCTACGCTCCAGAAAAAAAAGTCCCAGTCTATCCAGCCTCTCCTTATATCAAGTCCTGGTTGCATCCTAGTAAATCTTTTGTGCACTCTTTCTAGTTTAATAATATCCTTTCTATAATCGGGTGACCAGAATTGTACACAGTTTGGCACTGCTCTACCATTCAATAAGATCACAGCTGATCTGGTTGTGGTCTTTCCTTCAATTTCCTGCCAGCCCCCTCCCCTGCCTCCCTTATCAATCAGAAATCCATCGAACAGAGCCTTGAACAAATGCAATGACATAAATACATTCTAATGTCTATGAATTGTTACTCCTTTTGAAATTTGGTATTGTTGTGTCTGTCCTGATGAGAAAACACAAGCTACAAGATGAAGGCATGTAAAATCACCGGCTCTAACGCACCCCTCCCTGATGAACTCAATGCATTCTATGCCATTTTAAGCAAGAGGTGAGTGAGAGCACGCCCTCCACCCTGGAAGCCTTGGATGAACCTGTCACCATTGCACATGTCAGAGCAGATTTCTTGGAGGTCAGTCCATGGAAAGTGACTGGCCCGGATGGGGTACCCGGACAGGCACCCAGATCCTGTGTGGATCAGCTGGTGGGGGTTTTCACAGACATCTTCAACCTCTCTTTTCAGCAATCTGAGGTCCCTGTCTGCTTCAAGAAGATGACCATCATCCCCGTACCTAAGAAAACTAAGCAGTGTGGCCTTAATGACTATCAGTTGGTGGCTCTGACATCCATCATTGTGAAGTGCTTTGAAAGGTTAGTCATGGCATGAATCAATTCCAGCCTCCTGGACTACCTGCATCCAGTACAGTTTGCCTACCACCACAACAGGTCCACAGTAGACACCATTTCCCTGGCCCTGCACTCAGCCCTGGAACACCTGGATGACAAGGACTCTTCCTAACTCAGTAAGGATGTAAGGATCGGCAACAACACCTCCCCCACGATCATCCTCAACATCAGTGCCCCACGAGGCTGTGTTCTCAGCCTCCTTTCTCTGCACCCGAGCTATGACTGTAACACTACATTCTGCAGTCTCTCTATGAATGGTATGCTTGTGTCGTGTGCAAATAACAATACTTTTCACTGTGTGCTGATACCTGTGACAATAAATCAAATCAAATATCAAGACCAAAAAACTTCAACAGCCTGTCTTTCTTTTCAGCAACACTCAAGTTCTGTACCACCAACATTGCAACATTTTGCATTACAAATCTTGTCTTTCAACAGATTAAATGCATATTTTGCATTCGGAATTTATTTACTCTCAGTACACATTTTGCATTACAAATCTCTACATTTTAATTAGACATGTTAAATCCATTCTTTCTACACATTTTGCATTTAAAAATTCTTCTTTCAGCACATTGAATGCACATTTTGCATGATAAATCCCTTCCTGTGCATTAAGTGTGTCTCTGGCATGTTGAGTGCATGTTTCCTGGGAGCTCAGGAATTTGCACTGCTCCAGCTTCCCGAGTGGAGCACATGATGGTGGCTTCGGCGCTCCAGGGCCGCTTCAGCCACGTGACAGGGGCGAGCGGTCGCGAGAGAAGGGCGCAGGCGTGTTGCCGGCAGACCTGGGCGATCGGGCAGTGCGCAGGTGCACAGACGGCATGAGGTGAGCGACCGCGCAGCACACAGGCGCGCGGGAGAGGAGCTGGCTTTAAACCACGGACAAGCCGACGCAGGCGCACTCTGCTGGCGGGTGCGCATGCGCATTGAAAAAGGGCTGGGTGCCGACGGATACGCATGCGCCCCAAGGAAGTGACGGAGTGTGCCGGCGGGTACGCATGCGTTCAGAAGAAGGGACGGGATGTCGGCGTGCGCGCAGGCGCTCTGGAGAGGGATTCTGGCGGGCGGGGGGGGGGAAGGTAGTTGGCAGTGCGCAGGCGCGTTGCCGAGGCCGAGCATGAATGGAGGAAAATGGCGGATCATGTGCAGGTAAGCAGTGATGGAGCCGCCAGGCGTGTGTGCGTGGTGGCGGGCAGGCTGGAGGAGCAGAGGGCCGGCCGGTGGGCGGGGAGGATTTGGGGCCGAGGTGGGGGGCATGTTTCCAGGCGGAGGGAGGGCGGTGTTGGCGGCTGGAGCTGGGGATTTGTTATGGGGAGCGGGGCCCGTGGGGGGGGAGGGGGTTGCCAGGGGTAACCGGGCAGTGCTGGGCTGGAGATGGCTTTTACAGCCTTTGGCAGAGCTGATGTAAATAAACAAGAGGCTGATCCTGCTGCAGCAGTGAGGGCCTCCTCTCCTCCACACCAAGCTGCACTCCTCAACTGCAGCAACCTGCCCTGCACTCCAGGGCACACTTAAATATGTCCTGGACTTTGCATCAGTGCATTTTTTTAATCATGAAACCTCAGGGCTTGCTGCAGTGCCAGGCCTTAATGGTCTGTCCTTGCCACTTCCCTGCTGCACACCCCTTACCCCCAGCACCTCGCAATAAACCTGCCCAGGTTCATCCTGCAAGGATTGAAAGCAAAATAGATTTGGGCATGCAACAGGATCATTGCAAACTAACATGATACCGTTGTTGCTGCATCAACAGTGCAGAATTGAATGATTTTATTACAAAATGCAGAGACAATACAATTGGTTGGCACCTGAGGTGGTTTTTACCTTGTCATCTGGTCGCTAGTACTTTCTCTTTTGAATGCAGATAGCTCATTTTTTTTCTCGTTCTGAATTGGCTTTTATCTCACAGCAATAAACAGACAATTTATTTTATCTGCATGACTTGTATGACTCTTTGGTCTTCGTATGGAATACAGAACTTCTTCCCAGGCATTTTCAGCTTTCTGTTCCCGATCTTTTGTGCTTTTCTGTCCTGTCTTTCCTTCTCTTTTTATCCCTGGCTACTCAGCCTTTACACTTGCATCTTTCTCTATCTCTTAACCTGATTTTCGCACTCCCTTGGGATGTGATTTAAATGTTTGGACAGAAGTAAACAGATACTCATTCCAAGCTGCTGTGTCTGATCAGTAGGCCACATGGTCTCTTCCAGATTCATTTGTTTGCTCATACTTTAACTCATCAACTTCAATCTTCATCCCTTGACAGATCATTAGTTTTTCTGTGCCTGTGCATTTCTGCCACTTTTTTCTCTGATCAACTGGTAATGTGTCACATCTGATCAAGTTTCATGAGATCTGACACGAACATTTCCACCAGATGGACCTAAACATTTAACTTTTATCTGTTTATGTCTTTGTTTTGTGGATGCGCTGGCATCTCCATCACTTATCATCTTTATTTTGATTTTGTAAGCTTTGGTAAACAGGTTTATTTTTCTGTGATGAACAAATTAAAATAATTGTGATATTTCCTTCTGTATTCAACATATTTATGAATCTGAGCTGTATATTTGACATTCAAGTTCCTTTGTAAAATTAGTTAACATAAATTGGTCTCTTAGTGCTTTGCAAAATGTTATTTATTTATTTCTGAAACAATTCAGTGTCAGTTATGAAAATCATAACCACTTGTATCAAAGTCAGTTGTGAAGTGTAAATAGATTTATTTCTTAAACTTGTGTCAGTTGCTATGATGGCATGAAAGTTTTGCTTTGCATTACGATGCAGGGGCAAAAAGATTAGCTGCTACACTTAATGTATGTACATCTTAAAAAATATATTTTTCATGGGGCAGCTGGATTTGTGTTTCTGATGAAGTTAACATTGACCATCATGGAAAGTGGCTGTGAGCTATTGGAATCCTATCGAGTCCTCACACCACTTGAGGCAGGAGCTTCAGAATATTCACCCAGCAATAATGAAGGAATGAGCATGTATGCCCATTGGGCGAGACAGATCTCCCAACATTAGTCGTCATAAAACAAACAGCACAGAGACAGTTTGACCCAAACTGGTCCAAGCCGACCAAAATGTTCGTCTTAACCTCATTTGCCTTCATTTGGCCCATCTCCCTCTGTATCAGTCCAAATGCCTTTTAAATGTTGTCCATGTCCCTGCCTCAACTTCTTCCTCCAGCAGCTCATTCCACATACGTATCACCCTCTGCATAAACAAGTTGCTCTTCAGGTTCCCATTAATTCTTTCCCCTCTAGTTCTTGATTTCCCCAACCCTGAGAAAAAGACTGAGTGCGTTCACCATCTCCAAGCCTCTCATGACCTTGTACACCTCTGTAACATCACCCTTCAGTCTCCGATGCTTCCAAGAAAAAGTCCTAGTCTGCTCAATCTCCTGAGTCCTGGCAAATCTCTTCTGCACACTCTCCAGTTTAATAACCGCAAGGCGACGAAAATTGAACACAGTATCTCACGCTTCACCAATGTCCTGTACAACTGGGCAGCACAGTGGTTGGCACTGCTGCTTCACAGTTCCAGGGACCTGGGTTTGATTCCTGGCTTGGGTCATTGTCTGTGTGGAGTTTGCACATTGTCCTCGTGCCTGCATGGGTGTGCTCCGGGTTCCTCCCACAGTCCAATGATGTGCGGGTTAGGTTGATTGTCCTGAGATGAGGGATTAGCAGGTAGATAGTGAGGTAGGGTTTGGATGGGATTGTGTCAGTGCAGACTCGATGGGCCAACTGGCCTCTTTCTGCACGATAGGGTTTCTGTGATTCTATGAGCGAGATTCTGTTGCAGCTGTAAAGGTGCTGGTAAGCCCATACCTGGAGTGTATAGTTTTGGTCTCCTTACTTGAGAAAGGATATAATGGCACTGGAAGGGTGCAAACGAGATTCAGTAGGTTGATTCCACAGTTGAGAGGGTTGGCTTATGAGGAAAGACTGAATAGTTTGGGGCTACATTCATTGGAATTCAGAAGAATGAGGGGAGATCTTATAGAAACATGTAAGATTATGAAGGGATTAGATAAGATCAAAGCAGGGAGGTTGTTTCCACTGGCGGGTGAAAATGGAACTGGGTCATAGCCTCAAAATAAGGGGGAGCAGATTTAGGACTGAGTTGAGGACAAACTTCTTCAGACAAAGGGTTGTGAATCTGTGCAATTCCCAGCCCAGTGAAGCAGTTGAGGCTACCTCATTGATTGTTTTTAAGGCAAGGATAAATACATTTTTGAATAGTAAAGGAATTAAGGGTTATGGTGAGCGGGCAGATTAGTGGAGCTGAGTCTGCGAAAAGATCAGCTATGATCTTATTGAATGGAGGAGCACGCTCGAGGGGCCAGATGACCAACTCCTGCTCCTCGTTCTTATATGAACTGCCGATGACCCAGTCTAGTAGCTATGTCCTTTGGAACTCAGCCAGCACAGTGTGTACATAGAACATGGAACAGTACAGCACAGTACAGGCCCTTCGGCCCTTGATATTGTGCCGAGCTATGTCCAAATCCAAGATCAAGCTATCCCGCTTCTTATCATTCTGGTGTGCTCCATGTGTCTATCCAAGAACCGCTTGAAAGTTCCAAAAGTGTCTGACTCCACTATCACAGCAGGCAGTGCATTTCACACCCAACCACTCTCTGAGTAAAGAACCTACCTTGGACATCCCTCCTACATCTCCCACCATGCACCTTATAGTTATACCCCCTATTAACAGCTCCATCCACCTGAAGAAACAGTCTCTGAACGTTCACTGTATCTGTCCCCCTCATCGTCTTATAAACTTCTATTAAGTTGCCCCTCATCCTCTCCGCTCCCTCAACCTTTCCGTATCAGACCTACCCTCCAAACCAGGCAGCATCCTGGTAAATCTCCTCTGCACTCTCTCCAATGCTTCTACATCCTTCTTAGCGTGAGGTGACCAGAACTGCACACAATATTCCAAATGTGGTCTCACTAAAGTCCTGTAGAGTTGGAGCATAACCCCACGGCTCTTAAACTCAAGCCCCCGTTAATAAACGCGAACACACTATAAGCCTTCTTCACGGCTCTATCCACTTGAGTGGCAACCTTCAGACATCTGTGGATATGAACCCCAAGATCTCTCTGTTCCTCCATGTTCCGCAGAACCCTGCTGTTGACCCTGTCATCGGCATTCAAGTTTGTCCTACCAAAATCAATCACCTCGCACTTATCAAGATTAAACTCATCTGCCACTTTTTGGACTCGCTCTGCTTCCTATCAATGTCTCTTTGCAGCCTACAACAGCCCTCCACCTCATCCACTACTCCACCAATCTTGGTGTCTTCAGCAAATTTACTAACCTATCGTTCAGCACCCTCCCATTTTCCAAGTCATTGATAAAAATCACAAATAGCAGAGGACCCAGCACTGATCCCTGTGGTACACTGCTGGTAACTGGCCTGCAGTCTGAAAATTTTCCCTCCACCACCACCCTCTCACTTCTATGAGATAGCCAGTTACTTATCCAATGAGCCGCGGAGCAGGCTCGAGGGGCTAGATGGTCTACTCCTGCTTTTATTTCTTATGTTCTTATGAACCTATCATGGGGAACCTTATCAAATGCCTGACGAAAATCCATGTATATGACATGAACTGCTCTACCTTCATCGACACACTTAGTTACCTCCTCAAAGAATTCAATCAAATTTGTGAGGCAAGAATTACCCCTCACGAATGTGCTGACTATCCCAGATTTAGCTGTATCTTTCCAAATGGTAATAAATCCTGTCCCTCAGGACCTTTTCCATTAACTTACAGACCACCGAAGTAAGACTAACTAGTCTATAATTACCAGGGTTATTCCGATTTCCTTTCTTGAAGAGAGGAACAACATTCGCCACTCTCCAGTCCTCTGGCACAATCCCCATGGAACAGTGAGGACCCAAAGATCAAAGCTAAAGGCTTTGCAATCTTATTCCTTGCCTTCCAAATTATCCGAATTATCCATCTGGCCCAGGGGACTTATCGACCCTCAGGTTTCTCAAAATTGCAAATACATCTTCCCTCAGAACATCTACCTCCTCCATCCTATCAGCCTGTATCACACTCTCATCGTCAAAAACATGGCCCCTCTTCTTAATGAGCACTGAAGAAAAGTATTCGTTCAATGCCTCACCTATGTCTTCTGACTCCATGCGCAAGTTCCCACGACTATCATTGACCGACCCCAACCTCACCCTGGTCATTCTTTTATTTCTCACATAAGAGTAAAAAGTCTTCGGGTGTTCCTTGATCCGACCGACCAAGGACTTCTCATGTCCCCTCCTAGCTCTCCTAAGCCCTTTTTTTAAATTATTACTTGCTACCTGTGTAATGGTGCTTCCGAGCCAGTCCTAGTGATGGATGTTTGAGTCCCCCATCCAGATTATTGAGGTCTTGTCACTCTCAGTGCTTCTCCTAAATGGTCTTCAACATGATGAAACACTGATTCATTGGCTGGGGAGTGGTAATGGTAATCAGGAGGACGTTTCCTTGCCTCTGTTTGCAATGAGACTTGATGGGCATTGCTGACCTTGAGGCAGGTCATTGCCATGGATGGTGATGTCTGGAAAGTTGTCCATAATGTATGATTCGGCATCAGGCTAATTTGTGCAGCAGCTCTCCCAGTTTTGGGACAGGATCGTAAATGTTAGTAAGGAGGATTTTGTTGGGTTGACAGTGGGCACAGTGCTTAGCACTGCTGCCACACAACACCAGAGTTCAGTTTCCAGCTAGGTCACTGTCTGTGTGGAGTTTGCACATTCTCCCTGTGTCTGCATGGGTTTCCTCCCACAATCCAAAGATGTGTAGGTTCGATGGATTGTTCATGGTAAATTCTCTCTGTGTATCCAGACAGGCGTCGGAATGTGCGACTAGGGGATTTTCACACTAACTTAATTGCAGTATTAATGTAAGCTTACTTGTGACACTAATAAATAAATTTAAACTGGTGCTGAAGTTGATGACAAGTGGTCCATCTGGTTTCTTTCCTTAAAGTCTTTGTAGTGGTTTTACACAACTGAGTGGTGTACTGAACTATTTCAGAGCACAGGATCCAACTCAATTGTTGTGGGTCTGGAGTCACATATAGATCAGACAGGGTAAGAATGGCAGGTTTCCTTCCACGAGCTACATCACTGATACCCTTTGCTGTGTTGCGTGCCACTCCACCATACTGAATCGGATAGATCTTGAACATCTCGCACCTCAAGACGAGACATCCATGAAGTACTGTGGGCCATCGACTGATTGCGCGTCAACCACAATCTGAAACCTCATGGCATAGCAAGCCTCTCACTCCACCATCACTACCAAGTCAGTGAATGAACCCTGGCTCAATGAAGAGTGCAGGAGGGCATGCCTCAAACTGAGTTGTCAGTCTGGTGAAGCTATAACTCAGGGCTACTTGCATGCCAACCAGCATAAGCAGCAAGTGATAAACTGAGATCGTAATACCATAGCCAATAGATCGGATCTAACCCTGCTGTCCTGTAACATCCAGTTATGAATGTGGGTGGACAATTAAACAACTCACCTAGAAGAGGAGGCACCACAAATATCCCCATCCTCTGATGGAGGAGCCCAGCACATCAGAGCAAAATGTTTGTCTGAAGCATTTGCAACACTATTCAGTCAGGAGTGCCAAGTGGATGATCCAATTCAGCCTCCTCCATATGTCCTCAGATGCCGGTCTTGAGTCAATCTGATTCACTCCTCAAGAAATGGCTGAAGGCACTGGACACTGCAAAGGCTATGGGGCCTGATAATATTCCAGCAATAGCACTGAAGACTTGTGCTCCAGAACTTGCCACTCTCCCGAGCCAAGCTGTTCCAGCACAGTTGAAACACTGGCAATGTAGAAAATTGTACAAGTTTGTTTTGTACACAAAAAGCAGGACAAATCCAACCCAGCCAAGTCGTACCCATTGGTCTACTCTTGATATCAGTAAAGTGATAGAAGCAATGATCAACAGTGCTCAGTCAACACTTGCTTTGCAATAACTTGCTCACTGACCGTCTGAGTTCTGTCAGGAATACTCAGCTCTTGACTTGGTTCAAAAGAGCTGAAGTCTAAAGGTGAGGTGAGAGTTAACAGCCCTTGACATCAAGGCAACATTCGACCAAGTGTGGCATCAAGGAACCCCAGCAAAACTGGAGTCAGTGGGAGTTGGGAGAAAAGTCTCCACTGATTGGAGTCACAGCCAGCTTGTTGTGGTTGTTGGGAGTTTAGTCACCTCAGCCCCAGGATGTCTCTGCAGGAGTTCCTCAGGGTAGTATACCAGGCCCAATCATCTTCAGCTGCCTCTTCAATTACCTTCCTTCCATCATCACAAGTGGGGATGTTTGCTGATGATTACACAATGTTCAGCAATTCAACAAACACTGCAGCAGTCCACATCCAAACGCAACAAGACCTGGACAATATCCCGGCTTGGGCTGACAAATGGGCAAGTAACATTGATTCTACACAAGCAGTGACCATCTCCAAGAAGAGAGAATCTAACCATCACCTCTTAACAGTCAATGGCATGACCATTGCTGAATTCCCCACGATCCACTTTCTAGGATGTTACCATTGACCAGAAACTGAACTGAACCAGCCACATAAATACTCAGTCAACAAGAGTAGGTCAGAGGTCAGGAATCCTGCAGCAATTAACCTCCTACCTCCTGACTCCCTAAGCCTGAATGAACTCACCAAAGTTGCTGGGTCAAAATCCTGGAACTCCCTCTCTAACAGCACTCTGAGTATCCCTACACCACATAGGATTTGCAAGAATTTAATTACCTTGTGATCCTCATGGGGAATCGTGTGTCAGGCTGTATGTACTTGCAATAAGTTGACTCTGCTACTTCAGCCTGAACTCAGCCTTCCCTTCCCTCCTCCAGCACTAAAGCCCTGCTCGGTATCCCTGCTCTTACAATTTTATTTTAAATTGCTCCACCATTGGTAGCCAGAGCTTTAAGTCGCTTGGCCCTTAGCTCCTGAAATCTGTCCCCATTCTACCCCTCTCCTAAAATATTCCTTAATTTTGCCTTTTTTATCAAGCGTTTTGACATGTCTTCATATCATCTCCTCATGGTTCAGTGTCAAAATCTGATTGTGCCAGTTCTGTGAAGCTGTGAAGCTGTGAAGCTTCTTGACCTGGAAATTCATAAGATATGAATTAGGCCATAATTAGGCCATTCGGCCCATTGAGTTCACTCTGCCATTTGATCATGGCTGATGTGCTCCTCATCCCCATTTTCCTGTCTTCTCCTCATATTCTCCTTGGAAAGGCGGAGATTGAGAGGGGACATGATAGAAGTATATAAGATAATGAAGGGAATGGATAGAGTTAATAGTGAGAGACTGCTCCCTAGACTAGATACAAACATGAGAGGTCATCATTTAAGGGTGAGAGGGGAGAGGTATAATTTGGAGGTGAGAAGAAGGTTCTTTACGCAGAGAGTTGTAGGGGTCTGGAACGTGCTACCGAGTAGGGTGGTGGAGGCAGGAACGTTGGACTCGTTTAAGATGCAGTTAGATAGGCACATGAGTGAAACGAGAATGGAGGGATATGGTAGGGGATATTAAATAGGGTTAAACTTCGGGAGACACCGGAAAGGCAGGCTGTAAGATTAATAATTTTTGACTTTATTCCACAGGTGGAGGTCCACCTCGTGTCAAACGAGGGGCATTCACACGGCGGGTCGTGCCTGGGCTGCTCTTGGAAGTTCCAGGAGTGGCCTAGGACTTCGTGTCGGTGTGCTTGATCCTGGACCGGTAGATGGGCGCCGCAACAGCTCAGTGACTAGCACTGCTGGCTGTGCAGGCACATGGATTTGGGCCTGTGTCCGTGGGAGTTTGCGCATTCTCCCTGTGGTTGCGTGGGTTTCCTCCGGGTGCTCCAGTTTCCTCCCACACCCCAAAAATGTGCTCTCAGGCTAATCGGTTTTTACCAAATTGACACTATTTCTTCCCTGAATCTGACTGAGTAGGGTTCCATTCATAGATATGCAGGGTAGAATAGATGCAGGGTGATGTGGCGGCACGGGCTCGTTGGGCCGAAGGGCCTGTTTCCCGTGCTGGATTGTTCTTTGTTCTTTAACACTTCAACTCATTACCAATTAAAAATCTGTCTAACTCCTCTTTTTATTTACTCACTGTCCCAGCATCCACCACACTTTGGGGTCACAAATTCCACAGATTCATAACCTTTTGGGAGAAGTGGTTTCTTCTCAACTCTGTTTTAAATTTCCTACCACTTCTCCTAAGACCTCTCATCCCAAAGTGCCCCACCAGCAGAAGCATCCGCTCCACGTCTACTTTCTCCATCCCTTTTATCATCTTGTATACTTCAATTTGATCTCCCTCATTCTTCTCAATTCCGGAGAGTATTGGCCTAAACTGTTCAATTTCTCTTCATACGACAAACCCCTCACCTCTGGAATCAATCTAATTAACCTCCTCTGCACTGCCTCCAATGCCACGACATTTTTCCTCAAATACGGGGACCAGAACTGTGCACAATACTCCAGGTGTGGCCTCACCAATGCCTTGTATAGTTGCAGCAATACTTCCTTACCTTTATATTCTATTCCTTCAACTATAATTGTCTACATTCCATTTGCTTTCTTTATTATCTGCTATACCTGATGCCAGTTTTCTGTGACTCATGAACGAGGACAGCCAGATCTGTCTGCACCGGAGCAACCCAAAGTCTTTCCCCATTTCGATGATACGTTGCCTTCCCATTTTTTCCAACCAAAATGCATGACCTTCCACTTATCCACATTAAACTCCATCTGTCACATTTTGGCCTGCTCTCCTAGGTTCTTATTTCCTCATTGCAATTTAGTGTCCCGCCAATTTTTGTGACATCTGCAAATTTGGCTATAGAGCTTTCTATTCCAGTATCCAAGTTGTTAGAGTCAAAGAGGTTTACAGCTTGGAAACAAACCCTTTGGCCCAACTTGTCCATGCCACCCTTTTTTTTAAAACCCCTAAGCTAGTCCCAATTGCCCACATTTGGCCTATATCCCTCAATACCCATCCTACTCATGTAATTGTCTAAATGCTTTTTAAAAGACAAAATTATACCCGCCTCTACTCCTACCTCTGGCAGCTTGTTCCAGATACTCTGTGAAAAATGTGTTCCTCAGGATCCTTTTGTATCCCTTTCATGTTAAACCCACACCCTCTACTTTTAGATTCCCCTACCTTTGGGAAAAGATACTGACTTTCTCGCTGATCTGTGCCTCTCATTATTTTATAGACCTCTATATAATATAGATTATTAATATAGATTATAAATAGCTGGGGCCCAAGGACTGAACCCTGTGGCATCCCACGGTTAGCTGCCGTCCAGAGAAAAAAATTATCCAAATTCTCTGTCTTCTGTCCATCAGCCTGTCACCTGTCCAAGCTAATAAATTACTCCAAATCCCATGTGACCTGACCTTGTGAATTAACCTTTTGTGTGGCACCTTATCAAACTGTATTACAGGTATTTGTGACAAAAATGCAAGCAATTGTTGTTAAAGGCTCAGGTTATTATTCTCCTGCAACGTGTAAACAGCACCACTTTTTTCTTGTTGTGAGGAATGCCAGTCGTTTAAAAATGAAGAGAAGCAGAAAATTAATTTCTAAGCCCTTCATCAAATAATTTCAATCATTTCATTTGAATGTGATTCCTATTGAAAACTGCTTTGTGTGTTGGATTAGTCAAGGGCTGGCAGCAGGTTTGATTATTCTTGCTGTGCTGAGTCTGTGGTGTCAGCTGTATCGCTGTTTGCTTTTTTATCTCAGGATTGCTGTTGATGGGCTATCGTCAGCTTCCCAGTCATGATTTAGATATCACAATCTAAGATGGTCACTACTTTAAAATAAAACAATTGTCATCTCCCTCTTGAAACCCCTGCTTTGCCACACTCCTGTCCTGGAGCCCTAAATGCTCCCCTCCTGAACCCCTTGTTCCTCTGGCACAGTGGAGTGCTGTTCCTTTTCATTCTCCATTGACGGTTTTCTTCTGCCTTCAGCCATTCATTCCTCCACCTTGAAACTTGGCTCTTAACTTTTCAGAGCCTCCTTAATGACTGAGCATTTTTGGCCTCCCATCCATCAACACACTGTGTGCCCTTTCTGCTCCCTTGGAAAAGCAGCAAGCGTAATCAAGGACCCTGCACCCCGGATATTCTCTCTTCCACCTTCCTTGCAGGAAAAAGATACAAAAGTCTGAGATCACATACCAACACAAACAAGAATACCTTCCCTGTGCCATCAGACTTAAATTAAGTTGATCTTTCTCTACACCCTAGCTATGACTGTGACGTTATATTCTGCATCCTCTCTTTTCCTTCTCTCCTCTGTACACTATGAGCGGTATGCTTTGTCAGTATAGTGCACAAGAAACAATACTTTTCACCTCATACCAATACATGTGTTAATAATAAATCAAAAAACCTTTATTCCATTTCTTATCTCATTATTTTCATCATTTTCCTTGATGTTGTATCTTCTGGAGAGGATGGGAGAGATGACTAGTCTTGATTTAACTCCTTCTAAAGGTATCCATGTTCATGAGCTTCTCATGCCATCCATTCCACACATCCACATCCATTGGGGAGAGTTGCTTTCTCAGATTCAATCCAAAATTGGAGCGCACATGATATTGTGTGGCAGCACGGGAGCACAGTGGTTAGCACTATTGCTTCACAGCTCCAGGACCTGGATTCGATTCCCGGCTCGGATTACTGTCAGTGTGGAGTTTGCACATTCTCCTCGTGTCTGCGTGGGTTTCCTCCGGGGGCTCTGGTTTCCTTCCACAGTCCAAAGATGTCCACGTTTGGTTGATTGGCCATGTTGAAATATTGTCCCTTAGTGTACTAGGATGCTTAGGTTAGAGGGATTGGTGGGTAAAATATGTAGGGATATGGGGGTAGGGCCTGGGTGGGATTGTGGTCGGTGCAGACTCGATAGGCCAAAGGGCCTCTTTCTGTACTGTAGGGTTCTATGATTGTCTCCCAGTGAAAGACAGGGACATGGATTCTGAAAGGAGTACTCACTAACTCTAGATCCCAACAACGACAGTGAAACCAATGATGGTTTCATTTGTTTTTGATGTTGTATATTGCAGGATGATTGGCTGAAGCCTCCGGAATTACCCTTGCCCCTCTCTGACCCATGCTGCTGAAAACTTTGTGTTCACTTGAGCACACAAATGCAGTTTCAGTTGAATTCTGTGTGAAAGAGGTCAACTTCAGCAGCTCAGCAGTACATTAGAGTGTCAGTTCAGATTCTTCCTCCAAAATGAGGCTGAAGCCACGATGCTCTTTCTCAGAGGAGAGTGCTATCAGTTGAGCCAAGTGAACAGTGTGCTCATTTGCTGTCATCTACTGGAAAGGAATTGGGAGCAAGCTGCTTTGTTGTCATTGATATAGTTTTAGAACAAAGAATAGTACAGTACAGGAACAGGCCCATCGGCCCTCCAAACCTGCACCGATTATGTTTCCCGATCTCAACCAACCGCTTCTCTCCCTCTATTCCCTGTTTGTTCAGATGCCTATCAAGATTAATCTTAAATGTGGCTGACATAACTGCCTCACTTGGCAGGGTATTCCACCCTCTGTGTAAGAAAACTTCCCCCACACATCTCCACTGTTGTCATGTCCGTTGGATGTCTCGAAGTGCTTTACCACCAAGGAAGTGGCATTGAATGTGGGAAAACACGGCAGTTAATTTGCAAACAATAAACTCCCACCAATGTCAATGTGATAATAACCAGGGAATCGTTTTTTTGTTGTGATGCTGATTAAGGAATAAATATTTGCCAGGACACCAGGAAAGATTCGCCTTCCCTTCACGAAAGCACCATAGAATCTTTTACATCTACTGAGCATGCAGCTTAATATCTCATCCAAAGGATAGCTCATCTGACTATGCAGCACTTCTTGAGTGTCAGTTTGATCTTTGTACTCAAGCATTGAACCTAGGGTCTTGTGATTCAGAGGCAAGTGCTGTAGCTACTGAGCAAAGACTGTCATGTTCGACCATGTCAGTATTTAGTAGTATTGCAACTCTGCTTGTTCATGATACAGAGCAGAGTAAAAGATCGAATTAGAAGATATGCTGGGCACAGCTTGCAAGAAGTTGCCTCGCTCTGGCACCATCTTGACACTCAACCAGCTTCTCTGCTGCCATCAGACTTTTGAATGGACCTACAGCGGATAAAGTTGACCTTTCTCTGCACTCGAGCTATGACTGTAACACTACATTCTGCACTCTCCTTACCTTCTCTATGTATGATATGCTTTGGCTGTGTAGCGCACGAGAAATAATATTTTTCGCTGTATATTAATACATGTGACAATAACAAAACAAACGTTTTAATGCTGTACTCAATGAACAGGATATTGCTAGAGTCTTTTGAAGAAACATTGTGGTTGTATAGGTGAGCTTTCCAGTTGCCAATTCATTTTGGGAGAAAACGATGACTGCATCAAGCAAGTCATTCATTTCATTGCCATTCGTAAGACCTTGTCGGGTTTATCGTGGCTGCCTGCTTTCATCTAAACCAGTGCTCACTGCACTAAATAGTAACTCATCACGTCGGAAGTGTTGTTGCAATCTTTCTGAGAGTTTCATTATAACACTTGAAAAGCACTTTGGGACTTGCTGAGGTAGTGAAAGGTGCCACTTAAATGCAAACCTTTGAAATCAGATGAGTTTTCCCCGATGATTGGTGGCTTTGACTGAAAGTGACAGGTGATGAAAGTGAGAGAGTGCAGTGTTACTGAAGGGCTTTTTCAGTATGAACTTAGGGAGAATGATGTAGAGGTGAGGGGTAATGAAAGAGCAGTTGTCATTTATGCCAGTGTTTCACAGAAGGATCATTTCTAAATGGACTAGTAATCATGAACCATCCTGTCTGAATTATATATCATACTAAATACTCGGACAACTTGTATTTTGGCACCTGATCTTTTAGCTTCAGTGACTTGAAAGCAGCAGGGTACGTCAAGAGCTTTCTGCTCCTCTTCAAGGAGAGGAGCAGAAAGCACTCCTGGCTAACCAGTCTCCCTGGGTTGATAGTGAGAATGATTCTACCCATCTCCACTGTTACTTCATTTTAGCTGTGATAAGTAGTCTCACAATACCAGGTTAAATTCCAGTAGGTCTTTTTGGAATCACGAGCTTTCAGAGCACTGTCCCTTCAACAGGCATCTTGAGAGGAATTGCTTGATAGAGCAGACGCAGCACGGTTTCGTTAAAGGGAAGTCGTGTCTGACAAATTTACTGGAGTTCTAAGAGGATGTGTCTAGGGCGGTGGATAGAGGAGAGCCGGTGGATGTGGTCTTTCTGGATTTTCAGAAGGCGTTTGACAAAGTACCTCACGAGGTTATTGCAGAAGGTCAGGGGACATGGAGTTGGAGGTAGGGTGTTAGCGTGGATAGAGGATTGGTTGTCAAATAGGAGGCAGAGAGTGGGGGTCAATGGGTGCGATTCGGATTGGCGGATGGTGACTAGTGGAGTGCCCCAGGGGTCGGTGCTGGGGCCTCAGCTATTTACCATTTATATAGATGATCTGGAGGAGGGAACCGAGTGTAGGGTGTCGAAATTTGCTGATGACACCAAGATTGGTGGAACGGCAAATTGATCAGAGAGTGTGGAGAATCTACAGAAGGATCTAGATAGGCTGGGCGAATGGGCCAGGAAATGGCAAATGGAATTTAATGTTGGCAAGTGCGAGGTGGTCCACTTTGGTAGGAATAATGGTAGGAAGGATTATTACTTACGTGGCAAAAAACTGCAGCAGGCGACGGTGCAGAGGGACCTCGGGGTCCTTGTGCATGAGTCGCAAAAACCCAGCTTGCAAGTGCAGCAGATGGTCAGGAAGGCAAATGGGATGCTGGCCTTCAGAGCGAGGGGGATTGAATATAAAAGTAGGGAGGTCTTGCTGCAGCTGTATAGGGCATTGGTGAGGCCGCAGCTGGAGTACTGTATGCAGTTTTGGGCGCCGTACTTACGCAAGGATATTTTGGCCTTGGAGGGAGTGCAGAGGAGGTTTACTCGGCTGATGCCGGAGTTGAGGGGGTTGAGCTATGAGGAGAGGCTGAATAAATTAGGCTTGTACTCGTTAGAGTTTAGAAGAATGAGGGGAGATCTCATTGAGACGTATAAGATGATGAATGGGATGGATAGGATAGAGGTGGAGAGACTCTTCCGCTCAGAAAGGATAGTAGGATTAGGGGGCACAGCCTCAAGATAAAGGGGGAGCGGTTTAGAACAGAGTTGAGGAGGAACTTCTTCACTGAAAGGGTGGTGAATCTCTCGACTTCTCTGCCCGTTGAAGTGCTGGAGGCTACCTCACTAAATATTTTTAAGACGCAGGTTGTTGGGTTTTTGATAAGAGAGGGGATTAAGGGTTATGGGGAGAGGGCGGGAATGTGGAACTGAGCCACCACAGATCAGCCATGATCTTATTGAATGGCGGAGCAGGCTCGAAGGGCTAGATGGCCTACTCCTGCTCCTATTTCTTATGTTCTTAAATCATGCTTGACTATCTTTTGGAATTCTTTGAGGATGTGGAGCTGAACGAGTAGATGTGGTTTATTTATACTTTCAGGAGGCTTGGCAAGGTCTCACATAACAGACTGCTATGTAAAGCTAAAGTGCATTGAATTGCAGGTAATGTCCTGAGATGGTTAGAAAGCCAGTTAGCAGACAGAAAGCAAAGAGTTGGCATAAATGGGTCTTTTTCCTATTGGCAGTCAGTGATGAATGGGATTCCACAGGGATCTGTACTGGAATCCCAACTGTCCACATTATTTGTGAATGAATTGGAAGAGAGAACTGAATGTATTATCTCCAAGTTTGCAGTTGATACAAAGTTAGTTTGGAGGGTGGGCTGTGAGGAGGATGCAGAGATGCTTCAATGTGATTTGGATAGGCTGATTGTGTGGGCATCTGCATGGCAGATGAAGTATAATGTGGGTAAATATGAGGTTATCCACTTTGCAATAATAGGAAGACAGATTATTACTTGAATGGGTCTAAATTGAGAGAGGTGGATACTCAACAAGATTTTGGTGTCCTTGTGCATCAGTCACTGAAAGTAAGCATGCAGGTGCAGCAGGCAGTAAAGAAGGCAAATGGTATGTTGGCCTTCATAGTGAGAGGATTTGAGTGTTAGGAAAGGGATGTTTTGCTGCAATTATATAGGACGTTGATGAGGCCACACCTAGAGTATTGTGTGCAGTTTTAGTGTCCTTATCTAAGAAAGGATGTCTTTGCTTGTGGGAGTACAGCGAAGGTTTACCAGGCTGATTCCTGTGATGGAACGCATGTTTTATGAGGAAAAACTCAGTTCGTTAGGATGACATTCACTGGAGTTTCGAAGAGTGAGAGGGATCTCATCAAAACTTAAAATCCTAACAGGATAAAACAGGGTCAATTCAGAAAGAATGTTCCCAATGGTGGGGAGTCCAGAACCGTGGCCATAGTTTGAAGATAAGGAGTAAACCTTTTAGAACTGAGGAGAGGAGAAATACCTTCAGGGTGGTCTCTGTATGGAATTCCCTACCTCACAAAGTTGTTGAGGCCAAAACGTCTGATTTCAAGAATCATACAATGCAGAAGAGGTCCTTTGGTCCTCTGCACTGACACATGAGAAGTACCTGAAATGCCATCTAATCCTGTCTGCCAGCACTTGGCCCATTGCCCTGAATGTTATGTTGTGCCAAGTGTTCACGCTGATTTTTTTTAATGGATGTGAAGCAACTTGCCTCTACCTCCCAAGCAGCTCATTCCAGACTGTCACCACCCCTGGATAAAAAGAGATTTTCTTCACATCCCCCCCACCCCCAAACATTCTGCCACTCAGCTTGAACCTATGTCCCCTCGTGACTGACTCTTCAACTATGGGGAACAGCTGCTCCTTTGTCCACTCTGTCTATATCCCTCATAATCTTGTACACCTCAATCAGGTGGCCCTTCAGACTTCTCTGCTCCAGTGAAAACAACCCAAGCCTTCCCAACCTCTCTTCAGAAAGAAAAATTAGATATAGCGCATGGGGCTAAAAGGATCAAGGAACATGGGAGAAGTGGGAATCAGGATATTGAATCTGATGATTAGTCACCATCAAAATTAATGGTTTAGCAGGCTCAAAGCGCAAATGTTCTACTCCTGCTTCTGGTTTCTATGTTTCTAAATAAAGAAAGAAAAGAGGAGGCAATGGCCTAGATATTAATCCAGAAACTCAGCTAATGTTCTGGGGACCTGGGTTCGAATCCAACTACAGCAGATGGTGGAATTTGAATTCAATAAAAATATCAGAATCTCGTAACGACCATGAAACTATTGTCGATTGTCAGAAAAACCCATCTGGTTCATTAATGTCCCTGAGGGAAGGAGATCTGCCGTCCTTTCCTGGTTTGTACTACATGTGACTCTGGAGCCACAGCAATGTGGTTGACTCTCAACTGTCCTCACATGACTAGGGATGGGCAACAAATACTGGCCAGCCAGTGATGCCCATGAATGAATTAAAACACGTCGAGGAGATGTGAATGAAAACAGAATAATCAAATGGAAATGTTTTCTCTTTTCTTCTCTCTTTAAATGCTGAGTATTTCCAGCAATGTCTGCTATTGTTTTGGGATTTGCCTCATTTTTCTTTGTGCCACAGATAATGCAGGTTAAGTGTGCTAAATTGCCCCTTGCTGTCCCAAGATTTGTAGTTAGAGGGATTCGCAACATGCATACGTGGGGTTATAGCATGGGGTGGGCTGGTTAAGATGTTCTGTCGGAGAGTCTGTGCAAATTTGATGGAGCAAGTGGCCTCATTCTGCACTGTTGGGATTCTATAATTCTCTCATACCTGGATTTTACAGTGCATGTTATAGGTGTTGCTGCAGCTCAAGGAAATCTCCAGTAATAGCTGGAAAGTTGGGCAGATGATGCTCATCCTTGGCATTTAGACGAATGGGGACGTATCAGTATTTAGAGGGAATTCCCTGGAATGCGTTAGGATTCACAGGGGATCCGTGGAAATGCCAGCATGTGCTCGGTCTCAGTGGGAATATGCAAATTATTGCAAGGGTTGAAACATGAAGAAAACCCCCAAAGCTATTTTGCACTGCACCTTTTGGACAGCTGGAGTGCTTTTCATCATTTCCTTGGGGCTGACTGAATTTGATCGATGACTAGAGTGAAGCGGTAGTTTATTGGCCTCACTTTTTTGATTGCTGGAAATGGGTGAAGTGAGAGCGTGAATCTCATGGACTGGAATCAATGTGGGCCATCTAATGAGTGCTGTAGACTGGGTTGATTCAAGCTTCTCTGTTCATAATGGTTTAATTCACACAAAATTATAGTCAGAACAGTGTGTTAACTTTGATTAGCAACATTGGCTGCCTGTAATAAGGGAGTGGCACAGTGGTTAGCACTGCTGCCCCACAGCACTGGGGACCTGGGTTCAATTCTGACCCGGGTGACTGTGCAGAGTTTGCACATTGTCACCATGTCTGCATGGGTTTCCTCCCACATTCCAAAGATGCGTGGATTAGGTGGATTGGCCATGCTAAATTGCCCCTTAGTGTCAGTAGGATTAGCAGGATAAATAGTGAGGTTACAGGGATAGGACCTGGGTGGGATTGTTGTCAGGGCAGGCTCGATGGGCCGAATGGCTTCCATCTGCACTGAAGAGATTCTATGATAATTTCATGGATTATTATTCATAATAGCCCAACACAAAATGTTATTCTTGTTCATTGGAGATACTGTCCTGCAAGTTTGCTGTTTATGGGGTTCAAGCCCCACTCTTGGCCATGCATGTGACAGTTACATTGGTGGCATTTGGACGAGTACATAAATAGGAAGGGAGGAGAAAGATTCAGCCAAGTAAGGACAGAAGTTTTTTTTTGTTTAGTTAGGGCATCATGATCGGCACAGGTTTGGAGGGCCGAAGGGCCTGTTCCTTTGCTGTACTTTTCTTTGTTCTTTGTTGGTCAGTTCAGTACAGAACTGAGGAGTATTGCACTGTCAGAAAAACCATATTTTGGCTGAGACATTGAACCAAGGCCTGCTCAGGTATGTAGAGATTGCTGCAGGGTCCTCTTCCAACTCTAGATTCTCTGCTTATATGCTGTTTATTGGATGTAGCTTGTCAAGTTTCCCACCAGCAATGACTGCACTTGAAAAGCACATTATTGATCTCACTCTGCTTTGGGACAGCCCAGGTTTTGAAGTTTTGCAGAAATGCATGGCCTTCCATTCTGTTGATTTATACAAAACTGCAAATCGGTATTTATTTGTGCAATGACAACATAGTTAGAAATGACTCCATAGTGAACCTGTACGATCCCGTCCTGGAATATGACAACAGAGTTCATCAGGCTGCAGGTACATCTCACTCAATAACCAAGTTGTCTTTTATTGATTCAACAAGATCAGAATGTTTCTTTGCATTCTTTGTGTGTATATCGAATGTTTCTTTGCATTCAACATTCTCTAACTTCAGTTGAAACTGGCCTACCATCTAGGAAAGTTTGCTTGTTTATTAGTGTTGAAAGTCATCTCACGTTAACACTGCCGTGAAGTAACTTGAAAATCCCCTAGCCGCCACACTCCGGCGCCTGTTTGGGGAGAATTTTAACATTTTAGGAAGATAAACAATAAGAGTTTCCAAAAATGTGATGAGCACAAGTCCCTTGATTGGTTTAAAGGACTGAAGGCAATGTGGAACCAGTTGTCTGAAGTTTTGTGCTTTTTGAAACTTGGTCCTTAACAGTCCTGAAAATGGTTTGTGTGTTTTATAGCTGATGACCAACAGGAATAATGGCCTGAATCAAACCTGAGCAGAGTGAAGGTGAGCACAGAAAGTAAAATGTTTCACTGTCGAAAGCACCTCAGAACTTGATTCCCTCCTGCGATATTCATGAGGTGATTCCACGTATTCTCTTAGTCCTGTTTTTCATGGGATTTGAACATTGCTGAAGAGGCCAGCATTTGTTACCCATCCCGCATTGCCTTGAGAAGATTGAGTGTCTTTTTGAACCATAGGAGTCATTGAGTCTTGAAAGTGCAGTGAGAGCCCTTTCAGACCATTGAGCCTGCACCAACTCGAGAAGAGCATCTTACTCAGGCCCAGGCCAAGGCCCATCCCCATCCCCATCCCTACCCCTGTAACCCTGTGCATGTACAATGGCTAACCCCCACAGCCAACACACCTGGGACACCGAGAGACAGTTTAGCATGGCCAGTCAACCTAACCAGTGTGTTTTTCAGACTGTGGGAGGAAACCGGAGCACCCAGAGGGAACCCATGCAGACATGGGGAGAACGTGGAAACTCTGCACAGACCCACAGTCAGAATTCAACTCCACTGTGAAGCAGCATGGATTACTGCTGTGCCACTGTCACTGCACATCTTGGTCTGCTTTCGTTGTACTGTCACGTTATGCACTGCAATGCAGTATATTTCCCAGTAATCTCCTTCACTATCTCTTTCACAAGTATAATGCCAATCATGTGATTCTGTTGACCTTGAGGTATTCGCAACCTTTAACCTGTGTTACACCATCCCTATTCCAGCTTCTGTAGGCCCATTGAAAAACACAGGAGCTGCAGTTATTAAAACTGTAATGTGCAACTGCGTGGCACCAGGCCCTGGATTGCAAAATCAGGATGTATTTATTTAGTAAATATAAAAACTTTCTCAAAAAATTGTATAAACTTTACCTCCCTTTTTAAATGCTCATCTCTGTATTCAACTGGCAGTATTATCTCATCTTTTCCTTTTTTTTTATCTCCACACTCCTCCAATTCTTTTATGTATCCATGATTTTAATTGGTCCACTGTTCTGGCCAGACATGAGTTGCCTGGATCCTGAAAACTGCTCCTTCAAACTCCCCAAATCCCCCCTCTTTAAAAAGCTAAATCTTTGACCAAGGTTTTGGACAGCTGACTGAATACCTTCCCCCTTGCTCACATCCGGATCTTGTTTCCCACTCCCGTGAAGAGCTTTGGATGTTTTACCATGCGAAAAGCACTTTGTGAATGTAGGATGTTAAGACACTCATTCACATAAAAAAGGAATTCTTTAAACTCCATCATTTCGGTGTCTCGAAGACCAAATGATGAGAATGTCATATTCCTTGTGCAATGCCAGAGTTTCAGCACTTGATTTTCAGGCTCTTGTGTCACAGCTGGCACTTTGGTGAAACTAAACTTTTCATACATAATTTATAATACTTCCCCTCTCCTGCTCTTTCCCTGTGGCCCTCTCAGTTTTTTCCCCCCATCAAGTATTTATCGAATTCCCTTCTGAAGGTGGACTTCAAAACCGAGGCTTGTTACCAGAGGAAATATTTCAGTCTGCAGAACACCAGGGTTGGTTATTGCTCTGTCACTGGGGTAATAGCTGGCTAAGTTGAGGGGGAGACCAATAGTATATTAGCCCCCAATATGCTGGGTGGCACAGTTGTTAGCACTGTGCCACCCAGCATATTGGGGGGCTAATATACTCCCGCCAGGAACCCGGGTTCGATTCCCGGTTTGGGTCACTGTCTGCGTGAAGTTTGCACGTTCTCCCTGTGTTTGCATAGGTTTCCTCCGGGTGCTCTGGTTTCCACCCACAGTCCAAAGATTAGGTGGATTGGTCATGCTAAATTGCCCCTTCGTGTCAAGGGGACTAGCTAGGATAAATGCATGGGGTTATGGGGATAGGGCCTGAGTGGGATTGTGGTTGGTGTTGACTTGATGGGCCTAATGGCCTCCTCCAGCGCTGCAGGATGCTATGGTATTCCCAATGTATTGAGTAAGCTGCATAATTGAAGAATTGCCCTCTTTTCTGCAGACTGTTTTTAGTTCTCAGCTTCAGGCCTGGCCAGGTCTGCTCAGAAATTTCAAATGTTTTCCTGTTGACAGTAGCATACTCTGAATGTTAATCCAGCTGAGACAGATAAGCTGCAGTGATAGCACACTCTGACCAAAGAGAGGGTAAGCTACTCATAATCTCTATATTTACTCTGTAACTTCCCAGTGGGAGCAGTTCAGAGACCTCAGAAGAAATAACACTGCCTCGAGCCAACCCCAAACCAGTCGATAGCAAATCAAGCACGATCGTAGCCGATATAGGAAGCACAACTCCTAACTTAGGCACAGCAAGCCTCCAGCATTTCACTAGTGTTGGCCAGGACTTGAGGCTTGGGGAACAGGAGAGATGTGTGGTGGCAGGTGCCCTACTTGTCTTTGAATGGTGCAGTGGAATCTTCTATAACCACCTCAAAGGTCAAACAAGGCCTTGGTTTCATGTCTCGTGTGAAAAATGACACTTTTGACACTGTAGCACTTTCTCAGTACGACTCTCAGCTGCCTTTGAGGGTACAAATTTAAATTTCTGGTGTGGGGCTTGAATCCTCAACCTTCTGGCTCAAAGTAAAAGTCTCACAACAACAAGTTTATTTGGAATCACAAGCTTTAGGAAAGCTACTCCTTCATCAGGAACAACTTTAGAATCACAGAGAAGAGTGTTCTGTATGTGTATTGGCTTACTGAGCTCTGTTGTATTCATGTATTCACTGGAAGTGAGGTCCCTAGCATAGGGAAACAGGCACAGAAGAAGCAGCCGTGGAAGAGAACACACACTGTAAATAAAGCAATGTTGATGATTATCCTCCATGCTCTCTCGCGTCATTCTCCAAAACAGAACAAAAAGGTTTCCCTTACACAGTGTGAGGAGAGGCATTCTGAACTCCACCACGGATGGAGGCAAATGTTTTAGAGTATATGCTGTGGTGATTCCCAGGACTGGTGAAATTCTTTTCCTCCTTTCACCGTGGCAACTGGATGATGCGGCCATGCTCACGCTCATTGGTTGTCAGAATGGCTTGCCCAGCCACTTTGCATTGCAGTCAGATTGATCGGACAGCGTGGGACTCGAGTTCTGTGGAAGGATAAAGATGGCAGTGTTTCCTCCTGTCACGCGTGAGCAAATCCATTGGGTTTTGGCAGCTGCCAGGGTTATTCTGCCTGGTGCCTACCAAAATAATTTCCAGTACTCTGTCTTTTTAACTAGATGTCTTTGGGTCACAAGTCCATTCCATAACCATATGGTCACTTTGTCAGGTGCCCAGGGTTCTACACTTTCCACACAGCCATGAGACAACAAAGAATGAGAATTTAGAGTCAGTGGGGGCAAAGCAAGTTGATTCTGTTCAGTGCTCCAGTGTCACTATCAGCACATTGTACCTGACCTTAAGAAACAGTTGCTGGAAAAGATACTTTGCATGCAACCCATTGATATAATGTTGTGTTGATGAGAGTGTGCAGCATTCAGCTGAGTCCTCATTCCTTTTGTTGTGCTGTAAATGCTGCACTGAAAGCATTAATCCAAGAGCGTATTAAAAGGGCAGCAGCATGTTGCACTGCAATGATACATTATCAACATGTTCAATCTCAATGAACTGGCTGCTTGAGCTGAGGCTTAACGTGAACTTCATTTTCCAGCCGTGCTGTTATTGTTCTTTTGAAAATACAAATCGATAATAACTGATCCTGGGCAGTTTTGGAAGTTGGCAGAGAGTAAGAAGGAAATTAATTGGAAGTCCCATTGTAGAGTCTCTGGGATTTTCACTGCCAACAATAAAACTATTAGCTGGTCTTGTGATCTTGGCCTCTTGGGCTTAGTTCTTTTGCAAAGAGTCAAAGTTCATGGGATATTTATCCTTGCAAGATTCCTGGAAAGTTAAAGTGTCTTATTTTCTCTGTAATTACAACAGCCAGATTTTGGACAAAATTAATGAGAGTTGTTTGCAAATTCATTGTGATGAAACAGTGATGATGATGATGTTTCGGTGACATTCATCAATTTGGTTAAAGCACACTGGCATTGACTTGAGTTGCGCTGGGAAGTGGCTTTGCCTTGTTCTGTGCAACATGATCCAAATTGAGTCAGTTGGACCTTTCGGGACTCATGAAAATCATCTGCAGAACCTCATTGGAAGTGTGGACTTCGCTTCCCTCCGTTATGTGCAGAATTGACCCAATGCATTGCTGCTGATTTCAAACCCTGAGCACTTAGACTTCAGCTTCGAGGGGAATGCAACGTAAGCACCTCACTCTAAATTGGAAACAGTAAAGAGTTAGAGTGGTTTCCTAGATTAGTATCTCACCCACTATTTACTAAACTCACCGCATTTTACTTCAGTCTGAGTTTAGTTTTGCAACGACTTAATTACAGCTTTGAGTAAGTAACCAATCCGGTGCCTCCTCATGCCCCTGTCGATATTGTGCACATTGATTTCCCACACTGTTGAGGAAGGCAGCTGTTGCATACAAATTAGCAGCAAGAGTCAGCTATTCAACCGTCCAGCCTGCTGCGCCATTCAATAAGATCATGGCTGGTTTGATTGTAACCTCAACCCCATATTCCTGCTGCCCCCCGTTAACCTTTCACTCCCGTATTAATCAAGAATCTATCTGGCTCAGTCTTAAAAATATTCCAAGGCTCTGCTCCCACTGCTATCCGAAGAAGAGTTCCAGAGAATTTCTGCCCGTAGAGAAAATAATTCTCCTCATCTCTTTCTTAAATGAGTGGCCCCCTACTTTTTAAACGATGGCTCCTAATTCTAGATTCTTCTCTCCACATCTACCCTGTCAATGCCCTCAGGATCTTACACATTTCAGTCAAATACTCTCTTCCTCTTCTAAACTCTGGTAGATATAAACCTAGCCTGTACAAACTTTCCTCATAAGACAGCCTGCCCATTTCCTAGTATTAGTCAAACAAACCTTCTCTGAACTGGTTTTGTTGCATTTACATTCTTTCTAAAGTAAGGAGATCGATATTGTACGCTCAACTTGTCCAGTAATGCTGAAGCACCTCTGCATCCTCCTCACAGCTCACCCTCCTATCCAACTTCATACCATCTGCAAATTTGGTGACAATACATTCAGTTCCCTCTTCCAATTCATTAATATATAATGTGGACACTTAGGGTGCTACCACTGATGCTTGTGGAACCCCACGGTCACTGATTGACTGCCAATCAAAAAAAGACCCATTTATGCCAACTCTTGGCTTCCTGTCTGCTAACTGGCTTTCTATCCATCTCAGGACATTGTCTGCTGTCTCATGAGTTTTAGCTTTACAGAGTCGTCTGTTATGTGAGATCTTGTTGAAAGCCTAAATAAACCACATCCACTGGTTCTCCTCGGTCAACTCTCCAAGTTAGATCCATGAAGATAACACTTCTCATTCTGGAACGTAAGATTGGTGCACTTTGATTTGATTTATTATTGTCACATACATTGGGATACAATGAAAAGTATTGTCTCTTGCATGTTCTACCGTTCATAGAGTACATGGGGAGAAGGAAAGGAAAGGATGCAGAAATATAGTGTTAAAGTCATAGCTAGGCTGTAGAGAAAGATCAACTTAATATCAAGTCGGCCCTTGCAAAAGTCCTGGCGTCTCCCTCAATTAGTCCAGGTGATTGGAGAGGAATTTGTGTTATTCCTGCACTGGCACCAGGTTTCATTCCTATTTCTGCCTCTTCCAGAAGGTTGCTTACTTTGAGCATGGGAGAATGCGTGTATGGTTCCACCAAGTCTCAATGTGGTGGGCTTGATGGAGCAATGGGGAAGCTGTATGCTTTTAGACTGTGATGAGAAGAAATTACTTTACTCCAGGAATTCTCCACCCTTGAGAGTTGTGGATATTTTGCATTGAAGATATTTAAGGGTGGGAAAGATAGAATTTTGGTGTCTCAGGGAATCAAGGGATCTGACCTGCTCCTGAAAGATGTGCTGGTTAGGTGCCAGACTGTGGCGACTAGGGAAATTTCACAAAAACTTCCTTTCATTGTTAATGTATGCCTTACTTGTGACTAATAAATAAACTTTTAACTTTGTGTGTTATTGACATGGGATGACTTGTGTTGGTGTTTGTAAACGTGCCACTCTATAACAGGATAAAGATTCTCCCACTGCAATATTACTGATCTCCTAGCTTCAGCTGGCTGGAGGCAACAGCTGAAGCAGAGGGGAGATGGATTGGACTTGACTGGACCCACTGTCTAAGGTTTCTGTTCGTGTGCAGGTTCCTGGGAAGGAGTTGCTTGCAGGCAGTTTGCTTGGCAATTGGTTCCGGGAGATTGAAGAAAATGGACTTGATTTGCCAGATGGAAACATTAGAATTGATATTCCATTCCCACATTCACAGGGTCTGCTTTTGAAAAACAACTCAACTCCTCAGAGTTGACTCCCCAGATGTGATATTCTATACATATGATATCAGGATGGGGCAGCTTCTCTCCTGAGATTACCACCTTGCAGACATGAACAGGATCAGCAAAATCTTTCAGATAATTGTACAGACTCACCTTATCTCCAGATGGCAGCAAGGCTCAATTGGTGTGTGGTTTTATTGACCAAGGATTTGCTACAGCTTCAGATCGCATAACAGCATCAGATCGCAATCATCACCAGCACCAACCACACCCTCTGTCTCGAGTAATTCAAGGAATTAAACAGCACTTTAACATGAGTAACAGGAGTCAAGCCTTTCATTCAGATCGCATGGAGAGTTTATTTTTCTGTAATTTTCTCACTCAGTTGGTTTCCTAGAAGTGCACAAGGGTGATTTTCTGCAATTCCATAAATATACTTTTGTTCCAGCTCATTAGGAGGAGTTCACAGTAAATCATTCAGTTTTTGTCATCCATCACTGGGAATGAGCAAACTATTGCTTTTATTGATCAAATTATTTGGCTCCACATGTAAGTATTTGTATTCCCACTGTCTTAGACAGTTAAACTCGCAGAACAACAGCAGTCCAGAGATGCGTGGGTTAGGTGGATTGGCCGTGCCAAATTGCCCATTAGTGTCAGGAGGACTAGTTAGGGTAAATGCTTGAGGTTATGGAGATAGGGCCTAGGTGCAGGTGTGGTCGGTGCAGACTCAGTGGGCCGAATGACCTTCTTCTGCACTGTAGGTTTCTATGACTATCGATGATCTTTATGCAGCAGGTTGCTGTTCATCTCAATTTGGGAAATATCATCCCGAGGGTGTATCCTGAAACTCAACATCCCTGTGAACTCACAACTGGAATCCATTAAATGGATTCAAGAGAAAGCATCCATCAGTCTGTTTTGGCAATGTTAGTTAATGGGAGGAGTGTTCAGGTCATTCTATGGGATAGATTTGTGCACGTGTACAGGTAGTGCGGGTTATATTTAATATCGTATCTGAAAGGTGGTACCTCCAATATCCCCCACTCAGCACTGCGCTGGAGTTGTAGCCTTCATTATGTGCTCAAGACCTGAATGTGTCTTTATCCACTTCATCCTTCCTCAAGCAGAGTAATCTCAGGGGAATTATCCACAATGTTCAGGCCAATAATTATCCCTCAGGCAAAAAGCTGAAAGGAAATGAGTTTGCTATGTACAAATTGGCTGTTGGCACAGTAGTTAGCACTGCTGCTTCTCAACACCAGGGATCTGGGAATTCCGGTCTGGGGTGACTGTGTGAAGTTTGCTGACTCTCGCCGGGTCTGTATGGTTTTCCTGTGGATGCTCCAGTTTCCTCCTGCAGTCCAGAGGTAGCACAGTGGTTAGCACTGCTGCTCCACAGTGCCAGGGACCCAAGTTTGATTCCCGGCTTGGGTCACTGTCTGTGTGGAGTCTGCACATTGTCCCCATGTCTGTGTGGGTTTCCCCCCACATTCTGAAAAACGTGCTGGTTAAGTGAATTGACCCGAACAGGCACCAGAGTGACTAGGGGAATTTCACAGTAACTTCATTGCAGTGTTAATGTAAGCCTTACTTGTGACTAATAATTAAACTTCTTAGATGTGCAGGTTAGGTGGATTGACATTAAATTGCCCCTTAGTTTCCAAACATGTGCAGGTCGGGTTGATTGGCCATGGTAAATACATGGGGGGACAAGGTTAGGGTGGGGGGGTGGGCCTGCATAAGATGCTCTTTTGGACAGTCAGTGTAGATTCAATGGTCCAAATGCACATTCTGCACTGCAGGGATGCTGTGGTTCTAAAACCAAGAGTTGCATTTATATTGCATTTTTCACAACCAGTGGACATCTCAAAGCACTTTACAGTTGATAAAGTGCGATTGAAATGCAGTTAGTGTTGAACTGTAGTGAACATAGCAACCAGTTCATGCTGGACAAACTCCCAAACAGCAGGGTAATAATGACAAAATAATCTTTTTTGTGCGATGTTGATTGAGGGATAAACATTAGTCGGGACAATTCCACTGCCCTTCTTTGAAAGGTTGCCATGGGATCTTTGACACCCACCTAGGTCCTCAGTTTAAGACAAAAGATTTATCACCCCCTCTCAGCACAGCACTGGAGTGTGCGTATTGAGTTTTGTACTCTCGTCCTCTTGTGGGAATTGAACCTAGAACATTATCACCAGTCATTTCGTTACTGTGAAGCACTTTAGGACGTCCTGAGGTTGTTGGGACACTATTTTAATGTGTTTTGTTGCTTTGTTCGTGCAGGAACAATCCCAAGTGAAGAGTAATGTAAAACTGGTCTCAATGTAGAGTATCTCTCAATAACCAGCTCCTTATTTTTTCATTGCAGAGCTTAGCCCAGCTAGAGATACTGTGTAAACAGCTCTATGAAACCACTGACACATCAACTCGGCTGCAGGCAGAAAAGGCCCTGGTTGAATTCACCAATAGCCCGGACTGTCTGAGCAGATGTCAACTGCTGTTAGAAAGAGGAAGTGTGAGTACCATTTTGTGGACAGTTCAAATGGTATGGCATTCCAAAATGACGTGAGGAAGCTTGGATCGTAAATGGGCCACTTGCCCCACCTTGTTCAGTCATGACTCAAGAAAGTGTTGGAATCTATTATTAAGGAGGTGTGAATAATATGTTCAGAAAATAATAGTATGATCAAACAAAGGCATAGTCTGATGAAAGGGAAATCTGCTTCACAAAATTCTCAAGAGTTTTTTGAGGATGTAACTTGTAGGATAGATAATGGGAACCAGCAGAAGCTGTATATGTCAATTTCCACAAGGCATTCAATAAACTGCCAATAGCAAAACAGGACAGTACTGGAAAAATGTCAGGATTGGAAATATAACAAAAATTAAGGGAGATTTAAAAAACTGTTAACTGTAGGCCAATTAGCTCAGCATCTGTCATTGAGAAAATGTTAAGAGTCCACCGTAAAAGATTTGATGATGTGGAGTTGCCAGCATTGGACTGGGGTAGGCACAATAAGTTGTCTCACAATACGAGGTTAAAGTTCAACAGGTTGATTTGGTAACATGAGCTTTTGGAGCGCTGCTCCTTCATGAGATGAGTCACCTGTTCTGAAAGCTTGTGCAACCTAATAAACCTGTTCAGCTTGAACCTGTTGTTGTGAGACGACTTACCAAAGGATTTAATAGCAGTGCTTTTAGAAATATATAATCAAGCAGAGTCAGCATGGCTTTATGAAGGAGAAATGACACCTCAAAATTTATTGGAACTCTTGACTTGACAATGAAAAATGTAGATCAAGGGGAACCAGTCGGTGTAACATAATTGGATTTGCAAAAAGCATTCAACAGTTGCACAGAATACTGCTTAAGATAAGAGCCCATGGTGTTGGGGGTGGTATATTAACACATAGCATTGACTAATGGAAGACAAAGAGTTGAGATAATAAGGTCATTTTCAAGATAGTAACCTGGAACTAGTGAAATGCCACATGAGTCAATGCTGGGATCACAATTATTTGCGATATAAATGAATGAGTTGGGCAAGGGAAGTGAATGCAATATTGCCAAGTTTGTGGATGACGCAAAAGTGGTTGGGAATGCAAGTAGTGAGGATGACACATCGATAGGGGAATGTAGATAGATGAGTGGCTACAAACTTGGCAGATGAAATATAATGTCTGAAAATAGCAAGCTTTGCACTTTGGCAGGAAGAATAAAGGAGCTGAATATTATTTAAATGGAGAAAAACTGCAGAAAGCTGCAGGACTGAGGGATTTGGGTGTCCTTGTGCATAAATCACAAAAAGCCCGCATGCAAGTTCGGCAGTTAATAGAGAAGGCAAATGGAATGTTGGCCTTTATTTCAATGGGAATGGAGTGTAAACACAGGGAAGACTTCCTAAAGATTCTGCAAGGCACAGATTAGACCAAACCTGGAAGACAGTGAACCGTTTTAGTCCCCTAATCTAAGGAAGACATATTGGCATTGGAGGCAGTCCGTAGTAGGTTCATGATTTTGATCTGAGGTATGAAGGGATTTTATGAGGAGTGGTTGAGTAGGTTGGGCCAGTACTCATTGGAGTTTAGAAGAATGAGAGGTGACCTTATTGAGACTTGTAGGATTCTCAGGTGGCTTGAAGGGTCTATGCTGAGAGTTTGTTTCCTTCCCCTTGTGGGAGAGTCTAGGACCAGAGGACATAGTCTCAGAGCAAGAGATCGCCATTTAAAACTGACGTAAGGGAAATTTCTTCTCTGAGGGTAATGAATCTGTGAAATTCTTTACCATAGAGGGTTGTAGAGGCAGGGTCATAAAGTATGTTCGAGGCTGAAATAGACAGATTTTTAATCAGTGAGGGAATGAGAGTTTTGGGGAAAAGGTGGGAAAGGAGTTGAGGATTATCAGAGCAATCATGATCCCATTGAATGACGTGGCAGACTCAGTGGGCTGAATGGCCTACTTCTGCTGCTGTGTCTTATGGTCTAAGAGCTCATGGAGTTATGGATAATAGCTCGGATGGAAGGTTAGTTAATGAACATGAAGCGGAGAGTTGACATAAATGGGACATATTCATGTTGTCAACCTGTCACGAATGGAATACCAACATGGACCAGCACCCTGGAGCCTCAGCTATTTACAATCTATGTTACTGACCTGGACCAGGAGAGGAAGGTAGCTCGTTTTGCTAACACAAAGTGAAGCTAAGTGAAAAATTAAGTTGTGGGGAGGATACAAGCTGCAAAGAGATTTTGACAGGTTAAGTGAGTGAGCAATAAGATGGAGAAGTGTGAGGTTTTTCATTTTGGTCATAACAGAAGAAAATTGGTGTAAAGTGTGTAAATGTTTCTGTTCAGAGACTTGGGTGTGCTTATACAAGAAAGTTAGCATGCAGGGACAGCAGGATTTCAATGAAATCCCCTCTCACCCTTCTGAACACCAGTGAATATAATCCAACCAGCTTAGTCTCTCCTCATATGATAGGAAAGCAAATGGCACCTGGGCCTTTATTGCAAAGGGATTAGCGTAGGAGGTGAAAGAAGTTTTACGACAGTGATACAGAGTTTAGTGAGACCCTGTCTGGAGTACTGTGTGCAGTTTTAAGATATACTTGCATTATATTTGGATTTTAAAAAAGCTTTGACAAAGTCTCGTTTAAAGAGGTTAGTGTTTAAAACTAAAGTGCATGGGATTGGGTTTAATATATTGGCATGGTTTAGAATTGATTAGCAGGCAAGAAACGGAGAGCAGGAATAAATAAGTCTTTTTCAAAGTGAAGTCCTGTAATGATTAGCCCACATATTTACAATGTACTCAAATGATTTGGATGAGAGACTCAAAACTAATAAGGGTACAATTTTGTCTTTCAAAAAGCATTTAGTGAATGCGTGAGTATGATGGGTATGGAGGGATATGGGCCAAACGCGGGTAATTGGGATTAGCTTTGGGATTTTAAAAAACAAAGGGCGGCATGGACAAGTTGGACCAAAGGGTCTATTTCCATGTTGTATATCTCTGATTCTCTGACTCTATAATATTATTGTAGGTTGGACAGGCCATATGGTCTACTCCGAGCCTTGTGTTGTGACTCTCCCCTCAGTCTTCTGCAGATCTCTGCACTCTCTCCCTAACTGGTGTGAATGAAAATTAAAATCTCTGCGCACTTAAGACACTGTCCTGTTGCCTGACAGCAGTGTTCTCTTGGGCTGTCAGCAATGCATTTGAGAGGGACAAAGGCAGAGTAGGCTCTGAAGGATTTTTATCCTGACAGGTGGTATCTTCAGCTGATGGACATATAATGAATTTTCGACAGCACCCCAGCTATTGAGCAACTCACAGCCAAGCAACATTGAAATCCGTGATGGAATTTCATGAATGAAGAACGATTCTGATATTTAGTGTTTGATTAATTAAGCTGTAAATAATTGCAGTATATTCTTCATTTGTCTTTGAAGCATATTGCTTCCACAAGCATTCAAAAGGCCTCTAATTTGCAGTGTTGGAATTTGATACTTAGGTCAGGTGATATTTTGTTTGAATTTAGCTCAAATGTAGATTCAGAGAAAATAGAGGCAGAAGTTGGCCATTCGGCTCTTCGAGTCTGCTGTGCCACATTCGTTATCATGGCTGATTATCAAAACCGCTGTCCTCATGTCTTTGCCTTTTGTGTTTTGAAAGGCATCTGGGCCAAACATGAGCAATTGGATTGACCGTAATAATTAAAACCTGGGTGCCAAGGACAAGTTGGGCCAAAGGGCCTGTTTCCTTGCTGTGAACTTCTATGACTCTGTGTGGGCCTCCCCGTCATATGCCTTGATTCCCTTAACCCCAAGAGGTATTTCTAATTTCATCTTGAAATCACACAATATTTTGGCCTCACTACTTTTTGTGGCGGTAAATTCCTCAGATTCATCACTCTCTGGGTGAAGAAATTCCTCCTCACCTCAGTCCTAAAAGGTTTACCCCTTATCCTCAAACTTCCCCACCATTGGGAACATTCTTTCTGAATCTATCCTGTCTCATCCTGTTATAATTTTGTAAGTTTCTGTGAAATCCCCTCTCATGCTTCTGAACACCAGTAAATATAATCCAACCAGTTTAGTCTCTCCTCTTCTGATAGTCCTGCCATCCCTGGAATCAGCCCAGTAAACCTTTGCTTTCCTGCCTCTAGCAAGGACATCCTTCCTCAGATAAGGGTACCAAAACTGTACACAGTACTCTAAGTGTAGCGTCACTAACGCCTTTTACAATTGCAGTAAAACATCCCTGTTTCTCGCCATAAATCCTCTCGCTATGAAAGCCAACATGTCATTTGTCTTCTTTGATGCCTGCTGTACCTGTGCACTTTCAGTGACTGATGCAGGAGGACACCAAGGTCTTGCTGAGTATCCAGCTCTCTCAACTTAGACCCATCCTAAAGATAATGTTTTCCTATTACTGCTACCAAAGTGGATAACCTCACATTTATCCACATTATACTGCATCTGCCATACACATGCCCACACTTTCAGCTTGTCCAAATTCACACTGAAAAATCTCAGTCTCCCAGTCAACTTTATATCGTCAGCAAATTTGGAGATAATACATTCAGTTCCCTCTTCCAAATCATTCACATATAATGTGAACAATTGGGGTCCTAACACAGACCCCCACTACTCACTGACTGCCAATCAAAAAAAAGACCCATTTATGCCAACTCTTTGCTTCTTATCTGCTAATCAGCTTTCTGTCTATCTCAAGATACTACCCACAATCCCATGTGCTTTGACATGACATAGTGATCTGTCATGTGACACCTTGTCAAAAGCCTTCTGAAAGCATAAACAAACCACATCCACTGGTTCTCCTCAAAGAATTCCAACACATTTGTCAAGTTTTCTGTTTCGTAAATCCATGCTGACTTTGTCTGATTATCCCACTGCTTTCCAAATGTTGAGTTATGAAATCCTTGGTAATGGACTGTAGCAACTTCCCTCTATCTGATGTTAGGCTCACTGGTCGATAATTCCCTGTTTTCTTTCTACCTCTCATTTTGAACAATGGGCTTACATTAACTTCCCTCCAATCTGTAGGAATCATTCCAGAGTCCAAAGAATTTTGGAAAATGAACACCAATGAATCTATGATTTCTGGGGCCACTTGCTCTAATACTCTAGAATGACAATTATCAGGACCTGGAGATTTATCCACCTTCAATCCCATCAATTTCCCCAAAACCATTTCTCTACCAATGCTGATTTCCTTCAGTTTCTCACTAAAACTTGTGTTTCTCAGAACGTCCGATACATTCTTCATGTCTTCCTTTGTGAAGACAGAAGCAAAGTGCGAATTTAATTCTTCAGCCACTCTTTGTTCCCCATTATAGCAACATTTTAACAGCATTTGGATAAGTCTGTGGATGGGAAAGGATTAGAAGGATATGGGTCAAATGCAGGCAGTTGGGACGAGCTGGGAGGGCACCATGGTCGACATGGACCATTTGGGCTGAAGGACCTGTTTCCCGTGCTGTTTTGCTCTATGACTCTATTATGAGTTCCCCCATTTCTGACTGTAAGGGGCTTACATTTGTTTTTGTCAATCTTGTTCTCTTTACATACCTGTAGAAACTTCCGCATTCAGTTTTTATGTTCCCCACTAGCTTACTTCCATGCTCTGGTTTTCCCTTCTTAATCAATCCCTTGGTCTGCCTTTGCTGAATTTTAAACTGCTGTCAATCCTCAGGATTATTGCTTTTTCTTGTCAATTTGTATGTTCCTTCCTTGAATCTAATGATATCTCTAATTCCCTTGTAAGCCATGGTTTGACCTGAGTTCCCTTTCTCCTGTTGCACAACAGGAATAAATAACTTGTGGAGTTTTATCTATTTGTTCCTTGAACACTTGCCATGGTCTGTCTACTGTCTTTCATTTCAGTGAAGTTTGTCAGTCCATTATAACCAACTCGTGCCTCATGTCATCATAGTTACCTTATTGAGATTCAGGACCTGGCCGCAGAATCAATTACATCATTATCCGCCTTGATAAAGAACTCTACCATATTCTGGTCGCTCATCCCCAATTCTTTCTAATTGCACAACACCCAGTCCAAGATGGCCTGTTTACTTGCTGGTTCCTTCATGTCCAGAAAACTATCCCCTGTACACCAGAAATTCCTCTTCTGTGTACTCTGACTACATTGACTCTCCCAATCTATATATTGATTCAAATCACCCGTAATCACAGATGGTCCTTTATCACATGCGTCTCTGATTTCCTGTCTAATGCTACCCCCAGATCACCACTGCAATTCGGTGGTCTGCATACCACATCCGCGAATGTTTTTTGTCATTTAATGTTTCTGAATTCAACCCATGCAGGTTCCGCATAGTCCATGCCAATATCTTTCCTCCATATTCGTATCAGTGTCATCTTTAAACCACAATGCAACTTCACCACCTTTTCCTTTCCGTCTGTCCTTCCTAAACTATGAATGGCCCTCAATTCCTGCTCCTATTTCTTATGTTCTTATGTTTAGTTCCAATCCTTGCTTACCTTCGAACCATGTCTCCATAACCCCAACTATGTCATACCCCTTTATGTCTATCTGTGCAACTATTTCATTCATTTTGTTTTAATGCTCCAAGCATTGAGGTGCAAAACCTTGAGGATAATCCTTTTAACACTCCTTGTCCCATTCCTGCTGTTTTTTATTCCATCCTTCTTTGATTCTGGCTCTTGATGTCTCTGCCTATCACTTCTTATTCGTCTTGCTGTCTTTTTTTTCTTGGCCTTGACTTCCCCTGCTCTGAATCCTGAGATAGGCTTCCACCCCATTGCCATATCAGTTTCAATCAATCACTCGATGAAGTACCCCACCGCCCGTCTTGTATCCTGCTGTTTCTACTCACTGTGCAAACCCATTTCAGAGACAATTCATCTGCTCAATTGAGGGAAGAAAACATTTGAAAGCTTCAAAACTTTATCTTGCTGATGACACGAAGATGAGCAAATTGTGCGGAGGGTGTTGAAAGTCTGCAGAGGGATCTGGATAAGCTGAGCGAGTGGGCGAGGACCTGGCAGATAGAGTACCATGTTAGCAAGTGTGAGGTTATCCACTTTGGCAGAAATAATAGTAGGAGGGATTCCTATTTAAAGGGCGAAAAGCTGCAGTATGCTACGGTGCAGAGGGACCTTGGGGTCCTTGTGCATGAGTCACAAAAGCCCAGTCTGCAGGTGCAGCAAGTGATCAAGAAGGCAAATGGGATGCTGGCCTTGATAGCGAGGGGGATAGAATATAAAAGCAGGGAGGTCTTGTACAGGGCACTGGTGTGGCCACAGCTGGAGTACTGTGTGCAGTTTTGGTCGCCGCACTTGCGCAAGGATATTTTCGCCTTGGAGGGAGTGCAGAGGAGGTTCACAGGCTGATACCGGAGATGAGGGGGTTAGACTATGAAGAGAGACTGAATAGACTGGGTCTGTACTCGTTGGAATTTAGAAGGATGAGGGGGGATCTTATAGAGACGTATAAGATAAAGAAAGGGATGGATAGGGTCGAGGTAGAGAGATTCTTCCCATTCAGAAAGGACAGCAGGACTAGAGGGCACAGCCTCTTGCGAAGAAGGCGTGCAGTTTAGATCGGAGTTGAGGAGGAACTTTTTCACTCAAAGGGTGGTGAATCTCTGGAATTCTCTGCCCGTTGAAGTGGTGGAGGCTACCTCACTAAATATATTCAAGTCACGGGTAGATAGGTTTTTGGCAGACAAGGGAATTAAGGGTAATGAGGAGAAAGCGGGAAAGTGGAACTGATCCACTTCAGATCAGCCATGATCTTATTGAATGGCGGGGGAGGCTAGGTGGCCTACCCCTGCTCCTATTTCTTATGTTATTATGTTCTTATCTTCCTGCGTGATAGGGTACCATTAATTACTGGATTCTTTTTCTTCACTTCCCCGTTGTGCAGATATTGCTGTTTCTGTTTTGGAGAGCCGGGCACAGGTGAAAGGGTGGAGCAATTTTGCTGAGACAGATTCCTCATTCCTTTTCTCTAGATGCCAGGGTCACCTGTGGGTCTTTTGGTTTGTTTTCCAACAATAAGAAAGGAAAGACTGGAACAGGAGTCAAACAAAATTATGAGATTGATACCAACTGAGATTTTCAGCTGAGAGGAAAGATGATGGATTGGGCTGGGACTGGTTTCCCGAGATCAGAAATGACTGAAAGAGTACCTGACTGAGACCATTACAAATATGAAAGGGTTTGATAGGGTAGGCATGGAGAAGGTATATCCATTTCAGGGTAAGACCAGGACTAGGATCCGATACGACAGGGTGGCACAGTGGTTAGCGCTGCTGTCTCACAGCACCAAGGACCCGGGTTTGATTCCTCGCTTGGATCACTGTCTGCGTGAAGTCTGTGCGTTCTCCCCATGTCCACATGGGTTACCTCTGGGTGCTCCAGCTTCTTCCCACACTCCAAAGATGTGCAGGTTAGGTGGGCTGGCCATGCTAAATTGCCCCTTAGTCGGGAGGCTAGCTCGGGTAAATTGTGGGGATAGGGCCTGGGTGGAATTGTGATTGGTGCAGACTTGATGGGCAGAATGTCTTCATTCTGCACTGCAGGATCCGATGATTATATGATAGTCACTATAAATACAATATTGAACTGAGGAGAAACGTCTTTGCCAAGGGCAATGGCAAATAGCACAGATATGTACTGTCGTAGAGGAAGAAAGGAAAGTTGGTTGGTGCCTCTTAGGGGGTCTTAAATACTATCGTGAGCTGAATGGCCACGCTTCTACGCTATTGACACTATTTCATGTGCATGTTTTTAACTTTGCTGCACTGGAATGTAAAATTGCCCAAGGAGTAAGGTCATCAGCAGTGTAAATCTAAAACTTGTGGCACAGCCACTCGCATCACTGCCTCTGAGCCAGAAGCTGTGGGTTTGAATACCAGCCCAGGATTTGATGGCCAAGGACGGTGCATTCATAATATGGCCAAACGTTGACTATTGACAAGCTGTAAGAGTGATTTCTGGTCAACCGTGTAATAGAAAGAAATTGGAGCCTGTGCCATCATGATGCATAGCTACGGACCACAACATGCTTTAAAAGTGTGTGCTGCTACAGCAACTCCTATTCTTTGGTGCACAGTTTGACTGAGTGGCTGATATAGATTAGATTGATGGAAACAAATCACGCAGACATGGGGAGAATGTGCAAACTCTACACAGACAGTGACTCGAGGCTGGAATTGAACCTGGTTTCCGAGCGCTGTGAGGCACCAGTGTTAATCACTGCCACCGCGTCACCCATGAGTTTAACTCATGTTCTCATTCATGTACGGATATCTGTGTGGGGATGGACAGATATCTGGATCTTAATTCAGAGGTGAAGTGTTTTGAAATGCAGGTTTGAACTGTACACATCAATTTGTGCCTGAACTCTGGAAGTTACTGAAATTCTACAACTCCTGGGAGGAGGCAAAATCTGAATCTGACAAAAGTTGCATCTTCATCAATGGAATAGTTGTCAATGAATGCACATGAGCACCGAGACAGTGCTCGTTCATGCTGCGAGTGTGAAGGTCTTCAGCAACTGTTGTCTCTTTTAATATTATGATTGTGATTATTCCCCAGTCGTCATATTCGCAGTTGCTGGCGGCAACCTGCCTTACAAAGCTAGTGTCACGAACGAATAACCCTTTGCCTTTAGAACAACGCACCGACATACGTAAGTATTAGTCTCTATTTCTTTTCTAACTCTTAAGGGGACAAGTAGAAATTCTGTATGTGATCTTTAATTTTAAATGTTTCTATTTCGAGTGGGACACGACTGTGGAATGCATATTTGCACTCCCATTTCTTTAAGGGACCCACCTGATCCCAGCCACAATTTTGGTCTTGGTGACGTTATCCAAAGGGACCTTGCCAGGATGCCTGGCAAAGCTGACTATGTGCCCATGCTCACACTGACATTCAGAGGTTCTTGTGTCAACACTGACATGCTCCTGGGCTCACTTTGCAAAGACTGGAGCCTTTCTTGGGACACTCTTCAAATACTCGCACTGTTTTTCAGAGACTTGATAAATATTGGCACTCTCCTGGACACACTTGGCAAAGACTGCCGTGCTGCGAGGGAGTCTGTCTAAATACTAACACACCCATGGGTACTCTTTGCTACTAACGTACTCTTTGGGACTCTGCAAATACTGACATTCTCCTGGGATAACACTATTCGTACGAACACACTCCTGGGATCACAGTGCAAATACTCACACTCCTTCGTACTCTCTCTCAATGCTGACGGAATATATTGACACTTCATTACAACACTGAGGGATTGCTGAGCTGTTTGACGCACATCCTTCAGTCAAGGCATTAAACTAAGGCCGTTTTAATAAGAAAAAGATGGTTTGTCAGACTCCTGGTTTGCATTTAGCTTACAGTTAACTCGCAATGCAGATTAACTGGTCATTTAATCATTGGGGACCTCACTGAGCAGTTCGGTTTGTGGGCAAAAGAACAGTGACCATCGTTCAGCCAGCAGTGTTAGCTGTGGGTCAGTGGACAGTGCCCTCACTTCTATGCCTCAGAGACCTGAGCATAACAATCCTGCTTTATATTGCTGAGGGAATGCAGCACCATTCGGGTCGCATTTTGGCTGACACTTTCAATCAAAGCCCCACGTCTTTGCCCTCAGGTGTGTGTTAAAGATCCCTATTTCAAAGAAGGGCGGCAGAGTGCCTGGTTAATATTTATCCTTCAGTTAACATTCATCAGAACTGCTTCTTTAATCACTTGTTTCGTTGCTGTTCTGGAAAAGTCAAGTTTATTTATTAGTGTCACAAGTAGTCTTGCATTAACACTGCAGTGAAGTTCTATGAAAATCCCCAAGCTGCCACATCCCTGGGCCGAATCGGGTACACTGAGGGAGAATTTAGCCTGGCCATTCCACCTAACCTGCACATCTTCAGACTATGGGAGGAAACCCACAGGGAGAATGTGCAGACTCACACAGACAGTGAACTGAGTCGGGAATCGAACCCATGACCCTGGCACTGTGAGGCAGCAGTGCTGATCATTGTGCCATCGTGCCACCCTAAACATTGCTGCTGCAAATTGGCGACTGTGTTTCTCACATTACAAAATTGATCACTGTTGGAAAAAAGGTACTTATTGACTATGAAGCAGAGGGCAGTCTGAGATCATGAAAAGAAGCCTTTAAATGCAGTTTTGTTGTTGTGAAATTGGGTGCATTTTCAAGGATGCTGCAGCTTTTAATTTGTTTTCCTTTTCTCTTGTTGTTAGGAAACTATGTCTTGAATTACTTGGCAACCAGGCCAAAGCTGGCAAACTTTGTAACGCAAGCCCTGATCCAGCTGTTTGCCAGAATCACCAAACTGGGCTGGTTCGACTGCCAGAAGGATGAGTACGTGTTCAGGAATGTCATTGCAGATGTCACGAGATTCTTGCAGGTAGCAGAATGCCCTCAGTTTCCTGAACAAAGCTTTATTGTCCGACACATGTTTATTCTGGCTTCAAAGACTCAGGCTGAAATTCATTTTTGTGTTTTTGTGGTAATCATGCTGAATGCATGTATTTCTCCTCAGAAGTAAGCAGTGCAGAAAAGAAAGTTATTAATGATTGGCTGGCACCCCTTCTCCACAGCACAGTGGGCAGTCTACAGTGAGCTCTGTTGCCCCAAAGCGTTCCAAATTCTGCTCCTGTCCTGTGACTGGTTATAAGGAATATGGAATCACGACAAGTAAAGGGATTTAGGATGCTCATCAGCCTTGATCTAATCGAATAGCAGAGCTGGTTTGGGGGAGGGGGGAGGGGCTACGTAGTCCTACCTTGTTACTATGCCGAGTTAGTTTTGATCTGATTTATTATTGTCACTTGTATTAACATACATTGAAAAGTATTTCTTGCATGCTATACAGACAAAGCACACTGTTCATAGAGAAGGAAAGGAGAGAGTGCAGAATGTAGTGTTGCAGTCATAGTAAGGTGTAGAGAAAGATAGCTTAATGCAAGGTAGGTCCATTCAACAGACAGCAGCAGGGAAGAAGCTGTTCTTGAGTTGGTTGGTACGTGACCTCAGACCTTTGTATCTTGGAAGAGAGAATGGAGTGCATGGGGTCCTTAATTATGCTGGCTGCTTTTTCAACACAGCAGGAAGTGTAAACAGTGTCAATGGGTGGTTTGCGTGATGGACTGGGCTTCATTTATGACTCTTTGTAATTTCGTGCAATCTTGAACAGAGTAGGAGCCATATCAAGCTGTGATACAACCAGAAAGAATGCTTTCTATGGTGCATCTGTAAAAGCTGGTGAGAGTCGTAGCTGACGTGCCAAATTTTCTTAGTCCTCTGAGAAAGTCGAGGCGTTGGTGGACTTGAGTAACTATAGTGTCGGCATGGGGGGACCAGGACAAGTTCTTGGTGATCTGGACACCTAAAAACTTGAAGCTCTCGACCATTTCTATGTCCCCATTGATGTAGGCAAAGTCATGTTCTCCACTACGCTTCCTGAAGCCAGTGACAATCTTCTTCTTTTTGTTGACATTGAGGGAGAGATTATTGTTGCTGCACCAGTTCACCAGATTCTCTATCTCATTCCTCTACTCAGTCTCGTCATTATTTGAGATCGACCCACGATGGTGGTGTCATCAGCAAACTTGAAAATTGAGTTGGAGGGGAATTTGGCTGCACAGCTATAGGTGTATAAGGAGTATAGTAAGGGGCTGAGAACACAGCCTTGTCGGGCACTGGTGTTGAGGATGATTGTGCAGGAGGTATTGTTGCCAATCCTTACTGATTGTGGTCTGTGAGTTCAGAAGTCCAGAATCGAGTCGCAGAGGAAGGAGCCGAGACGCAGACCACGGAGTTTGTTGGAACATAACAGGTAGCTTCTGAACTCTAGACAGAGAATCAGCTCGGCTGCTTCTTGTGACTTGTGACATAGTGATCTGTGCTGCAAACAGATGGGGAGGGAGAACAAAACACTCTTAACTCGACTGCTGTTTATCTATGCTCCCCTCTCTCTTTCTGTCAGTAGACCGTTTGATTCGGGTCATGTTCAAGTCATCTTTGAACATTTTGTGCCTACAAGTAGATTCAGAATCATGCAACACAGATGGAGACCATTCAGCCCATTGTGCTGACACTGGCTCCTTGGAAGAGATATTGTGTAGTGCCTGAGCTCCGCTGTTTGCCTGCTGTGTTGCAAATACTTTCCCTTTTCAGTTATTAATTTAAGTATCTTCTAAAAGGTGTTATTAATAACGTCAGGCTGATTTGGGCAGTGCATCCCAGATGATAACTCACCGTGCAAACAAAAAACTCTTCTTTTGTCAACTATCTTAAATGTGTCCTCTTAATAGCAGCCAGTGGAAATATAAGAAATAGTAGCAAGCAGAGACCATGTGGCCCATTGAGCCTGCTCTGCCATTCAGTGCAAACTTCTGCCTCAGCCCCCTATGTACTTAATTCTCCAGAACCCCCGCCAACTCCCCATCCACCTTCGCTGCTTTCCATTTCTCTCTTAGTCAATGACTCATCTTTCATTCCCTTCCCCTGCAGTATAAATACCTCCCACTTTCTATGCGTTTCAGCTTTGACAAAGGGTCGTCTGGACTCAAAACGTCAGCTCTTTTCTGTCCTTAGAAATACTGCCAGACCTGCTGAGATTTTCCAGCGTTTTCTCTTTTGGTTTCAAATTCCAGCACCCGCAGTTATTATCCGCTTTTATCCGTTGAATCTAAATGTTTATGAAGCATATCCTGAATTAATCTGAAATATTTATCATGTATCCTCCCATATCAGCTGGATTAACAGTTCAGTTTAACTTGCATTTGGAAGAGGCAGATTTGCCATTGTATTAATGAGCCAGGGACCCAGGAGGTTAACAGATCAGAAGTCAATCATGCTTAATTTGCTTTGGGAATACTGCGGGAAGAGGAAGTAAATAATGCATTGTTTCTGTGTTTTCTCACCACAGGACAGCGTTGAACACTGTATTATAGGAGTCATGATTCTCTCTCAGTTAACAAATGAAATAAACCAGGTAAGCACCACTGTTCCTTTCAAGAGAGTCAGTATCTTATTTTCTTTTATTTCCATTTCCTTTTGACTATATTTTGTGCTTGGCTGCCATCATACTTTGCTCTCCGCCAACTTTAGTAACACTTGATCATTTTATTGAAAAATGTGCCACTCATTGCCACTTCCTTGGAAGTCATGCTGATCCCACATTCCCCGATCTAACAGCTTGTCCTCATTCCCATTGCTGGGAGAGCCACACACGGCACAGAAGAAGGCCATTCGGGACATTGAGTCTGTGCCATCTCTTGGTGTAGCAATGGAATCATGCCCAAATTCCTGCTCTGTCCCTGTAACCCTGTTGGGTTATTTTCCTCGAGCACCCATCTGATTTTCTTTTCAATTGTTGATGGTTTCTGCTTCCACGATCATCGTTGGCAGAATGTTCCAGGGCGTTACCAATCTGGGTGAAAACCCCATATTCTTGCTCAAAAATCTGTGTCCCCTTCCATCAGCTGATGGGAATAGTTCCTCTCTGCCTTGCTTCTCCAAACCTGTAATAATCTTCTGCACCTTTATCAGATCTTCTCCCAGTCTCATTTTCTTCAAGCAGAATAACTCTTAATTTCCCCAATCTAACCTTGTAGCTGTAACCCCTCAACTGTGGAACAGCTCCCTAATATCTGCTGCCTGACCTGAAATTTGATCCAGAGTATTTATCTGATTTGTTTGATCAATTGATGCTGTGTTTAATTCTACCTCCCCTTTCAGACTGTTGCAAACTTGCACTTCAGTGCATTCGCATGGCAATATCACTGTCCTGTCTATGAAGCAAAAGCATGGCAATATTGTGTCCTGTCTGTACATTTACAAGTACAAGTCAGAATTCATAGAATCATAGAGGTTTACAACACGGAAATAGCCTTACAGCCCAACTTGTCCATGCTGCCTTTTTTTTTAAACCCCTAAATTAATCCTAATTGCCTGCCTTTGGCCCATATCCTTTGAGACCATCTTGCTGTCTAAATGCTTTTTAAAGGACAAAATTGTATCCGCCTCTTCTACTAACTCTGGCACCTTGTTCCAGACACTCACCACTCTCTGTGTGGAAAATTTGGACACTTGTGTATCTCTCTCCTCTAAACCTATGTCCTCTACTTTTGGACTCCTCTACTTTTGAACCAACTGCATTGTGTTTTATACATTATGGGATTTGGGCATTGTTGGCTAGGTCAGCATTTTTGCCCATCCCTCATTGCCACTTGTGAAGGTGGTGGCCAGCTGCCTTCTTAAACCGTTGCAGACCATGTGATGTACGTACACCCATGGTGCTGTTAGGGAAGGGGGTTCTGGGAGCTTGACACAAGGATGGTGGTGGAATGGCAGACGATATATTTCCAGGTTAGAATGGTGAGTGAGTTGCTAGTATGTTCCCATGTGTCACTGTAGCTTCAGTTATTGGCCTGTGGCTTGTATGAGCACAGTTCCCAACTAGGAATGTAAGATCACAATATTGACCCGTAAGTCTGACTAAGAATGTTAATTTTCCTAACTTGCATTTTCCCTTTTTATTTTGCCCTCCTTTGCAATTACAATTATTACCCAGACATTCAAGCTGAGTTTAGCTGAAGCAAATTTAGTTTGAGAGGTGGAATCATGGAATCGTACAGTGCAGAAGAGGCCCTTCGGCTCATCGAGTCTCTACCAACAGCAATCCCACCTCGGCTCTATCCCTATAACCTTGTAACACTTTTAGCCTGATAATCCTTCTAAGCTAAGCATCCCGAGACACTGACGAGCAATTTCGCCTGGCCAATCAACTTAACCCACGTATCTTTGGACTGTGGGAGGAAACAGGAGCACCCGACGAAAAACCACACAGACACAGGGAGAACATGCAAACTCCACACAGACAATGACCCAAGCCAGGAATTGAACCCAAGTCCCAGGTGCTGTGAGATAACAGTGCTAACCACTGTGCTGCCACAGGTTGTCCCTCAGTCTTCTCTGCTTCAACAAAAACAACCCAAGCCTACACAACCTCTCTTTAAAACTTAAATGGTTCATCCTAAGCAGCATCCTGCTGAATCTCACCTGCACCCCCTCAAATGCAGTTACATCCTTCTGATGAAATAGCAATCATGACTGCACACAGTACTCTAGACACGGCTTCACCAAGTTCTCTATGACTCCAACATAACTTCCCTGCCTTATGTCTCGATTGATCAAGGAAAGTGTCCCCTATGCCTTTTTGACCACGCTACTAACATGCCCTTCCGTCTTCAGAGATTCATGGACAAATAGACCAATGGCCCTTTGTTTTTCAGAACTTCCAAGTGTCATGCATTCATTGAATACTTCCTTGTCAAATTACTCCTTCCAAAGTGTATCACCTCATACTTTTTAGGTTTACGTTCCATTTGCCACTTGCCAGCCCATCTGACCATTCCGCCTATATCTTGGAGCCCAGGACACTCAACCTCAATGTTAACCATCTGACCAATCTTTGCATCATCACAAACTTATTCATCTAGCCCCCGGCATAGTACAAATGCTGAATAGTAGAGGGCCCTGCATGGATCCCTGTGGTATGTCACTGGAGACCAGTTTCCAGTTATTAAAGTAGACTTGTGTCACCACCCTCCATCTCTTACAACTGAGCCAATTTTGAATCCACTTATCAAATTAGCCTGTATCCCATGTGAATTTACCTTCTTTAAAAGTCTGCCATGTGGGATTTTGTCAAAGGCTTTGCTGAAATCTATATAAACTACATTGACTGTACTACCCTCATCCACACACCTGGTCACATACCTGCATGTTTTTACCATTAAAGTACTCTCAGCAAACAAATCTGTGTAATTTCAGAGAGGAAAGTTAACAATTCTGATTTTCATCCCAAATTCTTCACCATCCATTTGACCAGAGAATCTGAATTCCTGAGATGCATTCAGGTTACAAAGCCAGGGGTGGTACGGTGGTTAGCACTGTTGCCTCACAGCACCAGGGACCCGGGTTTGATTCCCGGCTTGGGTCACTGCTTGTGTGGAGTTTGCACATTCTCTCCACGTCTGTGTGGATTTCCTCCGGGTGCTCTGGTTTCCCCCCAGAGTCCAAAGACGTGCTGTTTAGGTGGATTGGCCAGGCTAAATTCTCCCATAGTGTACGCGTGTGGCGACTATTGGATTTTCACAGTAACATCATTGAAGTGTTAACGTTAGCCTACTCGTGACTATTGAACTTCTTACTTTAACAGGAGGGTGAATATATGATCATGCCTGCACCAGGTCATTGACCTGGAATATTAACTCTCTATCGCGCTCCACTGATCTTTCTCACCTGCTGAGTATATCCAACATTTTCTGTTTTCCAGCATTTTCTGCAGTAAGAAGTCTCACAACACCAGGTTAAAGTCCAACTGGTTTATTTGGTAGCATGCGTTTTCGGAGCACCGCTCCTTCATCAGGTGTGTGCCTTCATCAGTTGAGTCACTCACCTGATGAAGGGCAGTGTTCTGAAAGCTCGTGCCACCAAATAAACCTGTTGGGCTTTTACCTGATGTTGTGAGACTACTAACTGCGCCTACCCCGGTCCAATGCTGGCAACTCCACATTGAAGCATTTTGTGTTTGAAATTTAAAAGCTTCCTGGAATTGCTAACTCGACTGGTCTGTTCAAAATCAGTGTGTTTAATATGATGTGAAACGTTCGATCCAGCACTTCATTTATCTGTTGTTCTCTTCCCTCAGTCTTTGTGTCAGATTCTCTGTGTATTAACAGTGGGATGATTCACTTGACTTGAAGCATCTGGGCTTGTGCCCAGCTGCTGAGTCGTAATCCTGGAGCATCCCTTCACAGGAGCAGACGACTTATCCATTCAAATCTGTGCCAGTGTCCCTCACCATCCAAACCATCTTGTTTAATTTTTTGTTGCTCGCTTCTCATAGTGGATACATCTTCTATTATCAAACCCCTTCATACTTTTCAAGACTTCTATTAATTAGATTACTCCATAGTTTGCAGAGCAAAGGTTTCCACTTTGAGCTTTCATAAGCCCAGTGGTTGATTGGAAGAATAAAAATGTCTTTTTAATTATCTCAAGACTGACAGTTTCATGGCCTGACTGGTATCTACAGTTGCCTCACTCTGAACAAGCTTTTTTAGCAGACAATGACCTGGAATGTCAGGGATATCAGAGAAATGAGTGTTCCTCAGACCAGCTGCTGATGAATCCATCCACTAAGGTATGGGGAGGAATGTCGGAATGTGGCCCAAATTTTGGACTTGCTCATCTTTCCTTCCGTCCCTTATTGGGTCACCCTTCAGCCGTCGAGCCTCAGCTTGTTCAGCCATTAATCATAGCTATCATCTCTTAGTTATAATGCCATCCTTGTTCATCTTCTTTCACATGCTCCAGCGCCTCGGTGTGATTGTGTCTGGAATACAGAGACAAACACTGAGCACAGTCCCTTCAGTGTACTCTAACCTAGTTTCCAGAGGAGTTTAGCATAACCTGTCTGCTGTTAAATTCTCTTCCTCTGTAAACAAACCCCTGTGCTTTGTTTGCATTGTCTATGGCCTTGTTAACCTGCATCAGTACTTAAAATAATTTATGAATGAGAATATTGCCTTTGTGAACACATGGTTTGATGACTTTGCACCTTTCCCACCAGGCTGACACTACACACCCACTGACGAAACATAGGAAAATTGCGTCATCGTTCAGAGACACATCACTATTTGATATCTTCACACTCTCCTGCAACTTACTAAAACAGGTAAACGCTTCACATTTTACTGGCAATGTGGCAGTGCTTTAGCGTGGCAATGTGACAGCATGACGTGAATGCAGGATTGCTTTCTGAATCTTTTGATGATCTACTGATCATATTTATTTACTTTGAAGTGTATTTTATCTGCGCGTTTCTCCACAGTAACCTAGCTGGTCAAGTTGTTGCTTCAACCACTGCCCTGTATAACCGCAGTGATATCCATGTGATACAAGGGCAATAGCCCCAAGGCAACACAAAAGCTGACACAGAAGAAGCACTCCTTACTGCATCACTACTTAGCTCCACCGTCACAAGTAATAAAACACGCACATTGTCAGCAAATGGTTAATATCCAAAAAAACGTTATCTTGACCAGCTGCCTGTGGGCAGCAGCAGAAACGGATTGATTCCAGGTTACGTTGTTCTTCCCAGTTCAGGTGGCTGAATGGGAAATATGACCACAACTGAAATGTCACTGAGAAATGTCATAACACTGCCCCTGTCATTAGCACTCAGACTGTTGATTGGGTTGTTAATAATGGCACACATGTTCCTGCAGGCATCTGGAAAGACCTTGAATCTCAATGACGAAAGCCAGCATGGTCTCCTCATGCAGCTTCTCAAACTGGCTCACAACTGCCTCAACTTTGACTTCATTGGAACATCAACGGATGAGTCCTCAGATGATCTGTGTACTGTCCAGATTCCAACCAGCTGGAGGTCAGGTATGGTCATATTCAGTAGCTCTGCTGTGAGATTGGTTGTCCTAATGTGATCATTTCATGAGAACACCTCATTCCTCTTCTTCACCCTAATTCATTCTCATCCGATTCCCCTTTCTGCCTCACTCATTCCCATACACAGTCTGCCCTCCCCAACTCTTTCTCACTCCCATTCTCCTTCATTCCCCACACACTGTTTTTCCCAAATACGCTCTCACTCTCTCCCCATCCTCACTCCCTCCCTGCACACGTTCTCCTAATTTTCTCTTCCTTCCCTGCCGCTCCTCCTGTGTCTCCCTATACTCTCCCGCCTTTCCATCTTCATCTCCCTCCCCACCACCCTCCTCCCCCCCCCATTTTTTTTCCTCCCTTTATCTGCTTCCCATCTCTTCTCCCTCCCTCTGCTACATTACATCTCTTGTTGTTTCCATTCATATCCTGGAAATGGAACTGCTTGCTTTGTGTAGGCTGCATGGAGCCGCTGTAGTTTGAGATTCAATGCTTACTTAGCCAGTATTTTACAGCATGTTCTTAAATTTCCCTGGCGCCAGGGCCCCTCTGCAGGCAGGGCCAATGTAAGTTCAGGTCATTACTATAACTGGTGATTCTTCAGGGCTGTTGAAGGGAGCTTTGATCTGTTTGATGTTGTATGCATCTCAAAGTGGACTCTCAGCTCCTTTGCTTGCTCTTGCTTTTCTTCCAGCAGTTGTTTGCTCCTATTCGGTAAACTTTGTTTGGACATTGTCTATGATGCGATCAAAATTCTTTGTTTCTGAAGTTTTTATTTTCTTATCGTACATTCCACTTTTCCATTAATTCAAATGATATAATTTATAATTAACTCTGCTCACCTGTTGAAGCTTTGGAAAGGGAACTCAAGTTGCCTCTTGTGATCCTTTGGGTTTTGGTTGCAGCCTTTCACATCAGTGCCTATCTGTCTCCTGGTTTCCTGAGACTGATTCTGCCTCCTTTCTAATACCTCTTCATAACACTCCTGTGAAGCGTTTTGTGATATGGCACGACATTAAAGGCACCAGATAAATTCAAGTTGATGTTTGCTCTGCATTACTTCAGAGTCTGAAGCTGGTTTATATTTAGTGTTTCATGTTTTCCTCTTTTAAGAAGTACTTTTACAGAAGTGTTTCCCTTGCAAACAGCCTCGTGTTTATTTCTGTAAGCAAACTGTGTTTATAATCCTTGGAGACCAATGTGTCTCTGGCGTTTTCAGTTGCCGTTGCCCAGGGCTAACCATTTAGCAGCATTATTTAAGATTCCCACTGCACTCCCATGTCTACCTAAAAGGTTTTATGTCTACAATGCAAGAATGACTTTGTCAAAACTGAGACCAGTATTTTCTGTGTTGACGATGAAGTGATTTATAAAAACTACAGATGTACAAACATAGGAATTATGAGATGAAGAAAGACCCACACGGGGATTTTCCTCCCATTCTGTGACGGAGGACAGCTCGCCTGTGGCTGGCGGCAGGTTCTTCTGGTCCTGTCATTGCCAATGGGGTTTCCCCCTCACCACTGCAAAACCCCCAGCGGGACGGTGCTGTCGGCAGGATCAGAAGCCTTCATAAACAGCCAGCAGATACTGCCCCCAGATCCATCAAGTTCGCTTCTGCCCTCATGTTGAACAAATGTTAGAAACAAGATGAAGCTGTTACCTAATCACAGCAATCAATCTCTAGTTTGCAACAATCCCTAGCAAGAGGTAAGGAAAGCTCTCAGGTGGGAGAGTTTTGGGAAGCGAGATTCCCAAACCACCTGTTCCTCCTCAGTTCTCCACACTCACTAAACATCAGGTCAGAAATTATTCATGTCCTGTCATTTCATGGTGTGAGTAGTACTTTACCATGCATAAATAGTAAGAATTCTCATAGCACCACGTTAAAGTCTAAAAGTTTCATCATCTGATGAAGGGGCAGCACTCTAAAAGCTCGTAATTCCAAATAAACCTGTTGGACTTTAACCTGGTGTTGTGAGACTTCATACTGTGCCCATCCCAGCCCAACACCAGCACCTCCACATCATGCATGAAGAGTAGAATGGCATTTGCTTCATCCACCTTTTCCTAGAAAGTTCTTGTAATGGGGGGTTCTTGCCCTATATTTCAAGTTGCCTTCCTCTTCAATTCAGCACATCTGAATGCATCTCAGCCTCAGTCAGAAATGCTGAACACTGAAAGATTAGTATCTTAAATGCCTTCAGTCCATTTGGACTGTTTCTTCATCACTGGCTATCAACATTGACAACTTTCAGCATGGTTAGTTCATGAGTTTCCATGCAGCTACGTGGTCAGTCGCAGTGGGCTGGGATTTCTGAGGCTGGAATGAGACTTCAACTGATGGCACTGAGGTGATATTGCTATTCTGTCAAGCATGGAATAATGGTAAAATTGGTACTGGTTAAGGCATTGTGATCCAGCCATTTAATCCAGGAAGGTTCCAGGTTTATTTCCAGTCTGCATCGAGTTTCTGAGTCATTTCTTTGTGCAGGGTTAATTCCAACTCTGAAAGTATGAATATTGAATGAGATCATTTTGCAGCACAGAAATAGACCCTTTAACTCACCATTCTGTGTCTGGTGAAGATTTCCAATTAGTCCTCTTTTTTACGTTCTCTATGGCCTTGAAAATTTTCCTGCTTTAAATATTTATACTTCCACCTGCTTCTATCTTTGTCAGATGAACTTGATGTTATTATTGTCCTCTAAGCATGGTTAAATAGCCTATGGAAAGCTCATTGTCCATAAGCATGACCCCTAGCGTGAGGTACCTGAACTCATCACCTGACAGTACCCATCGAAAGAGAAAGGGAAAACTGTTGGGAGAGACGGAAGTAAAAAATCAATTGGGCTGCAATTCCAAAGCACGGTAATGGTGAAATGAAAAGCCCTGAAGTCTGACCAGAGCATTAAAATGTTGTAAAGTTTGCAATTCTATTTTTAATATTCCCAAAGTAATCATCTTTAGTTTTAGCAGTGGCATATTCTGACTTGTCAATGAGCTGAACATGCCTTCCAGTCATTTCCTTGAGGATCCCTTGTGAAGTCATGTTTTGAAAGCTTCACATTTTTGACAGCTTACTTGGGAGGTAAGGAAAAAAAGATGTCCTGTTTAACTTTCAAAGAGGATGTTTGTTTGGATATGATAGCAGGAAAATCTACAGGTGATTAAAATCATTAGTGCAACCAATGTAACTGGAGCAGTCAGAGGTCTACAGCATAGAGACAGCCCTTCCACTCAACTTGTCCATGCCACCTTTTTTTTTAAACCGCTAAGCTAGTCCCAATTACCCCCATTTGGCCCATGTCCCTTGATACCTATCTTACCCATGTAACTAAATGCTTTTTAAAAGACAAAATTGTACCCGCCTCTACTACTACCTCTGGTAGCTTGTTCCAGACACTAACCACCCTCTGTGTGAAAAAATTGCCCGTCTGGACACTTTTGTATCTCTCCCCTCTCACCTTAAACCTATGCCCTCTTTGGGGAAAAAAGTATTGCCTATCGAGCTGAAAGTGGAATTGTCTGCCGGTGTGCGATTTTCTGCACCCGCACAAGTCATAGTGAGCACTAGGACACAAAGCAAAGAACAGAAAGCTATGATCTGCTGTTGTTGCAGTGGTTTCAGACATGTTCTATTACATTGTGCTGACACACTGCTAAAGCCCCACTCTAATCTCATTCACAGTGGAGGCTATTTTCAAAGTCATTGTTCCCATACTGGCCAGCCCAACAAGTCGGCTTCTTGTCTGTGTCTGCAGTGCAAATAAATTTGCAGTGGCCATCACACTTAGCGGTTTTACTGGATGTGACTGCAAACTTCAAGCTCTGGTCTCTTAGCTTCAGACAAACGAGCAGTGTTGAGATCATGATGTAGACAACAAAAGGAGAAAACTCTGGCAAGATCCAGCCGGTCAGGCAGCAGATTTGGAGCGGGTTCTGATGAAAGTTCATTGAACTGGAACATTCGCTCAGTTTCTCTCTCTGCAGATGCTAACAGACCTGCTGAGTATTTGCAGCATTTTGTGGAAGCTTCATCTTTGAATTTCCAACATCCATGGTATTTTGCTTTTGTGTCAGAATGACAATGAACATTGAGGCATGAATCCTTAGACGAATGCTTCCTAACAAGAAAATGATTGGATAGACACTTGATCCTGTGCCAGGGTGTATGAAAATTCATAACTGCAGTCTGTACAAAAATAATGGGTGGGAGAGTTCGTGAGTGCATCCAGTTTCACAGAGTGGTCATCCGTCATGCAACATTCCTTTATGCACTCAGTTGAAGTGTTCTGAAAACCTCAAAATTTTGGGCTCCAATTCGTTTGGGAGCAATTCCAATATTGTGTGGATCAAGTATGGTACAATTGCTGGTGGTTCTTCTGTGTAATCTTGTTATCTTGAAATAAATTCAATGTTAGTCTTAACCAGGACCAAAGCGGTTAAGACTGCTACTTGGAAACATGTTGGAAATGTGAATTCCAATTTGGGAAAGATTGCAAACTGCAACAGCTTCTTTTGAGGGGAGGACCAATATATGTGGGAATGGCAGGGCGAGGAGGGAACTAACTAATGGGGGAGCACACGAGTCAGTTGGAAAATTGGGATGGGTGTGAGTAAATGAACGCTTTCCTCCAAGCGGAAAGAAGACTGAATAAGTCATCAAAATATTAGTTTTCATGTGGCCAGCAGAGAGAATATGGTTTTATTGTAGGGGGCCATTAAGATAGGGAAGTCATGAATAATGGTTTTGTTGCAGTGAAGTCTAAACCAAGGGGCCATAAGTGTAGGAAAGTCGTGAATAAGTCTAATATGTAATTCAAGAGAAGCCACTTTACTGAAAACCTGGAATGGTTGAAGCAAATAGCTTTAATGCATTTCAGGGGAACCCAGATAAATCCATGAGAAGGTGGTAGAAGCAGATATTGGGCTGAAATCAAGGAAATAGGATGAGAGGAACCTTGTGAAAAACATTAAGACCAGCATTGATTTGTTAGATCAAATGACCTGTTTCTGTGCTGTAAATTCTAATTAAAAAGATGACACTGCAAATCGTGACCAGCCAAACTGACCTCCAGCTTTCCAGAGAAAAGGTTGTCCGTTCATGTCAAGGTCATGGTAGAGGGCCAGTTTCCTCCCTTGGGCATCGACCCTGGAATGGGAGGAAATAATTAAAGGGGACTGAAGGAATCTGAATTTCCTTGTGCACTCACATACTTCGTAAGAATGATCCCTGGAATGAAGAACTCGTTGTATGAGAAATGGTTGATGACTCTGGGTCTGTACCCATTGGAGTTTAGAATGATGAGGTCGGGGGAGAATCTTCTTGTAACTGACAGGATACTGTGAGGCTTGGATACAGTGGACATGGCGAGGATGTTTCCACTAGTAGGAAAAACTAGAACCAGAGGGCACAACCTCAAGCTAAAGGGATGATCCTTTAAAACAGAGACGAGGAGGAATTTCTTCAGCCAGGGAGTGGTGAATCTGTTGAACTCTTTGCCGCAGAAGGCTGTGGAGACCAGGTCATTGAGTGTCTAAAAGAAAGAGATAGATTCTTGATTAATAAAGAGATCAAGTGTTATGGGGAAAAGGCAGGAGAATGGAGCTGAGAAAAAAATTAACCATGATTGAATGGCAGAGCAGACTCGATGGACCGAGTTGTGTGCTTCTGCTCCTATGTCTTATGATCTTATACTTGATGAAAACATTGACCTTCCTATAAGTATAACAGTTCCTCAGCTAATAATCCAAAGCCTCTGTTATTTTTGCAGTCATAACAAGAGTGGGCAGAAAACTGTTAGCCTAAAACACAGAATTTTGCTATCACCAAGTTTTTAAGCTTCTCAGTGTAGGTGACAGTCTCCCTGAACCCTCTGCAAACATTGATTGTCTTCCTTGGGCTCGGTTTGAGAATATTGATCCCTATCTGAGAGCCTGCTGTAAATAATGGTAACTCGCTCCTTGGATTCTCCAAGTTCTGACATGATTCCTCTGCTTTCCTTCGCTATTTTGAAGGAAGAATAAGCTTGCACTGATATAAAAGCATTTCCCAGCGCGGAACACTCCAAACACTTGGCTATCATTGACATACTTCTGAAGCCTGGTCATCATTGGCGGGTGCAGCAGTCGAATTGCACAGAGATGATTTACCAGGTAATCTGTTTTCTAGCACTTTGTTCATGGGATTTTTGTTGATCGAGACACTCAGCAAACTCTCGCCGTTTTACTTCCACCTGACAGGCTAGAACAGTGCCTGGATTTTGAAACTCCATCTCATACTAGATAATTCTCAAATTGCACTGTGAGAAATAGTACAGCAAGCATTGACATGTTGAGGTCAAGTGGAGCGCCCCAACTGAGTTAAACTAACTGAATAAACACCAAGGTCTAACCTCACAACCCCCAATTCTCTGCTGCAGTGTCAGCCTCAATTAAGAGTTTGATTCTTGAGTAGGACCAGAACCCAGCACCTTCTGAGTCCTTGAGGTACGGCTGATGCTTTTAAACCGTTTATCGAAGTGCTGTTGGATGTTGCTGTTTTGTGGTTACTGAATAAGTTTTTTTTTATATAATGCGGGGAATTCTGCGACCTTTTATCATTTGGGCTTTCTGTTCTGTGAGGAAACTTTTTTCTCCTGTTAAAAGGCTCATCAGTGCTATGGACAATCTAATGCTGAATGAGTTGTGATCCGAGGAAGTTTAGCTTTTGTGAGTTATTTGAACCTCAGTTGTGTAAAAGGAGTTCTGTGGTTAGCACTTCACAAAAGAAAGACTCCTGTTCATTAAGGAAGGCTGGTAAGTTTGACTCAATGAAATGAACTGGGTCGCACGTTGCAGTTGCAGAATTTGTGCCTGTCTGTAATTATAGCAAGAAATGCTGATGTGTGGTTTTTGGCATTTCATCATTTTGTAGCTTGACAGTGCGAAGCTGTTTCTCGCATTGTATTGAGGGATTGGTTTGACCTGGCTTTGTTTTACTTTTGCTGCAGAGGAGTGGGATATGACAATTCACAATGGGGATATTGAGTGCCATTGACTGAGAGCTTAAAATGCAGCATCATTGGAAGTTAGATAGACTCTTCACCAGTGCAGATCTTGTGGCTTGTAAGTTGAGATTCAGACCAGACCTGAAGGAGAGCCTCTTGTTCCATCTCAGTCCAGTGTCAGCTTGGGCACTGACTCCAGATTAAAGCTGCAGTTTCACTGGAGTTGAATGATCCACTTTACTGGTGTGCTGTCCAAGGCAACATAGATAAAACTGCTGCTGGCATTGCTGTAAGGTGTGATTTATTGCAGATTGCAAGGCTACTGATTGATAAGGGAAACCCCCAAAATTGCTTCATTTGTTTTTACTTTAATTGCCTTCTATGTAGTGGTTAAAGAGTCATATTAGTTTCCAGCTTGCAAACAGGCCCTTTGGCCCAACTTGTCCGTGCCACACTTTTATTAAAAGCCCCTAAGCTAGTCCCAGTTGCCTGCATTTGGCCCATATCCCTCTATACCCATCGTACCCATGTAACAGTCTAAATGCTTTTTAAAAGATAAAATTGTACCCGCTTCTACTACTACCCCTGGCAGCTTGTTCCAGACACTCACCACCCTCTGTGTGAAAGAATTGTCCCTATGATCCCTTTTCTATCTCTCCCTTCTCACCTTAAACCGATGTCCTCTAGTTTTAGACTCCCCTACCTTTGGTTACCATGGCTTATTAACAGAAAAAAATCTCCAAGGCTCAGATACGAGCCGGAAGACTTGGGAGTACTGATGTTCAGTCCTGATCTTTATTCAGTTAGTTTAACTTATTAAGGAGGCTTCATTTAATCTCTGCACATGAATACTCACTGGACTATTCCTCACACAGTGTAATTTGAGGATTGCTCCATCAGTATCAAATGGGGATAGTTATGATCAAATCAGCTTCTGCCCTTTAACCTTAAAATAAAAGGTGTGCAGACACACAAGTCACTGAAAGTGGCAACACAGGGGGAAAAGGTAGTCAATAAGGCATGCTTTCCTTCATCGGCCAGGGCATTGAGTTTAAAAATTGGCAGGCAATGTTGCAGCTTTATTGAACCTTAGTTATGCCGCACTTGGAATATAATGTTCAATTCTGGTCACCACACCACCAGAAGGACGTGGAGGCTTTGGAGAACATCTAGAAAAGATTTACCAGGATGTTGCCTGGTATGGAGGGCATTAGCTGTGAGGAGAGGTTGGAGAAACTTGATTTGTTCTCACTGGAACAACGGAGGTTGTGGGGTGACCTGATGGAAGTTGACAAGATTATGAGAGGCATGGACAGAGTGGATAGTCACAAGCTTTTTCCCAGAGTAAAACAGTCAATTATTAGAGGGCATAGGTTTAAGGGGCAAGATTTAAAGGAAATGTACGAGGCAAGTTTTTAACACAGATGGTGGTGGGTGTCTGGAACTCGCTGCCGGGGGAGGTAATGGAACCGGATACAATAGTGATTTTAAGGGGCTTCTGGACAAAACATGAATAGGATGGGAATAGAGGGATACAGTCCCCAGAAGGGTAGGGGGTTTCAGTTCAGTCGGGCAGCACAATCCATGCAGGCTTGGAGGCCCAAAGGGCGTGTTCCTGTGCTGTAATTTTCTTTGTTCTGAAAGCTTTTGTTTTTCTGCCAAGTGCCACCACATTGCTGGTCACAGATTTTGATGTGTCCCAGATTTGCAGAGAAAGTGTTTCAGTGTCACCTGCACCGACTTGTGGCGCTGCTGCGTAATTGGCTGGCAGTGTTGTTTGTATGTGTCCAATGCTCTGAGTTACAAGGTGCTATGCCAACAAGAGCCCTTGTTCAAGGGTATATTTCCAGGAGAAGTGCCAGCATTGAAATGAGATTTCGTCCTGCGGTGAAGGACATATTGTGATATCTTTATGTGCAGATCAGGAGGTATCTTCCTGCAGATGATCGCACAAGACTTTTCTTGGCTTGATCTTGCATCATTTTCTGTTGAGATGCAAAAGGTGAAGACTCGCACGGTAGCAGCCATGATAACAAAGAGTGGGCTGGGCTTTTGGGTTTGGATCCCTCAGACCTGTAAATGTTGTGGGATGGGAGAAATAGATGGAGAGCATTGAACAGCAGCTAGACGTGTCTAACAAATAGAATATTTGCAGCTTCTTTCTCCATCAACCACATTCAGTCCTCCTCGAGCTGTACAAGACATCACATCAAGAGTCCCTCAGGTAGTCTCCCGAAACCCAACCATCTTTAGCTGCTTTATCTCTGATCTTCTGCAAAGTCAGAAGTGAGGGTGTACGCGCCTGATCGCACACTGTGCAACAGTTCAGATAATGAAGCAATCCATGTCAGTGTGTAACAAGACACATTCAGGCTTGTGCTGAGAGGTAACACCTGCATGACACCAGTGCCTGACATTGGCCACCATTAACACAAGTGCATAACCGCCTCATGATAGTCAATGACATTCTCATCATTGAATAGCCCAGCATCAACATTCTGGGCAAAACTCACCATTTGACCAGGTACTTAATTGAGTCATCCACGTAAACGGCTACAAGAGCAGGCCATGAACTGGGAATCCTCCTGACTCCAGGAAGTTTCATTGCTCAGAACATTAAATACAAGAGTTGGGTCCTGTCTTGTTGAAGTTGAACAAGACATTGATAAGGCCACACTGGAATACTGTGTACAATTCTAGTCACGCTATTATCGAAAGGATATTAAACTGGAAAGAGTGCAGAAAAGATTTACTAGGATGCTACCGGGACTTGGTCGTTTGAGTTATAAGGAGAGGGATTTTTTCCTCTGGAGCGTCGGAGGCTGAGGGGTGATTTTTTTGGAGGTCTATAAAATAATGAGGGGCATAGATCAGCTAGACAGTCAATATCTTTTCCCAACAGTAGGAGAGTCTAAAACTAGAAGGCATAGGTTTAAGATGAGATGGGAGAAATACGAAAGGGTCCAGAGGAGCAATTTTTTCACCCAGAGGGTGGTGAGCCTCTGGAACAAGCACCCAGAGGTGGTAGTTGTTGAGGCAGGTACAATTTTTTTGTCTTTTAAAAAGCATTTAGACAGTTACATGGGTACAGTGGGTATAGAGGGATATGGGCTACATGCAGGCAGTTAGAACTAGCTTAGGGGTTTAAAAAAAAAAAGGGGGTGGCATGGACAAGTTGGGCCAAAGAGCCTGTTGCCATGTTGCAAACCTTGATGAGTCTAAGTCCTTCCACCATCTATAAGAAGAAAGCAAGGAGTGTGAGAGAGTATTGTGACCCAATGAGAATGTGATTGCACAAAATTTTGAAACAAGCACACGGAAAAGATCTGTCTCAAAGCTCATCTTGTCAACAAATCATTCACCAAACACAGACCAGCGGGAAAAGATCACCCTGTCAGATGTTACAGAATCAAGTGGCTTTGTCCAGTAACACAGTGAAAATGATTTCACTGCACCCTTCTTTGGGCCCAGAAGATTTACTGATCATGTGTGTAAGAGAGGACTTCTTCCAGTTGCCGCTTGCTAGTTGACTTCTCTTTAATGCTGTGCATTTTTAACAACAGGTTTCTACTCGGCCAAACTTCTGATGTTTATTTCCTATTTTTTCCCTCACTACTTCTCACCTGTCAAATTAAAACCTCCACCTTTTTTCCAACAGCTTTCCTGGATTCGTCAACTCTGCAGCTATTTTTCGACTTGTACCATTCCATCCCTCCATCACTGTCCCCGCTGGTGAGTTGCACTTACGTTTATCGGGGTCCAGACATAAGAAAGAGCTCAATCGATATGAGATAACGAAGAATGAACCGTTGGAAATTTTTGGTTATGGTGCCCGTTTTCCCCAACAAACACCTTGTGTCTCATTAGTCCAAAGATGTGCACGTTAGTTGGATTGGCCATGCTAAATTACCCCTTGATGTCCAAAGATGTGTAGGTTAGGTGGATTAGCCATGCTTAATGACAAAGTTGGGCCAAAGCGCCTGTTTCCATGCTGTAAATCTCTCTGATTCTATGTCTGTGTTAGCTAGCCTGCATCAGTGGCTGGATTCTTGTGTGACCAGCAAGTCAGGCTCCTATCCTCACCTCCACCTTTCTCCCCTTCCAAATGTGATTTTTAAAAAAGCCCCAGACAGCCATTTAGCTACAGGAATTCAGAGAGCTCATTGGGTGAGACAAATGGTGACTTCTTCCATTCCCTGGGAAAACAAGTGGAACTGGTTTTCTCTGACTGATCGTAATAACAGGTAGAACCGGTTATCTCTGTCTGATCAATCTCTATGCTTCAGCTGCCGCCTTGTCCCTTTTGTGATTTTTGCACATTTATCAGTGTCCTACTTGGCAGTCATCCTGGAGAGTACAAACAATCCCTGTCTCCTTGCCGGGGAACCCGAAACTGGGGCCCAGATTCAAAATGAGAGGTCTACCATTTAAGACTGGGGTGAGGATGCATCTCTTCTTTCAGAGGGAGATTCATCTTTGGAATTCCCTTTCCCAGAGAGCAGTGGAGGCTGAGCCATTGTGCGAGGCACATTAGTGACTAGCAGGGATTATGGACACAGTAAGAAGTCTCACAGTACCAGGGTAAAATCCAACAGGATTATTTGGTAGCACGAGCTTTAGGAGGACTGCTCCTTCATCAAGTGAGTGCAGGATTTGGTTCACAAACAGGACATATATAGACATAAACTCAATTGCAAGCTAATGGTTGTAATGTCAGTCTTAACAGGTAATCAAGTTTTTTCAACGGATGAATGGACACTGCTCGACAATCACCAGGCAGGAGTGTCCCCATTCTGTTGGGGAACACTTCAGCAGTCACGGGCATTCAGCCTCTGATCTTCGGGTCAGCGTTCTCCAAAGCGGCCTTCAAGACACATGACAAGAGTATAACTGAGCAGAAACTGATAGCCAAGTTCAACACATGAGGACGGCCTCAACCGGGGATCGTGGGTTCATGTCACGCTATCTGTAACCCCAACAACTTGCCTGGACTTGCAAAATCTCACTAACTGTCCTGGCTGGAGACAATACACATCTCTTTAACCTGTGCTTAACCCTCTCTCCACTCACATTGTCTATATCTGTAAAGACTTCATTACTTGTAAAGACACACATTCCAACCATTATCTTGTAATTGAGTTTGTGCCGATATATGCCGTTTGTGAAACAAATCCTGCACTCACCTGATGAAGGGGCAGTGCTCCAAAAGCTGGTGCTACCGAATAAACCTGTTGGACTTTAACCTGGTGTTGTCAGGCTACTTTCTGCGCTGAGCCCAGTCCAATGCCAGCAACTCCACCTTATGGGCACAGGCAGGGAAGTGGTGTTGATCACAATCAGAATAGTCATGATCGGAGTGAACACTGGAACAGATTCAACAGGCTGAATGGTCGACTCAGGCAAACAAGGAAATAATTCAGAGTACGATATAAAGATGGAAAGTAAGAATTTCTATATATATTTTAAAAAGAGTTAACAAAGTGAGTGCTGCTCCCATAGAAAATGAATCTGGGGAGTTCACAGAAAAGAAGGAGATGGGGGCAAATGAGCTGAACATTTTGCATCAGTTTTCACAATATAAGGTAAAAGTAACATCCCAGAATAGCTGTACTCAAACTGGAAGGGAGGAAGTAACTCAGGATATTTAATTAATACTTAACAAATTATTGGAACCGCAGGTTGACAAGTCCTGGTTGACAAGTCTTGAAAGCACTGTCTGGTGAGATCGTTGATGCAATGGTTTTAGTTTTCCAAATTTTCCTCGATTTGGGGCAGCCAGCCCTTTGATAGAAGGAACTAAATTATTCCACTTCCCTGGCCTTCCCATCTCCCCACAAATATCTCCCCCTTCAAATATTGATCCAATTCATTTTCCTTTGAAAATTATTGAATCTGCTTCCGTTCAGGCATTGCATCCCAATTCATGATAACTCCCTGCATGGAAAAGGGTTCTCCTCATTACCTCACTCAGTTTGATTTTAACCAACTGTTCAGCTTCTCTATCTCCCAGTCGTTGAACTTCCTTCCAGTGGAATGGCTTTTCCTTGGATGAAAATGCCTCAGAATAATTAGCATCGCTATCACATGAGGATGAATGCTTCCAGTTGTTTTTTTTGTCGCTGGACCCTCGAGCAGCATCACATATGACAGTCGCTTCAGCAAAAGACATCTCCACATTCTGTCAAGCTCCTCTCACTGACTGTAACTGTTTTCACATCTACCCCTTTCCAGGTGTTATCCTGTTTAGTACAGATAGCTTCAGTCCGGAGATCGCTATTTAACAACGCAGAACGAGCAAAGTTCCTTTCTCACTTAGTGGATGGAGTGAAGAGGATACTGGAAAACCCACAGGTAATGGACAGAGATTGCTTAACAGGAGTGGAATTGAGTAGAAGGGTATTTTTGGTTGTAGTTTCTATTGCATGTAATCAGGGTGGCCTGTTAGTGGACTAAATTGAAGGCTAAACAGCTGTCCCTGAGGCAGTGGACACAACAGCACTAAGGTTGTTTCTGATACTACTCAGATGAGAATATAAAATAATGTGGAGTCTATTCACATTTGCGTTCCTGAATGAGCGAGTTGTTTGTTTCTAATCTGAGTGGCTGTTTCTTGGGTTGGATTTTCCTGGAGCAGTGATGGTCTTGACCACCGACTGGAAAGCTGGGGACGCCGTCTCCTTGGCTGTCCCACAGAGCTCTGACTGGGTTCTGCAGCGATCAGACAGCTAAAGAGATCCCGGCTGCAAGAACTGTCGGTCAGTTGGAGAGCCAGCGGCTCCTTCAGACTCAGGAGTGCCACTGGGAGCAGTGCCCACTGCTAGGACTGCACCCAGCTGCCAGAAGCAGCATGGAGGCTTCCCTCAGGAAAAGATGATGCGGAGTATCAGTTACCAGTCTGATGAGGCAGACACGAGTGAATGAGGAGCGATGCTCATTGTTAGTCAGAGATGGGACGTTGTCATCTCTGTAGAGCACTAGGAAGCTCCGACACCCCTCACCCACAGGCACACTGCCAGGGCTAGCTACGTGACCTCCATTCCACATGGCAGGGATTTCACCCAGTGTTGGTAAAATGCCAACGATGGCAGGAAGAGGCCCTGAATTGACCACTTGAGTGCCCGGGTTGGCCTCTGGTCAGTACGGCTGTCCTCAACCTTTCTGCCAATGACAGTTGTCTATTGCATCATGAAGTCAGCACACATTCCAACCCTCTGCCCCCATTCTTTGACATATTACTGCCCCCACCCTTCTCCGAGACAGCACAGTGGTTAGCACTGCTGTCTCATAGCGCCAGGGACCCAGGTTCGGTTCCCTGCTTGGGTCAGTGTCTGTGTGGAGTTTGCACATTCTCCCAGTGTCTGCGTGGGTTTCCTTTGGGTGCTCCGGTTTCCTCCCACACTCTGAGAGACATGTTGGTTAGGTGCATTTACCCAAACAGTCACCAGAGTGTGGCGACTTGAGGAATTTCACAGTAACTTTGTTGCAGTGTTAACTTGTGACTAATAAATTAACTTTACTTCTCCTTGGCACAGTATTATTCATCCTGATGTATCTGTCCTTTCTTATTCTCGTTTGGTTGTCACCCAACAATTGATAACCACTGAACCTTGCTGCTATTTCCAAGTTAAAATCAGGAGCAGTAATTGGTCGTTCAGCTCTTTGAGCTTGTTCTTTGGCATTCAGTAAAATAGTGGCTACACTGGAGCTTCAGCGACCTGCCTGGTTTAATGAACCGAATTACCCTTAGTCAGCAAAATAGTATTCACCTCAGATTTACAATTATTCATCGAGTGAACAAGAGAATTCTGAGCACGTTTTGTCATTCAGCATACTTTTCCACACTGTCTGAAGAGCTTGATAATGATGTATCCTTGTGATTTTAAATACAGACTCACGACCATTATTGAATCAATTTTGGGTGGTTTGGATAGATTAAATGCATAAGTTCCTTGTTTTGAACCTTAATATCTATGAATGAGCTGTTACCTGACTGGTCAGATTACTGCTACTTGTCGTTATTTTCACCTCTTTTTCATCTCAAAAACATGTAAAACAAACGTTTGCTTTTTCAGGGCTTATCGGACCCGAATAATTACCATGAGTTCTGCAGGTTATTGGCTCGGTTGAAGAGTAACTATCAGTTGGGAGAGCTGGTGAAAGTGGAAAACTACCCTGAGGTCATCCGGCTCGTAGCTAATTTCACTGTGACGAGTCTTCAGGTATTGACCCAACGAACGATCTTGCTGTTGCGGTTCACAAATGATTGACTGGCTGCCTACGGTTGATGTTATCTTGGGTGGGGTCCTTGCCTGAAATTGACTTGAACTTTGTGTCAGTTGCTGGCCAGTTGTTAACTGACCCTTTTCGCTCTCAGACAGCCATTGGCAGTTCCATTAACTGGCTGCAAATCTATTGGATGCTTGCTTTCATCGGCTAGGGCATTGAGTTTAAGAATTGCAAGTCATGTTGCAGCTTTATCGAACCCTAGTTAGGCCGCACTTGGAATATAGTGTTCAATTCTGGTCGCTGCACTGCAAGAAAGATGTGGAGGCTTTGGACAGGCTACAGAAAAGATTTACCAGGATGTTGCCTGATATGGAGGACATTAGCTATGAGGAGAGGTTTGAGAAACGTGGTTTGTTCTCACTGGAACGATGGAGGTTGAGTAGCAACCTGATCAGAGGTTGACAAGATTATGAGAGGCACAGACAGAGTGGGTAATCAGAAGCTTTCTCCCAGCTAAAAGAGTCAATTACTAAGGGGCATAGGTTTAAGGTACGAGGAGCAAGGTTTGAAGGTCTGTTTTTTTTACACAGAGGGTGGTGGGTACCTGGAACTCGCTGCCGGAGAGGTAGTGGAGGCAAGTATGATCGTGAATTTTAAGGGGCATCTTAATTATGGATATGATGGGAATCAAGGGACATGGTCCCAGGAAGGATAGTGGGGTTTTAGTTAAGTCGGGCAGAATGGTCGGTGCAGGCTTGGAAGGCTGAAGGGCCTGTTCCTCTGCTGTAATTTTCTTCTTTGTTGACAGTACGTTTGAGTTGTGGAATAGGCATTCTTTCACGCAAAGGGCGCTGAGTGTCTGGAACGAGCTATCAGAGGCAGTAGTGGAGGCGGGTACAATTTTCTCTTTCAAAAAGCATTTAGATACTTACATGGTAAGATGGGTAGAGAGTGATATGGGCCAAATGCTCGCAATTGGGACTTGGTTAGTCGTTTAAAACAAAAGGGCGGCACGGATAAGTTGGGCAGAAGGGCTTGTTTCCATGCTGTTAAGCTCTAGGACTCTATAACTATGAGGCACGGTGTCATGATTATCAGTCCCAGAATGGATCAACACGATTTAAAAATGCAGAACTGAACAAGAAGCAAGTTGAGTTGAGAGGAATTCGCTGGCAGAGAAGCTTACAAAAATAAGATGAAATTCACCGTCTTGTCAGACTGCTTGAGATGCAGTATTTGGGTAAATCTACACTTAACCCATGTTGACCCAGGTAAACTGTGTACAATTTTGGTCTCCTTACTTGAGGAAGGATATACTGGCACTGGAGGGGGTGCAGAGGAGATTTATTCGGTTGATTCCAGAGTTGAGAGGGTTGGCTTATGAGGAGAGACTGAGGAGACTGTGACTATACTCATTGGAATTCAGAAGAATGAGGGGAGATCTTATACAAAGGTAAGATAATGAAAGGAATAGATAGGATAGAAGCAGGGAAGTTGTTTCCACTGGTGGGTGAAATTAGAACCGGGGTCATGGCCTCAAAATAAGGGGGAGCAGATTTAGGACTGAGTTGAGGAGGAACTTCTTCACCCAAAGGGTTGTGAATCTGTGGAATTCCCTGCCCAGTGAAGCAGTTGAGGCTACCTCATTGAATGTTCTTAAGGAAAGGGTAAATAAGTTTTTGAACCGTAAAGGAATTAAGGGTTATGGTGAGCGGGCGGATAAGTGGAGCTGAGTTCACAAAAAGGTCAGCCATGATCTTACTGAATGGCGGAGCAGGTTCGAGAGGCCAGATGGCCTACTCCTGCTCCTAGTTCTTATGACCCAGCATTTTGTTGCCTGGTGGGCAGACTGATTCTCCGTTATAGGATATCCTTTTTAGTTCTGAAATATAGCTTCATCCTCTCAGAGATATGTGTCGTTAGCTTTGTAACTGGAGAAGTTCATGTCTTTTAATGACTGTCTCTCTTGTGTTTTCCTGTAGCACTGGGAGTTTGCCCCGAACAGTGTACACTACCTGCTTAGCTTGTGGCAGCGTTTGGCAGCCTCTGTACCGTACGTCAAAGCCACAGAACCACACATGTTGGAAACGTATACACCTGAAGTCACGAAAGCATACATCACCTCCAGACTAGAATCTATTCACATCATTCTGAGGTACAGGGTAGTTGTATTTTCGGTTAATCAAATCCTGCAAAGGTAAAACTCAGCCTGTGGGAATGAAAGAAAAAATGTCGTTGTGTAAATAATTAACCAGTGACATTTATGCCTGAGCTAGATTGAGCAATGAGATAACTGATTTGATTTGATTTATTATTGTCACATGTATCAACACACAGTGAAAATGATTGTATCTTGCCTGCTGTGCAGACCAAACATACTGTTCATAGAGAAGGAAACAAGAGAGTGCAGAATGTAGTGTTACAGTCATGGCTAGGATGTCGAAAAAGATCGCCTTAATACAAGGTCTGAGATGCAGGGAAGAAGCTGTCCTTGAGTCAGTTGGTATGTGACATCAGATTTTTGTATCTTTTTCCCGAAGGAAGAAGGTGGAAGACAGAATGTGCGGGGTGCGTGAAATCCTTAATTGTGCTGGCTGCTTTGCCGAGGCAGCGGGAAATGTAAACAGAGTCAATGGATGGGAGGCTGGTTTGCATGAAGGGTTGGGCTACATTCCTTACCTTTTGTAGTTCCTTGCGGTCTCGGGCAGAGCAGGAGCCATATCAAGCTGTGATACAACCAGAAAGAATTCCTTGTATCGTGTATCTGTAAAAGTTGGTGAGAGTCATAGCTGACATGTCAAATTTCCTGAGTCTTCTGAGAAAGTACAGGCATTGATGGGCTTTCTTAACTATAGTGTCGGCATGGGAGGGACCAGGATGCCTCAGGTTGTTGGTGATCTGAACACCTGAATGATACCTTGATACCTAGCAGCAAGAGAATGAATGGATTGCTCGGGGCTGCAGCTGAGCAGGTGTTTGTTGTTCTTAGGGATGGATTGGAAGACCCTCTGGATGACACCGGTCTCGTTCAGCAACAATTGGATCAGCTGTCCACCATTGGCCGCTGTGAATATGAGAAGACATGTGCTCTGTTGGTGCAGCTGTTCGATCAGTCAGCACAGACCTACCAGGAGTTGTTGCAGAGTGCAAACGCCAGTGCTATCGACATTGCTGTACAGGAAGGTAAGAGAACAGAGAGCTGCCCTAGGGTCCTGCAATATCAGCCTTTGATCTGGTCAGCCTGGGCTCAGAGCTTCGTTTTCCTGATGTCTGAAAATGCTACTTGATATCAGTTGGCTGTTGGATCTTTATTTAAAACATTTTGTAGTGTGAACAAACTTTGTTGCCATGAATTTTGCTTCTTTTTCACTGACAACAGTTACTATTGCCGATTGCTCAGGCAAAGGGCTCTATTTCCCAAAGGTGGGGGAGTCTAAAACTAGAGGGCATAAGATTTAAGGTGAGAGGGGAGAGATACAAAAGTGTCCAGAGGAGCAGTTTCGTCACCCAGAGGGTAGTGAGTGTCTGGAACAGGCTGCCAGAGGTAGTAGTAAAGGTGGGTACAATGTTGTCTTTTAAAAAGCATTTAAACAGTTTCATGGATAAGATGGGGAGAAAGGGATATGGGCCAAATGCAGGCAATTGGGATGAGCTTCGGGGTTTTCAAAAAAAGGACAGCATGGAAGAGTTAGGCCGAAGGGCCTGTTTCCATGCTGTAAATCTCTATGACTCTCCGAGTCTATTTGATTTTGCTGTGTCAACGGTCCCATTGTCATTGTTTTCTCTAATCACAAGGTAGGGTTGTGGGGCATGCTTCTGAAATGATTCCAAGTCCCAGATTGAGAAACACATTCTTTATTGTCTTAAAACTGCAAGAAATTTATTGGTGATATTAAAGAGATTATTTTTCAAGAGGTCCACGCACAACATTGCGTGCGTGTGTCTGCTTTGTATGATAACTTACTGATAGGCGAATTAATTCTGTGCTTTTCTGACAGGGCGTTTGACGTGGCTGGTGTACATTATTGGGGCAGTAATTGGGGGCCGGGTTTCCTTTGCGAGTACAGACGAACAGGATTCGATGGATGGAGAGCTTGTTTGCCGGTGAGTCCAAGTTTTTGTCTGCTCACCTGGACTGCCTGGTTTGCACCCACCATTGCCCTGGAGATCAAACTCCAGTCACCCCAAAGCAATTAGCACCAAGCCACTGAGGGATTACTGTGTGATAGGTCATTCAGGCTGGAAATTCCTCCAATGTGTAAAGTCACCTCTCTAACTGTCTCCTGCTTCAGGTGGTCCGCTTTTTTCTTTCCTGCTGTTCCTCGCTCAGGTGAAGAGTCAGTGCATCCAGGGTCTTGAAAAGTGGTACTAATTGTAGAGGAGAAGTTTCACTGACAAGTTTGCCTTGATGGAGGACAATCGTACGTTGTGACGTGTTTGGCAGACCCCTGACCACTTCCATTATATTCTATCTAGTGAAGACCGTAAGATAGAGCAGCAGAATGAGGTCATTCGGCCCATTTGAGTCTGCTCCGCCATTCGATTGTAACTGATGTTAACTGGATGGTGTTCTGGTTGTCACTTTGCTGCTTAAGTTTTCTTCAGTATCTCCCCCAGTAAAGTTTCTGATTTAATTTCCATTGCTGTTGTTACCATGTGGAGGTAGCTTGTTACGTCTCGCATTTCACCTGCTGAATCGCTGCCAATCCTGTCAACCAATGAAATTTATACCTAGTTTTTTTTAATTCGTTGATGGGCTGTTGCTGGCCTGGCCAGCATTGATTTCTCTTTGGAGCTGGTGGTGGTATAATTATCTTGACAGTGCTGGATGAATTCATCAGACACTCTGCCGATATAGGTCTGGTCCAGAGACAGTTTCATTGAGGCAGTGTGCGCTGTGGAGATCTGACTGTGCATGTTTTTTTTTGGGTTCCCTTGCAGTGTTTTACAGCTCATGAACCTGACTGACTCTCGACTGGCTCAGGCAGGCAACGAGAAGCTGGAACTGGCCATGCTCAGCTTTTTCGAGCAGTTTCGGAAGATTTACATCGGAGATCAGGTCCAGAAATCCTCAAAGGTGAAAAGGGTTGACGTTAATTCATTACTTCCTGTTCCATCAGCCTTCTTTCTTTATTTTTCTTTTGTAATTTCTTGAACAATGGTTTTCATGGTCTTTTGTGTATTTCTGAGAATAACAATGTGGTAACTTGTGCTGATCATGCAGGAGTACATTGAAATAAAAGCCATGACTTGTGTTATCAGATCGACCAGAAAGAACAAAGCTTGCAAACGTTTCAGTCACCTCTTCCAAATGTGCTTAAAAAAAGCCAATGAGTTACTTCTCAAACGCCTGAACTGCTGTTATGTCAGTCTGAGCTCAGAGATCCCGCAAACAGCAAGTCAGGCGAGTGACCATATATTGCTTTGTGGGACAGAACGTGAGTATTGCTGAAAATAAGAGGCATGGTGTCGAAGCTTTTCATCTTTCACTCATCAGGACAGAAGCAAGAATGCCAAATTTCAAAGGGAGCAGCTGATTGATTGGCAAGTCAGTTCTGATTGGTTCAGACATTGCCATAGCTAATGCACCAGGGAGCTATTGGCTCTGTCCCCTCACCCCACCCCATGCTTATGTTTATTCAAAAAAGAAACCACATCTGAACATATTCCTTTCACCTGGAGAGAACAGGTCTCTGTATATGACTATCTGAAGCTTCTCGTCAGTGTAAGTGAGCTACATTGAGAGCCCAACTGATCATCTTTAAAAAAGCTTGCTTGCATGATTCTTAGCACACTTGGAATCGTTCACGATGTGCTGTCTATTGTTGAATTCACACCTAACCTTGGTACATTATGTTCAGAGTTTTGTAAGCACAGGTTGGTTGAGCACAGTCAGTACTCTGCCAGTTGTGAACCACTGAATGGACTGTTATGTAGGCCGTACGTCCCAATGACTGTGAATTGTGTCAAACAGTATGCCTCAGCTGTCCATAATAGGCAGAGTGCTGACCATACTCAGCCAGCCCATGCTTGCAAAGCTCAGAACACAGTGTCTTAACATTAGATGTGATTCTGTAATTGGGCAGCACTTGCTGAACAATCCCAAGTACGCTAAGACTTACACTGACAACCAGCTGAAGATCTATCTGTCAGGTTTGCTATATTTAATTTACACTCACTAGAAGCTGCATGTATCCATAAACAAGGATGAGTTCTGTACAGGTGAAAGGCAATCAGGTATTGCACCTTTTCTGAAAAACCAAATTAAATAGCTCCTTATATTCACCATGGCATTATCTTGACTAATCAGAGCAGCACGTCTTTTCTCATGTTGGCTAAATTGTTGCTCCCTTTGAAATTTGACATTCTTGCTTCTCTCCTGATGAGTACGAAATGAAAAGCTGTGACAGCTGCCTTTTGCTTCAGCAATGTTTGGATTTTTTTTCAGTGGTGTTAACTGTGGGAAGTGTGTTGGCAATGACACCGGGAGAACTTCCTGCTCCTTGACCAGTCATGCTAATAGATGTTCAACATCAGGCCGTGCTGATTGATAAGGCCACAGTTTCATATTTCTTCCAGATACATTCCTCTGTAACTTGGTACAAACAGAGTAAAAAGTCTGACAACACCAGGTTTTAGTCCAACCGATTTATTTGATAATATTCTCACAAGCAAGCTTGCTTGTGAGAATATTATCAAATAAATCGGTTGGACTAAAACCTGGTGTTGTCAGACTTTTTACTGTGTTTACGCCAGTCCAACGCCGGCATACCCACATCATGACTTGGTACAAATTCAGTTACGTCAAATGGATCCATCTTTGACAGGGAATTGGTACAAAAAATAGGAAGCACATCCCAATAGCAGTGCATGTGAGGAGAGAGCTATGCCTCTACAAGACGGTGGAACCCTGTACACTGTTAGATATGAAAAGAATTGTTTCTTGTAGTATATAAGCATTCTTCTGTGATCTCTCATGTTCCAGCACTTGAACTGAAGTTCTGGTTCATGTATGATTCCTGAATCTTGGATTTCAAGACTCTGGAATATTTAATCAGATGATGGCTCGACAGGGGCTGATACTAAGCTGGCACCAGATTGACACCTGTATTGGGATTGGGCTGATTTTGAAAAGGGTAGTTTCAGTGCTAAATCTGAGCTGTTTTCTCACACCAATTTCTCCAGGAATTTTGTTCCAACACATGGTGGTGGTGGTTGGGCGGGTGGGGTCCTGAGGAGTGATTCGGAGGAGGAACTCTTCTCACTTTAACCGCACCACAAACACCCCCCCCCCCCCAACCCATTAGGGATACACAGTTTGCTGCAGCACCCTTACTGTCAGCCTTGTTCAATATTACCAAGTACCTACACAGGACAGGGACTGACATCAGGGGCTATCATAGAGTCATAGAGGTTTACAGCATGGAAACAGGCCCTTTAGCCCAACTTGTACAGGCTGCCCTTTTTTTTTTAACCCCTCAGCTTGTCCCAATTGCCCACGTTTGACCCGTATCCCTCTATATCATTCTTACTCATCTAATTGTCTGAACACTTTTTAAAAGACAAAATTGTATCCACCTCTACTACTATCTCTGGCAACTTGTTCCATCCACTCACCACCCCCTGTGTGAAAAGATTGCCCTTCTGGACCCTTAATGTTGATGTTTGGGACTGAGCCCAGACACATTTTCCCCTAGGATAGTGGGAGCAGCAACTGATTGAACTGGGATTTTGTGTGCCCCATTTGCTAACTTAACCATCATTGTATTTTCAAAGTGAATGTTCAGCGCCCCGGGACATGTGGAAGACCGAGAATTAATTGGCCATAAAAATGTAAACGTTTCAGTTTTTATTAATATATTCATCATTCAGTTTAGCCTTACTGCCCTGAGACAGATGGATATATAAACAAAAATCTCATGGTGATTTAGACAAGTTGAGTGGGTGGGCAGACACATAGCCAGTGCAGTTCTAACATGGATAAATATGAAATTATCCACCGTGGAGGGAGAAACAGAATAGCTGGGTATTATTTACATGGTGACAGATTGGGAAATGTTAATGTACAGGGACCTGGGTGTCCTGGTATGCTAGTCATTGAAAGCAAGCTTGCAGGTACAGCAAACAGCGTAGAAGGCAAACAGTATGTCGGCCTTAATTGTAAGAGAATTTGAGTATTTGAACAGGGATGTCTTACAGCAGCTATATCAGGCAAGACCATGCCAGGAGTGTCGTAGCTGTTTTGGTCTCCTTAGCTAAGCAAGGATATATTTGCCATTGAGTGAATGCAGTGAAGCTTCACCAGACAGATTTCTGGGATGTCAGGATTGTCATACGAGGAGTGATTGGGTCGACTGCGCTGTATTCACTGGAATTTAGAAAAATGGGGGAATCTCATTATCAGGGCTGGACAGACTGGATGCAGGGATGTTGTTTCTTCTGGCTGAGGTGGGTGGAGAGTGGGCAAGAACAACGGGTCATAGTCTCAGGATGCAGGATAGGCCATTTAGGACTGAGAAGAGGAGAAAGTTCTTAACTCACTAAACAGGGTGGTGAGCCGATGGAATTCTCTACCACAGAAGGCTGTGGAGATCAAGTCACTGGACATATTTAAGATGTAAGCAGATTCCTGAACTCGAGAGATTCCCATAAGTGTGGAGAGAGAGTGGGAAAATGTTGTTATGATGGAGGATTAGCCATGATCATAATGAATGGTGGAGCAGGCTCAAAGCAGAAACTGGTTTCCTCCTGCTTCTATTTCCTACGTTTCTCAGACGTTTTGTCTTGTTTTAGGGTTGTTCTTTGTCAGTTATAAAGGTGTATTTTGAAGATGCTTTCACACCGTTCATGCTTCACTTTTCTGGAGAAGCCACTCATCAGTACGTACTCTTGTTAATACGGTGAATGTTTCTGAGCAGCTTAGCTTTGGCTTATCTGTCAGGCTGAAGATTTATGTAATGTGAGGCCAGCCTTCATAATAGACTCATTTAAACTATTAGCTTTGCTCAGTCAGTGGCATTCTCACCTCTGCTGAGTATGTTTACAGGTTCAAGGCTCACTTTGGAAACAAGGACATGAACCTCAGCTGAAACTTCAGTGCAATGTTTTGGGAGTGCTGCACAGTCAGCAGTTCTGTCTTTCAATGAGGTTGCAAAGGAGGTCATCTGTGACCTTGGAAGTGAACATAAAGATTCCACGGCACTGTTAGAACAAGAGCAGGGGATTTTCCCAGTGTCTTGGTCAACACTTATCACTCAGTTAATATCACTAAAACTAATTAATGATCATTCATACATCTCATCAGTGTTAATGCGACCTTGTGATGCCGTGTTTGCAGACACAGCACCGTCTAATGTTGTGTAATGTTTTTTAATATCCCACTAGTTTATATCTTTGCCTTTTTAATGATTGTTTTTGTCCCTGTACAGTTGTATCGCAGGCTGTCAGAGGTCCTAGGACTGAACGATGAGACAATGGTTCTGAGCGTTTTCATTGGAAAGATGTGAGTGTCTGGGAAAGCTGGTCCTACAGCAAGGGTCAGGGGCTGAGGGTTTCAATCCATGGATTGGGTCCAGTCGTAGTTTGAACAATTTGCAGACAGATCAATCAACATTTGTGACACTTTCAGACATCGGAACTGTTGCTTAAAGAACAGTTGAGAGTTGAGTAGAGACACGACCCTTGGTTTGGGAATGGTTCCGCCTTCGCTGTGGTATTCCCTGTTTACCCTGGAGCTGTACTCGAGTGAACATGGAATCCTCACTCAGCCCCACAGCATAGACACATTCCAGGCAGTTTCCTGAGAAGGGAAGGTGCACCACATGCAGATTGGAAAAGCCAGAGCACCCACCATGAGCTGGGTGAAGATTCCTTGTCAGACGCTCCATTCAGATGAAGGTTGTCACCTTTCTCAACTGCTGTAGGTTTGCTGTATACTTTCAGCAATGAATGGTTGGGATTTATTGAAAATTAGGAGGGAAAAAATAAATGAACACTATCCAGTGTACAGAACATTGCTTTCTCGCCCCCTCATTATTCAAGGACACTGTAAACACTGAGAAAATAGACCATAAGTCACTCTGAATGTGTCAAATTGCTTTAATCCAGCCGTTTAACACTGTCTTCTTACAAAGGAACTGCTTCATGCAAACACAGACACAAGGGGAAAGTCCCATTGAACACTTCAGGATTTCAGTGCAGTAGTTCGAACACCATAAATTTGCCTGTTCAACCTGCTGAACCTGTTTGTGGACACGACTCCAGGGAGTGGAGTAATTTTGTCCTGCAGAACCTGCTTTTAGCTATGGCCCATCACCGTCCTATCAGCTTGCCTGTGGAATTACCTCATTTAGACCTCCAGTGGCCAGTTCAGAACTGAGTTCGTAAGTGCTGAGTTCTGTGCTGTGCATTGCCCAGAGTGGGCTCTGGAATCTGGCATCCCAGAGCTCAGGCATCTCAACTCTGATTGGGACTTGGGGGTTCACATTGGCTGATTTGTTTCAGATGGTGATTAGAATCATAGAATCCTAGAGTACCGAAGGAGGCCGTTAGGCCCATTGAGTCTGCACCGACCACAATCCCACCCAGGCCCAGTTCCTGTAACCCCACATATTTAACCTGCTAAACCCCCCTGACAGTAAGGGGCAATTTAGCCTGGCCAATCCACCTAACCCACAAATCTTTGCAGTGTGGGAGGAATCTGGAGCACCCGAAGGCAACCCATGCAGACGTGGGGAGAAAGTCCAAAGTCCGCACAGTGACCTATGCCAGGAATTGAACCCGGGTCCCTGGCACTGTGAAGCAGCAGTGCTAATCACTGTGCCACCGTGCAATCCCGGGTACTTGGCACTGTGAGGCAGCAGTGCTCACCACTGTTTGAACGGTTTGAAGTTTCTGAAGGTTCGTGTTGTGGCTAATCTCAGTGCTTTGCCAGGTGAATGGACAAATCCCACATCAAACCTCCAGGGTCTCGGCATTCCCAGTGTGACATGTACACAGTTAGTGTGATCACAGATTCAGACTTGATAGGGGAAGGGAGATGGAATATCACTCTCACTCCCCTGACGGAATTGGGAAAGCATCTGACTATCCACTCTGTCCATGCCCTTCATAATCTTGTCAACTTCTATCAGGTCGCCCCCTCCGTCGTTTTAGCGGGAACAAGCCATTTCTCCAACCCCTCCTCATAGCTAATGCCTTCCAGACCAGGGCAACATCCTGGTAAATCTTTTCTATACCCTCTTCAAGCCTTCACATCCTTCCTGTAGTGTGGCGACCAGAATTGAACACTATATTCCAAAAGAGGCTTAATTAAGGTTCTGTACAACTGGAGCATGACCTGCCAATTATTAAACTCAGTGCCCCAACTGATGAAGGCAAGCATGCCGTTTGCCTTCTTGATTACCTTCTCCACCTGCATTGCCACTTTCAGTGATTGATGGATATGTACGCCCAGATTCCTCTGCCTGTCAGTACTCCTAAGGGTTCTACCATTTACCGTGTAATTCCTACATGCGTTGGACCTTCCAAAATACATTATCTTACACTTGTCTGGATTACATTATCTTACACTTGTCTGCCATTTCTCCACCCAAGCCTCCAACTGTTCTGTATCTTGCTGTATCCTCTAACAATCCTCTTCGCCATCTGCAACTCCACCAATTTTTGTGTCATCTGCGAACTTACTAATCAGATTGGCGACGTTTTTCCCCAAATCACTTACAAATACTACAAACAACAAAAGCCTCAGAACTGATCCTCGCGTGTCACAGCTTTCCATTCAGAAAAGCATCCCTCCACTGCTACTCTCTGTCTTCTATGGCCAAGCCAGTCCTGTATCCATCTTGCTAGCTCTCCTGTGATCTTGTGTGACTTCACCTTTCGTACCAGTCTACCATGAGGTGCCTCGTCAAAGGCTTTAGTACAGTCCATGTGGACTACATGCACTGCCTTTCTCTCATCTGTCAGCTTTGTCACTTCCTCAAAAAACTCGATCAAGTTAGTGAGGCACAACCTCCCCTTCACAAAACAATGCTCCCTATCACTAATAAGTCCATTTGCTTGCAGCTATGAGTAAATCTTTCCTTAAGAATCATTTCCAATGATTTTGCTTTTGCTTTCCGTCCACTTCATTGCATTCAAGGAAGAGTAGTATCTGTTGGGTCGAAAATCCAGTTTGCCAGAGATTTAGTTAATATTTCTCCTGACGTGCTGCTCCCCAGCTTCCTTAGTCCACACCTCATTTACTGATCAAGAAGCCTCCTGACACAAAAGATCAATTCTGGCATGGCCAATCAACCTAGCGTTTTTGAACTGTGGAAGGAAACCAGGAGCACCCAGCGGAAACCCACACAGACATGAGGAGAACGTGCAGACTCCACATGGACGGGATTGAACCTGGCTCCCTGGCGCTGTGAAGCAGCTGCGCTAACCACTTGGCCACCATGCCACCCGATAATGACAACAGCAAGAAACATCACAGCACTGAACTTGAAACCCAACCCCATCTCAGAACATAAATCAGATGGTGTGTGCCAAAAACTGATAATGAGTTTGTGGGGAAATGGACGGAAATGTGCTGCTTGAAAAGGGTTGAATGTAAGTGAGTCAGTCCCACTCAGTACTGACCAGAGATTGAATACTCTGTGTAAACACGAAGCAGCAACTTCTGTTTACCATATTTACTTGCATGAAGGCCAGCCTTGTATTTCAGCAGTGTACCAAATCACGTTCCTCCCCTTGGGAAAATCCATTTGGCAAAGGGTGTCTGTGTTATACTCTGAATTTCAGCTGGGTTAATTTTCATTTTAAAATATATTGGAGTCGATTCCAATACAGTTCCTGCCGGTGCCTCTGTTTAGCAATGAGAATACGGCGAGAGGATAATGAAGTGGCTCTGCAGGTTGGTTTTGCTGAGGAAATTTGAATCTGCTGAGATTTTAAGGTAAAGACAGGTGTCTCCATTCTCTAACAATTGGTTTTCTGATCACCAACCAGAATCACCAACCTGAAGTTCTGGGGAAGATGTGAGCCAATCACATCCAAGACGCTTCAGCTTCTGAATGATCTCTCCATTGGATATCCTTTGATCACAAAAATAAATCCACTGGACCACTCAAAATGGGTGACTAGATTCCAGCATCGCCAGGCAAAGGGTCAAGGGCAGACTGCACTCGCTTGAGGTGAACAGAGGGCTGAATCGGGGAAACGGGGCAGTCGTTTACACCACATACTTGATACAGAAACTAGAATGTTGCGGGAGGAACAGGAGACCAGAGGAGAAAGGAGATTGTGGGAAAATGAGAGGTTAGAGGAAAGTGTAGCGTGTTGAGTTTGGACTTGAACAGAAATGTTGAAGAGAGTGTCAAGAGAGTCTGTGCGCAGTTCAGGAGATCCAGTCAAATCAGTTAAAGCAGCATAAAATTCAGAAGCATTGGAGTTGGAGCTGAGTGCATTGAGACAGTATTGAACTGCAGGTTCGTGCTGCATAATCACCAAATGTAACCGAGAAACAAATTGACTTGGGAACTAGGTCGGAATATCAGTTTATATAAGTTTAAATATCAGCCATATCATTGGACTCTGTCTATCACTGGTGTATAACTTTGCATCTGTACGTAAACCTGCGTTCAATGGAAATCTCTATGACTGTTTATTATCAGATGATAGATGCACAGGTGAAGAAAGCTCTTGTAGTCTCAGATATATTCACAATCATCTCAGCGGCGGTGACTAGTTTCCAACTGCTTTTTATCAGTGACTTATCACAAAGAGCTAACTTGCTCATTTATTTCATGTGTGGGGTACCTTTGTGTGTGGGTGGATACATGTCGGTGTATATCACTGCAGAAGGAGGTGAACCATTACTTCGACCCAGAGGCGAAATTGAGGCTGCAATTTGACCTGATACTGCCTGAAGCAACTCTCAGTTGCAAAGGTTTTTTATGGTTTTTCACCGTTTGGTGAATGATGTTTTGGACTGGAATGGAAGAGAAACAAGCAGGTTAAGAAGTGAGTGAGGTATTTGAATGACATCAGTGATGGTTTATTATCCTTGACTGTCTCTGTCTACATACAGCAGTGTGAGGAAGCTGGTGAAACTCACTGCTGTCCAATTCATGCTGAACAATCACACAGTAAGTACTTCACACTTTTCCATACCTACAAGGAATTGTATCTAGCTCTAACTGTTAATTCTGTTTCTCTCTCCACATGTCCTGCTGAGATTTTCCAGCATTTCCTGTTTTTACCTCATACCTCTCAGTTTGTTCTTACCCCTTGGGAAGTATATCTAAATGCTGTAAACTCAAAGTGGCTACGTTGAAGAATACAATTTCTTGCGCGGGTGCAAGAACTTTCTCAACTTTGCTCCATCAGAAATTGCCTGTGTGTCAGGCTGACTGCAGTAAAAATCAGTCACCAGTCACAAGCTCCTGAATTAAGATTTTTAAAATAAACTCTGGTGGTGGTCTTTACACTTGGCATTGTGTGTATTTACTAATGGTCAGAGAACGAGTGAATAATCTTGTGTTGTGCCTTGAATTGACAGAGCGAGCACTTTTCCTTCCTGGGCATCAATAACCAGTCAAACCTGAGTGACATGCGTTGCCGCACCACCTTCTACACAGCACTTGGACGATTGCTTATGGTTGATCTAGGTATGCAAGAACTATAAAACATCAGGGGATCCATGCTTGTCAATCGGTGCATGCGTATGTAATGCGATGGAGCATGTCTGCACATAGTCATAGAGGTTCAGCATGGAAACAGGCCCTTCAGCCCACCTTGCCCATGACACCCATATTTTAAAACCACAAAGCTAATTCCAATTGCCCGCGTTTGGCCCATATCCCTCTATCACCATTTTACCCATGTAACTGCCTGAACACATTAAAAGATAAAATTGTACCTGCCTTTACTACTACCCTGGCAGCTTGTTCCAGACACACAACACCCTCTGTGTGAAGAAAGTTGCTCCTTTGGACCCTTTTGTATCTCTCACCTCCCACCTTAGACCTAAACAACAAAGAAAATTATAGCACAGGTATAGGCCCTTCGATCCTCCAAGCCTGCACTGACCATGCTGCCTGATTGAACTAAAACCCCCTCCCCTTCCGGGAACCATATCCCTCTATTCCCATCCTATTCATGTGTTTGTCCAGACGCCCCTTAAAACTCTCTATTGTGTCTGCTTCCACCACCTCCCCTGGCAGTAAGTTCCAGGCACCCACCCCCTCTATGTAAAAAAAAACTTGCCTCATGCATCTCCTTTAAACCTTGCCCTTCACACTTTAAACCTGTGCCCTCGAGTTTTAGACTCCCCTACCTTTGGGAAAAAAATAATGACTATCTAGCTGATCTATGTCCCTCGTTATTTTATAGACTCTATAAGATCACCCCTCAGCCTGCTACACTCTAGAGAAACTAGTCCCAGTCTATCCAGTCTCTCCTTACATCCAAAGTGAAGAATTCATGTTCTCACAACCAGCTAGTAAATTCTCTCTCAATGCTGATATCTACTGCTGCTCACAATTCTATATCTCCAAGCGAGGAGATAGGTAAATTCACTAGGTAAATTCTACACACTCAGCCCTGGAGCAATGGTCAGAGACTCAGGGTATGCTGCCCTGTTTTGTCAGACTTTTTACTCTGTTTTAGATCCACATAGACTCTAAATGTGGTGCCTCAACTGGGACAGTTGAATTTTGCTTTGATTTGATTTACTATGGTCACATGTATTAACATACAGTGAAAAGTATTGTTTCTTGCACGCTATGCAGACGAAGCATACCCTTCATAGAGAAGGAAAGGAGACAGTACAGAATGTGGTGTTACAGTCATAGCTAGGGTGTAGAGAAAGATCACCTTCATGCGAGGTAAGTCCATTCAAAAGTCTGACATCAGCAGGGAAGAAGCTGTTCTTGAGTCGGTTGGTACATAACCTTTGATTTTGTATCTTTTTCCCGACAGAAGAAGGTGGAAGAGAGAATGTCCAGGTTGGGTAGTATCCTTAATTATGCTGGCTGCTTTGCCAAGGCAGCAGGAAGAGTAGACAGAGTCATTGGATGGGAGGCTGGTTTGCATGGTGGATTGGGCTACATTCATGACCTTGTGTAGTTTCCTGCAGGAGCCATACCAAGCTATGATACAACCAAAAAAAAATGCTTTCTATGGTGCATCTGTAATAATTGGTGAGAGTCATAGGGTTATGAGAGGTTGGGAGCACAGTCGAGAGAGAAATATTTTGAGGAAGTTGTTCCAGGAGGGAAGGTCAGTGGGGCAGAGGAGTAGGGCTGTGTCTGAACAGGGAGAGTGGTGGACAACTGGCCGTCCCATCCTGGGAGGGCGGAGGGTTTGAGCACAGTGTTTCAGTTCCAGATCACATCGCTGAGAGAGGATGGGCAGAATTGAAAGCAGGAAGGCAGGGGACCGTGCAGAATACATCACCATCTGCAGTCTGATTGCTTAAACAGGATGGTCAGCTGGGATGTACAGGGCAGAATGTGACAGGCATTGATTCTGAGGGCTTTAACTCAGTCCTTGTTCCCCTGTGGCCCTGACTGGAGTGTCTACCTGTGTCTGTGCCCGAGGCGAACTCAGAATGTGGCTTGACTCGGACACACACTTGGAGCCATTTGAAGGCTGACTCGTACACTCGCACTTGGGAGAGATACCAGTCAGCAGCTGAGAAAGAATCAGCAGTTTCACAAGAGGATGTGAGAAAGTCAGTGTCTCATAAAAAGCCTTATGAGTATCTCATCAGCTCCTGTGTTTAATCCCACAGGCGAAGATGAAGACCAGTTTGAGCAGTTCATGCTCCCTCTAACTGCAGCGTTTGAAACGGTGGCACAAATGTTTAACTCAAACACCTTCAATGAACAAGACGCTAAGGTACAGCTGTTTCCAATCCCTCAATCTCAAAATGCTTCAAGCAAACTGCTGCTGTTAGACAATTGTACGAGGAGTAGATATGGCACAGTGGCAAGCGCTGCTGCCTCACAGCGCCAGGGACCCGGGTTTGATCCCCAGCTTGGGTCACTGTCTGTGTGGAGTCTGCACGTTCTCCCCATGCCTGTGTGGGTTTCCTCCCACAATCCAAAGATGTGCAGGTTAGGTTGATTGGCCATGGTAAGTTGACCCTAGTGCCAGGGGTTAGCAGGGTAAATGTGTCGAGTTGTGGGATTAGGGCCTGGGTGGGATTGTGGTTCGTTTTCTGGGCTGGGTTTTCTGTTGAATTTGATTTGAATCAAAATAGAGAATATGTTCACGTTAGCAGCCACATTCAAGGGATGAGTAATTTTCCTATGATAGCGCTGTTCCTGAGTATATAACAACCTATAAAAAAGATTATCGAGTCATAAGTAAATACGGTAGGCAATATGACCCCTCGAGTCTTCTCCACCATTCAGTAAGATTACAGCTAATTTTCCGGATGGGGCCTAAATGGGATTGTGGACAATGCAGATTCAATGGGCTAAATATCCTCTTTCAACACTGCAGGGATTCTGTGATCTGACTGCGCCCTTCACTTCACTTTCCTATCTGTCCCCCATCACCCCTGACTCCTTGGGAAACATTCTGTCAAACTTACCCAGACTCTGTTGTCTGCAGGGGTCTCGAGGGCTATGGATCGGGCAGACGTGTTTATTTCATTGTACTCTTTAATGTTTATTTATGTACAGCGAACACTGGTTGGCTTGGTGAGAGATCTAAGGGGAATCGCCTTTGCTTTCAACGCGAAGACCAGTTTTATGATGCTGTTTGACTGGATGTATCCTTTTTGATGTTTGTTGAAAATTGAAAGCTGAGAAATCTGTGGCTTGGATCCCGTAAGACCATAGACCATAAGACTTGGGAACAAAATTAGGCCACTTGGCCCATCGAGTCTGCTCCGCCATTCAATCATGACTGATATTTTTCTCAGCCCCCATTCTCCTGCTTTTTCCCTATGTACCCTGATCCCCTTATTCATGAAGAATCTATCTATCTTTGTCTTAAAGACACTCAGTGACCTGGCCTCCACTGCCTTCTGCTGCAAAGAGTTCCACAGATTCACCACTCTCTGGCTGAAGAAATTTCTCTTCCTCTCTGTTTTAACGGTTGTCTCTTTAGCATGAGGTTGTGCCCTCTGGTTCTAGTTTTTCCTTCTAGTGGAAACATGGTCTCCACGTCCACTCTGTCCAGGCCTTGCAGTATCCTGTAAGTTTCAATAAGATCTCCCGTCAATCTTGTAAACTCCAACGAGTCCAGACCCAGAGTCCTCAACCATTCCTCATACGACAAGCTCTTCATTCCAGGGATCATTCTTGTGAACCTCCTCTGGACCCTTTCCAAGGGCCAGCACATCCATCCTTAGATATGGGGCCCAAAACTGCTCACAATACTCCAAATGAGGTCTGACAAGAGCCATTTTCAGCTTCAGAAGTACGTCCCCACTCTTGTATTTTCACCCTCTCAACATGAATGCAAACATTGCATTTGCCTTCCGAACAGCCGGCTGAACCTGCACATTAACCTTCAGAGAATCTTGAACAATGACTCCCAAGTCCCTTTGTGTTTCTGATTTCCTAATCATTTTCCCATTGAGAAAATACTCTGCCTCCATTCCTCCTTCCAGAGTACATAGCCTCATGCTTTTCCACATTGTATTCCATCTGCCACTTTGCCCACTCTCCTAACCTGTCCAAGTCCTTCTGCAGCCCCCCTGCTTCCTCAATACTACCTGCCCCTTCACATATCTTTGCATCATCTGCACACTTAGCAACAGTACTTTCAGTTCCTTCCTAGAAATCATTAATACATATTATGAAATAAACATTATGTATGTATCACATATGGATATATATGTGGATTCAGAGGTGAACTGGAAACAGGGTAGCTGTATTTTTGGATTTTGGTTTGAGTTCTGCTCTGCCAGTTTTGTGCAGTTACGAAGCTGTGAGTGGATACAGGTGAGTACAGTAAGTGTCTCGGAGAGGCCACGTCACATCGCCTGGCCTGTGCACTGTATGACTCCGAGGTGGCACGAAGCCAGGACTTACACAGAACTCACTGGAATGATTTTGTTTCTTGCGATGAGTGGACTGTCTGTAGCCCATTCCAGAGATGAACCCAATGTGACACACGTTTAAACACAGTTTACTGATGGGAATTAAGGAGGACTTCTCTGGATCCTGTGGGCTGCGCAGACGAGAATAATTATTGACTCAACAGACACACAAACAGATAAAATAGCTTCATGTGTTGTTTCAAGGCACCCTGATCATCTCAGTGCCTTCACGTTGCTTTAGTGTCAGCGTAAAGGGACTTGGGCTTTCCGCCAACACTGAACCTGTGCAATGTAAAGCATACGTTAAAGCTAAACTGATTGCAAAGTGAAGCAAGTCAGATTATCTCCTGTCAGAAATCTCACTCCAGTTTCAAGTTCATAGATCTAGATTCAGACTGCAAGATGCAAAGCTGCTACTGTGAATGCTCTCTTTGCCCTGTGCAAGTGAAAGGGGTCAACTGGCAGGCAGCTGACTAGCATCTGTCCATCTATGGCTCCTGACAGCTTGCAAGCACTATCACCAGACCGTTTAGTCTGTGATCTATTTCAAGAAAGGGTTCGCCCTGTCCTTTCTAACCAGTGTTTGTGATGGTGACATGAAGCGAGTGTGGGAAGTAGATCAAGGATTTCAGCAGATCCAGTCACAAGTCTAAACTCGTTCCCCCGCTGTGCTGACAAGAGGGATGTCTTCCCAAAGCTCAACAAAGCTAGACACGTGAGCTTGGAAACTTTCGGAACAATGGAGTGTTCCTCTGCTGTTGTAATCTGTAAATATATCCATTCTCCATCAGGGGAACATGTTCAGTGTTTGCCAGTACAGTGATTTCTTGGCTATCAACGTTTTAAACGCAAGGGAAAAGCTTTTTCGGGGAGAGGCAGTGGAGTGGTGCTAACATCCCTGGACTAGTAATGCAGAGGCCCAGTCTAATGCTCTGGGGACACTGGTTCAGATCCCACCGTGGCAGCTGGTGGAATTTAAATTCAATTGATGAAATCTGGAATTGAAAAAGTTAGTCTGATGATGACCATTGTCGATTGTCGTAATGCTCGTTAGGGGAGGAAATCTCTGTCCTTATCCGGTCTGACCAGCATGTGACTGCAGAGCCACAGCAAGGTGGTTGACTGGAAACTGCCCTCTGAAATGGTGTAGCAGCCCACAAGGGATAGATATCGCTGATACCACACCCAGGGATGAATAAAAAGGTCTGTTCAGATTTGTATATTACTCAGAGAACACCTCTTACCTTCCCTTCACAAAACTGGATGCAATTGTATCAATCTCGGTCGTTTTAGAGCAAAACATATAAGCAGTAAAGAGGAGCAGAAGCAAACCAGGTAGTTCATTACCATAATTATTTGATTTGATTTATTATTGTCACATGCACTAATGTATAGTGAGAAGTATTGTTTCTTGCATGCTATATGAAGCATACCATTCATAGAGAAGGAAAGAAGAGAGTGCGAATGTTGTGTTACAGTCATAGCTGGGGTGGAGAGAAAGATCAACTTCGTGCAAGGTAAGTCCAGTCAAAAGTCTAACAGCAGCAGGAAGAAGCTGTTGCTGACTCGGCTTGTACGTGACCTCAGACTTTCGTATCTTTTTCCCAATGGAAGAAGGTGGAAGAGAAAATGTCCGAGGTGTGTGGGGTCCTGAATTACGTTGGCTGTTTTGCTGAGGCACTGGGAAGTGTCGATCGAGTCAGTGGATGGGAGGCTGGTTTGCATGATGGACTGGGCAACATTCACCACCTTTTGTAGTTCCTTGTGGTCTTCGGCAGAGCAGGAGCCACACTAAGCTGTGATGCAACCAGAAAGAATGCTTTCTATGGTGCATCTGTAAAAGTTGGTGAGAGTCATAGCTGACATGCCAAATTTCCTTAGTCTTCTGACAAAGTAGAGGCATTGATGGGCTTTCTTAACTCTAGTGTCGGCATGGGGGGAGCAAAACAGGTTGTTGGTGATGTGGACACCTAAAAACTTGGTAGTTCTCGACCCTTATAGCTGGTCTGGGGCTTCAGCTAGACTTTTCTGTCCGCATCCACTGAGAGATAAAACGTTTGTCTATCCCAAAGGCATTTAAATCTGAGCTTTTCAGTGACATTTCCACATGGAAATAATCACAACAGCATTCTCCTGTTTTAGAACTATTACTGATGTTTAAGCTGAAGCCTTATCTGGTAATACTCTCAGCTGTGAACAGAAAGGTTGTGGTGTGCAATCCCACTCCAGAGACTAGCTGATAAAGAGACAGTTACACTGTTAGAGATGAATACTGAGAGAAAGCTGCTCTGACGGAGGGCCAATATGTTGGAACAGAGAGAGAGCTGCACCATTGGGGCAGCATGGTGGCACAGTGGTTAGCACTGTTGCCTTACAGCGCTGCAGACCTGGGTTGAATTCTGGCCTGTCTGTGTGGAGTTGCATGTTCTCCCCATGTCTGTGTGGGTTTCCTCCCACACTCTGAAAGATGTGAGTTTGGTTAATTGGCCATGATAAATTGACCCGAGTGTTGGAGGGATTAACAGGGTAAACATATGGAGTTATGGGAATAGGGCATGGATGGGATTGTGGTCCGTGTAGACTTGATGGGCTGAATGGCCTCCTGCACTGTCGGGTTTCTAGGCTTCTATTGGAGATACAGCGCTGAAGGGGCTGAAGGATGAAACGTCAATACCCCAATTCCAAGTTGCTGAGAATGTAAAAGATCCCAAACCACTCCTCAAGTACAGAGTCGATAGTTCTCCTGATGTGTTGGGCAATATTTCTCCTGCAAGTCATATTGCTGAGGACAGACAGACTGCTTGTTTACTTCCCACCTGTGAGATCTTGCTGTGCACAAAATAGTTTTCATGCTTGCCTCAGTAACGGTGAGTTGAGCAGTAATTGTTCATGAGGCACTGAGAAAGATTCGTGAGAAGGTGATAATTGCTGTGTCAGTGCAGGCTTTTACCTCCTTCCAGTCAGTCACTTCAGTGCAATCTTTGATATTACATAAGGAAATATTAAAGCCCTTTAAATCTAACCTTCTTTCTCCCTTGTTTCCACGAACATTGAGTCAAGTTCCAATGATAGATATTTGTTTGAACTCTTGATGTTATTTCCTTAGCTTGTGTGCTCACAGCTATCCCACCTACATGCCAATACTACAGCGTGTTGTCGAACTTTGGTATCATGACCCAGCATGTACCACGCCCATCCTCAAACTGATGGCTGAACTGGTCCATAACAGGTAAAATAGCCGTCTGGATATGATTTTCCTCTGACCTTCAATCAGATCTATCAGTGTGAGGAACTTGCAAAAATGGGGTTTGAAACTTTACTGTGCTATTACTGTGATGCACGTACAGTAGAGTCGCGCTATCTCTGCACTAACCATGCCTTGGCGATTTTACCATGTCTTTTTGATGTGAATGGTATTGTCTGGAACTCGGGGACATCGGAATTAGGAACATAAATAGGCAAATTCCACACTTCGAGCCTGCTCCGCCATTCAATCAGGTCATGGCCGTCTCAAATCCACCTCCCCATCTGTTCCCCATGTCCCTCTTTCCTTTTTTTTAATTCAAAATATATATATCTCTCTCTTAAAACCATTCAATAATTCAGATTCCACTGCTCTATGGGGCAGCGAGTTCCACAAATTCACCACCCTCTGTGAGAAGGAGTTCCTTCTCATCTCAGTTTTAAATCTACTGCCTCTTAACCTATACCTGTGACCTCTTGTTCTAGATTGCCCCATGAGGGGAGGCATTTGGTCAACATTTACATTAAGAATCCCTTTTAAAATTGTATATACCTCGATCAGATCCCCTCTCATCCATCTAAACTCCAGCAAATACAAATCCAAGCTGGTTAATCTTTATTCATATGTGGACCCTTTCATCCCTGGATTCAATCTGGTGAACCTCCTCTGAACTGCCTCCAATGTCACCACATCCTCCCTCAAATAAGGAGACCAAAACTGGACACATTACTCCAGATGTGGTCTCACCAACACCCTGTACAATTGCAACAACACTTCTTTCCCTTTGCAATAAAGGCCAACATCCCATTTGTCTTTTTTATTACCGACAGCACTTCCTACATTCATGGGGCAGCACGGAGACACAGAGGTTAACACTGTTGTTTCGCAACGCCAGAGACCCGGGTTCGATTCCCGGTTTGGGTCACTACATGTCCAGAGTCTGCACTTTCTCCCTGTGTCTGCATGGGTTTCCTCCAGGTGCTCTGGTTTTCCCCCACAGTCCGAAAGACATGCTGGTTCGGGTGCATTGGCCATGCTAAATTCTCCCTCAGTGTACCTGAACAGACAACGGAGTGTGGTGACCAGGGGGATTTTCACAGGAACTTCATTGCACTGTGAATGTAAGCCTAATTGTCACTGAAACTTTTAAAGTTCACGAGCACAGACACCCAGATCCCTCTGCCTGGATGCATTTTGAATCTCCTTTCCATTTAGATAATAATTTGTCTTTATATTTTTGGTCGAAATGGACAACCTCATGCTAATCCACATTAAATTCCATCTTCCAAATTTTCTCCCGGCCGACCCATATCCATCTATAAAATCTTTATATCCTCTTCACTGCCTGCTTTCTCACCTATTTTAGTATCACCCACAAATTCTGCATTGTTACACTCTGTCCCTGCTTACCGATCATTTGTATAAATTGTAAACAGTTGAGGTCCGAGAAATGACCGCTGAGGCACCCGGCTCGTTAGATTTCACCAGCCATCCTGACCCCCTGCTTGGGTTGAGATCTGATCAGCTTTGCTGCAGAACACAGTGCTTGAAATGTTTGATTTCTCCTTGGTGATGAGGCTTGCATCCAGACATTGCAATGTTTGAATTGGCGTTTTTGCTCCCCCCCCCACTTTGCAGGTCACAGCGGCTGCAGTTTGATGTGTCTTCTCCAAATGGGATTCTACTTTTTCGAGAGACCAGCAAAATGATTACAACCTACGGTCAGTGTGATTTAACTTTGCTCTAACTCTGCTGTGATTGTCTTTGCTTGTCTTTCCCTGTGTCCTTCCCCAGCTGATGGTCACCCTTTGTATGCTGCTCTAGATTTTCTTCAGCCTATATGTGAACTTGCACACGATAGTTGTGAATGTGCTGCCTTGCTGCATTGATTAAGGTCCTGCTAAATATCTCCTCCCTGTTGACAACTCCTCTTGCTGCTCAAGTTCAGTTTAGTCCTCACTACTACAGTGCCCAAGAGCAGCATCATACCACACTCTGTCCTACCCTGCCTTGCCCCAGGACCTGAATCTCTCCCATGGTGCTCATAAATCAATGCATTCTCTGTGGAGGCACTGGCTAATCACTGGGCTCAGAGCAAGAACGTGAGTTCTGTCCCACTCACACGGATTGCCACGGGCTGTAAGCATTTTTAATTTGTTTGTACATGGGATGTGGGTGTTGCTGGCATGGCCAACTTCTGTTGCCCTTGAACTGAATGGCTTGCTTGGCCATTTCAGAGGGCGATTTAGTCACCTGAAGGACAATAGATTGCCTTCCCTAAAGCAAGTTATTGAACTGGATGGGTTTTTCTGGCAATCAATATCAATCTAATTCCTGAAAGCAGCTTTGCATTCCAGACCTCTTAATTGAGTTTAAATTCCACCAGCTGTCATGGGATTTGAACCCAGTCCCTTGGGTCTCTGGTCCAGTGACATTACCACAATACCACCACCTGACCAGGTTATCAGATGCCACTTTGTGAATAATTAATTCTGACCATCATGCATAAAGGGTGTTGTTGCAACAACATTTACTTCATCGTGTGATACTGCAGCACGAACAGGATAATTACACAGCCTGACATTAATGCACATGGGCTTGAAGGAAGCTCACAGGATTACAACTCTCAATTAATCCTATGACCCTTGCTGACTGCTGGGATTGTGGGAGTATCCTGATAGTATCGTTCAGTTCGTAATGAGCTTGAAACAATCGTAGAGGAATCTAACTGCTTTCCATCACGGCCACAATCTTCACCAGAATCTATCTTAATCAAGCGTCTTGACTCGGATGAGCCCCAAAAGAGCAAAGAAAATTACAGCACAGGAACAGGCCCTTCGGCCCTCCAAGCTGCCTGACTGAACTAAAACCCTGTATCTTTCAGGGGACCACATCCCTCTATTCCCAAGCTATTCACGTATTTGTCAAGAGGCCCCTGAAAACTCACTACCATAATCTGCTTCCACGACCTCCTCCAGCAGCGAGTTCCAAGCACCCACCCTCTTGTAAACAATCTGTCTCTTACATCTTCTTTAAACCTTGCCCCTTGCACCTTCAACCTGTGCCCCCGAGTTCCAAATTCAAGGATTCAAGAGTCAGCGTGATTTCAGACAGGGATCACTGTTTGATCATACTCAGAATAAAATTGTAAAGTTTCAGCACAGCCTCTGATAATGGCAGGAGCCGATGTCTGCCAGGGAGACTGGACTCAGTTGAGCTGACACTGGCTCCCGAGTGCCTCCCACTAGACATCTCCAGGAGAAATGCCAAGGATATGAGCTTCTACACCATGTCTGTTGATCCTACCAAGACCTTGAACACAATAGCGAGAGCCTCTGAAAATTCATGGAGAAATTCAGCAGCCCTGGAAAATTCATCATGGTTTTACAGTCCACAATGATGACGTAAACCCCGAGATGACGGTTTCTGATTGATGCCCAGTCACTAAGAGAGTTAAACGGGGATGCATACTGGCACCAATCCTGTTTGGCATGTTTTTCTCCATCTACTTCATTCCTGGCATCCAATGGTGATCCTGACGTTGAAATCAGCTATATCGGGGGAACTGCTCTGTCTGACATGACTCCAGGGAAAGACCAAGGACGCCAAGGACCTGGTTCTTGATTTCTCTTGTGCCAGTGACTCTGCACATACAGCCAGATCAGAGCCAGACATGCGATGCAGCGCAGACTTGTTCAGAACGCATGCCATGACCTTGGTCTTACAATCGTCATGAAGGAAACTGAAGTTATGTACCAGCCTGCTGCAGGAAAGCCCTGCAGTGAACCCAAGATTTTAGTCCATGACCAGAAGTGATGCATAAGTGTCCTTAAGCTGTTCACTCCCTCAGGTTATCTATATTAGTGATAAGACACAGGCAAGAATTGGCAAAGCAAGTATAGCCTTCAGAAGGCTTCGAACGTCAGCCTGGGAGCAAAGAGGAGTGAGTCAGCCAACCCGAGAACAATTACCCAACCCACATGAAAGCAAATCACTGTAGATGCTGCAAAGCTAACTGGCCTGCAGTTTCCTACTTCCTGTCAGCCTCCTTTCTTTAATGGAGGAGTTACATTCACTGTGTTCCAATCTGATGGGACTGTTCCAGGATCCAGGGAAATGTCCTCTCTCAGCAGCCACTTCTTTTAACACCATTGGATAAAGTCCACCACGACTAGGGATTTGTCAGCCTATAATTTGAATAATTTTCTCAGAACCCTTTACCCGATCATTGTAATCATTTTAAGTTCCTACCTCCCTTTCACCTTTTGATGCAGACTTCCTTCTGGGATGTTCTTTGTATCCTCTACAGTGAAAACCAATGCAAATATTTATTCTCTTCATTCACTCTATACTTAGTTTTCATTATTAATTTCCCAGTCTCTCACTCTACGGATCAACTCAATTAACTTGCTCTTTTCCTTTTTAAATACCTGTAGAAACTCTTAGTGCTTTCTTTCAAAATTCAGTTTCTTCCTCTTGAATCTTTGTCATTCTCTGCTGTTCTTTATGTTCTATTCGATCTTCTGACCTGCCACTCAACCTGGTGGAATCCTTGAACTTGGTACTATTGTTAACTCCCTGAGTTAGCCATTGTTGGTGCATTCCCTGAGAGATTTTTTCTTTCTCACTGGAATGGATATGTTCTGAATTTTCTCCTGAAATGTGTATCTCCACTGTCCTGCTCCTGAACCTAATTTGCCATTTCATTTTAGTCAGCCCTGTTTCCATGCTCTCCTTATTTGAGTTTAAAACACTCGTGTTGGATCCACTCTTGTCTCCCTCAAATATGAAGCAGGTTTCTCTCCCTAAAGGACATGGTAGCACGGTGGTCAGCACTGCTGTCTCACAGCACCAGGGACCTGGATTTGATGCCCAGCTTGGGTCATTGTCTGTGTGGAGTTTGCACATTCTCCCCGTGTCTGCGTGGGTTTCCTCCTGGTGCTGCAGTTTCTTCACATATTCTGAAAGACGTGCTGGTTAGGGTGCATTGACCCGAACAAGTGTTGGAGTGCGGCGACTCGGGGAATTTCAGAGTAACTTCAGTGCAGTGTTAATGGAAGCCTTACTTGTGACTAATAAATAAATAAACTTTACTTTTACTTTAGTGAACCTGGTGGGTTCTTAAAACAATCGGTGATCTGAGACTAACTATCAGTCCCACATTTATTCATTGAATTTAAATTCCATCAGCTGCCTTGGTGAGATTTAAACCCATGTCCCTTGAATATCAGCCTGGACCTCTGGATTACTGATCCAGTGACTTTATTGTGACACTACCATCTCCCCAGAAAGTCTAGCATTCACTCACCAAAGCACACCTGGCACAACCAAATAAAACAGCATGTGGCCTCCTTCAAACAGAAGAGCATTTCAGAAGCAGAGAGCAAACACAAGGAAATCCTGAAAGACCAGCTCACCAGAAACTCAGTCGTCTGTGGAATCTTGTCCTATTTGTCTGGCTGCAGTTTTGTCTTAGCAGTCACTGTCACAGCCACCAGAGTCCGACCAAACACCCTATGTGGTAAACAGTTGCTGCTTTGCTGATGTGACATAGCCCTCCTCCGGGCATCAACTCCAATAGGTCCCCTCTCATACACCAAAGATAGGTTTGTTCTTCAGTGTGCAGTGACACAAGATCATTCGTAGGACAGGGTGCAGGGCAGGGGTTCATCCAGGGCCCTAATTTGAGTGAAACTGTCACTGGAGGACAAGGTGATGTCAAGGTAAACTTGCAAACAGTTCACTTGCACACACTGACCAGAACGTGATGGTTTGCAGCCTGGGAAATGACTCAGTTGATTGCTCTGAAAGAATGACAGTTGATTGCTGTGGCAGATTGATGGGACAAATGGCCTTGTCCTGTCTATAATGACCTCTGTGAAACAGTTGAAGATTTCAGAAAGGCAAAAGAAGCTGTGATTTTTCTTTCTTGTTGTGTTTTGTTCAAACAGGTAACCGGATCCTGACTTTAGGAGAGGTGCCAAAGGACCAAGTTTATGGGCTGAAGCTGAAGGGAATTTCCATTTGCTTCTCCATGTTGAAGGCAGCTCTCAGTGGCAACTACGTGAACTTTGGGGTCTTCCGTCTCTATGGTGACGACGCACTCGATAATGCTTTGCAAACATTCATTAAGCTCCTCCTGTCAATCCCTCACAGTGACTTACTGGTTCGTGATCTTACCCTCATCATTTTACATTTCTTCACAGTGTATGAGTGTCCCTGGCTCGGCCAGTATTTATTGCCTATCCTTAATTGCCCTTGAGAAGCTGAGCTATCATACGGTACACCCACAGTGCTGTTAAAGAGATAGTTCAGCATTTTTATCCAGTGATGATGAAGGAACGACAATGTATTTCCAAGTCAGGATGGGGTATGCTTTGGTGGGGAACTTGCAGGTGGTAGTGTTCCCATGTGTCTGTTGACCTTCTCCTTCTAGGTCGCAGCAGTCGTAGGTTTGGAAGGTGCTGCCTGAGGAGCCTTGGTGACTTCTTGTAGTGAATCTTTTGATTGCTGAGACTGATCATTGGGGGTGGAGGGAGTGGATGTTTGTAGATGGGGTTCCAGTCAAGCAGGCTGCTTTGTCCTGGATGGTGGCAAGCTTCCTGAGTATTGTTAGAACTGCACCAAGCAAATGGAGAGTATTTCATCACACTCCTAACTTGTGCCTTGTCCACGGTGGAGAGTCAGGAGATGAGTTACTCGCCGCAGTATTCCAGCCTCTAACCTGCTCTTGTGGTCACAGTATTTATATGGCCGAGTCCAGTTCAGTTTTGGTCGATGGTTACCCCCAGGATATTGAGAGGGAGAGATTCAGTGATGGTTACACCATGACAGTCCTGGGGAGAATGGTTGGATCAACTCTTAGTGAAGACTATCTTTGTCTAGCATTTGTGTGTCACGTATTTTACTTGTCACTTAGCGGGTAGCGTACTTGTGTTTTCGGAACATATTTTTCTGAACAAATATATCTGAAAGTGTGGCTATCGTTGGGCAGGAGTGTGAGGTTTATCAAGGAGACAGTAAAAGTCACACAGCTAAACCCAGTTGGAATAATTGATAACTGAGATGGTTGTTGGAGGAATCTATCACTCGGCCCCTTCGTGTTTGCGCTTGCTTGACTGATCCCTGCATCCCAGTAGTCTTGAAGTTCAGTCATCGATGCGGGAATCTTGTGTAAGATTATAGCATCTCAGTGCATCTTACCTGTCACGCTTTCTGCTCGTGTTATTTCGTCCCCACAGAGAAATGTCCTCCTCCCACCCCACACCTCGGTTCTTCAGAATTCTGAGTCACTTGGCCGAACTCTCTCTCTACTGAGTGGGAATGCGGCAGGGTTTTCTGGGACAGTCTGTGGACCACAGCCTTTCTTCACAAAGAAGAGTCAGTAGAAATAGTCGATTAGTCGTGTCGACTACAGAGTATTGCTGAAAAAAAATGCACTATCAAAGCTTTTCATCCTGCATTCATCAGGACAGCTCACAAGAAAATACCAAGAGTATAGAGAACTACAATTTATACTTCATGAGAAGACAATGCTGATTGTCTGGCAAGTAGATCTGATTGTTCGAGGCATTGGCATGGAGTAGGTACCAGTGAATAGTTAACTGCCAAAGTTAACTGCCAATACTTGTGTAAAATAACCCTCATTGTGCTGAGAATTACACTGAAAACCGATTGAGGATGATCAGTATGGCTTACTTATGCATGCTAGAAGCGACATAGATCCATACACACCAGGGCCTGGCATTGTCAGGCAGAAGCAGCAAGTCCACACTTCAAGTCTTTTTCAACGAAATGAAAGCCTGGGGTGAGCCATTCCCTGGATCGTTTCCCATGGCAATGCCTTAACTAATTAATGTAACTGCCTGGTTTGAATTTGAACAAAAGCTCATTGTTCCCTTTACTGTTGTTATTTTCTTTTCAAGCTGTCCCAATCTGTAAAAGATAGAAGACATGGAATTTTTTTTGGTTTGATTTGATTTATTGTTGTCATGTCTATTAACATACGGTAAAAAGCATTATTTCTTGCGCGCTAATCAGACAATGCATACCATTCATAGAGAAGGAAAGGAGAGAGTGCAGAATGTAGTGTTGCAGCCATAGCTAGGGTGTAGAAAACATGAACTTAATGCAAGGTAAGTACATTCAAAAGCCTGACAGCAGCAGGAAAGAAGCTGTTGTTGAGTCTGTTGGTACATGACCTCAGACTTGTATATTTTTCCTGGTGGAAGAGAGAATGTCCGGGTGCATGGGATCCTTAATGATGCTGGCTGCTTTTCTGAGGCAGTGGGATGTGCAGACAGAGTCAGTGGATGGAAGGCTGGTTTGTGTGATGGATTGGGCTACATTGGCATCTAAAAACTTGAAGCTCTCGACCCTTTCTACCCTGTCCCTGTTGATGTAGACAGGGGCATATTCTCCTTTACACTTCCTGAAGTCGATGACAATCTCCTTCATTTTGTTGACACTGAGGGAGAGATTATTGTTGCCGCACCAGTTCACCATATTCTCTATCTCATTTCTGTATTCTGTCTCATCATTGTTTGAGATCCGAACCACTACAGTGGTGTCATCAACAAACCTGAAAATTGGATTGGAGGGGAATTTGGCCACGGAGTCATACATGTGTAAGGAGTATAGTAGGGGCCTAAGAACACAGCCTTGTGGGGCACCGATGTTGAAAATGATTGTGGAGGGGGTGTTGTTGCCTATCCTTACTGATTGTGGTCTGTGAGTTAGGAAGTTCAGGATCCAGCCACAGAGGGAGGAGCCAAGGGCCAGGCCACGGAGTTTGGAGATGGGTTTTATAGGAATAATGATGTTGAAGGCTGAGCTGTCGTCAGTAAATAGGAGTCTGACATAGGTGTCCTTGTTATCCAGGTGTTCCAGGGTTATCCATGTTCCAACAGATCTCACTGCTCTTCTACACTGATTAATAACTCTTAGTTCTTAGAGAAACCCCTGTTGAATTTCCACTCAGCCTATTTGCATTTTTAACGTTCCTCTTGTTTTCTGATTTTTTTTCCCCCCATCCAGGATTACCCCAAGCTCAGTCAGTCCTACTACTCCTTGTTAGAAGTTCTCACCCAGGACCACATGAATTTTATTGCCAGCCTGGAACCTCATGTTATCATGTACATTCTCTCCTCTATTTCAGAAGGTCTTACTGCACTGGGTAAGTCATCACACACAGTAAGGAGCAGAGTAATGATGAAGATTTTCTTCTTAACTCCACTTTGTGTTTAATCACCAAGCTACAATGAATGGGAATTGGGCGAAGATAGGTTCATGTTCACACAAGAGTAAGCGCGTACCACCTTATCCCATCTCTCACTGTGGCCATTTCAGTTTTGAGAGTTTAGCAGTCAGATGAACAAAAGGATTGGGACCTCCCCAGGACTGACACTTCCAGCTGTTCACATCTGGCAGTTGTACCCACATAATTGTGGCCTGAACTCCCTTATCTCTGTTTGAATGTTGTGGGCCTGGAGGGTTGGAAAGGACTGTTTCCTTCACAGCAAGAGAAATCAAATGTGTTAATGGCAATTTACAGTTTCGCACAAATTAATGGGAAGGTGGACTTGAATTAACAATGTCTTCATGACTAGACGTACAGACTGTATTTAGTTTGGTTGATAGAGTGTTCACTAATTGCTTGGGTACCAGGGAGAACTCTGCTTTTCCCCCAGCTGTGCCATGGGGCATGCCTTGTTTCCATTCTGAAAGATGGCTTCTCAGACAGTGCAGCACTCCCCCAGTTCTGGCACTGAGACTTTCGGCTTAGATTCTGTGCTCCAGTCTCTGCAGTGGAACTTCAACCCCCAACCTTCTGACTAAAGACAAAAGAACTTCCCAGTGCGCCTCAGCGGACAGTTTGGGAATGAAGGATGGAAAATAGTGAAGAATGTGTTCACCAGATTAATGTGCTGTGCCCGTTGTGTGAGTGAAGCATTGGCATTCTTTCACTTCACTGTGCTAGCTGGCAGCAACACCCTTAACCAGCAGTGAACCAGAGAGTCAAATGTGTGAGTCTGTCCCATTCAGAACACTGCCTGTCCATCAGCCAGTCCCCAGCTGTGCCTCCTTATTGTGACGCGTGATCCCTCATGGCCCCCAGGACGAAGCTTCAGGTGAATTTGGAGGTGGTTTGGCCCAGACGCGTTGCCTGCTGGCCCATTGGCAGGTGAGTCCACCCTGGCTCTCACCAAACTCCCAGCACATAGCTGCACTTCCTTGTGGACACTGCAAAAGAGTTGATGCTTAAGGGAGTAAACCTCAACTTCTGGAGTGGAGCCCAAGGCAGACTGAGCTGCAGCCCTGCGATCAAGCTAGGGCCAAACACAAAGCATTGCATCCCTTTGACTCAACCAGGAAGGTTGAGAAGGGGACCCTGACATTTGGAGCCCAGGCCCTCCATACATTTTGCCTTTGCTTATTCTGTGACAAGTCCCATCCAGTTCCATTACAGAAGGTTAACCGAGGTGACAGGTTTAACCGCAGTGGTGTAAACCATCGTCATGTGGGCTGGAAGGAAGTCAGTGTAAAGATGAGGTGAAAGGGAATCTGGCCGTAACATTTGTGGCTGTTCTGTTTTCAGACACAATGGTTTGTACAGGGTGCTGCTCAAGTCTGGACCACATTGTAACATACCTCTTCAAGCAGCTATCTCGCAGCACAAAGAAACGAACAACACCGCTGTCCCAAGAGAGTGACCGCTTCCTACACATCATGCAGCAGCACCCTGAAATGATTCAACAGGTAAGTCCCAGCAGAGGTGGAAAAATCTAACAAAGAGTCCCCCTCCCCATTTCTGTATCTCTTCCAGCACTAGACCTCCACCCAACCCCAAGATCCCAGCCTTCCTTCAGTTCCAACTTCTTGTGTATCCCTGATTTCAGTCTTCCCACCATTGGCAATCTTGCTTTCAGCTATCTCGGCCCCAAGCCTCGGAAACACCTTCCTAAAACCTGTCTGCCTCTTTCGCTGTCTTCAGAGTTGTCTCCTCTACCAAGCATTTGGTCAACTACTAGACTAAGTATTCTGTGGTCCAGTGTCAAATCACATTTGATAATGTTGGTGTGAAATGCCTGGGGACTTTGTATTGTGTTAAACGTTCCGTATAAATGTACATTCCGGTTTGTTGATTCCTCTCATAACAGCTCCCAAGAAATGTGGAGTGAAATGCTTTCAGGTAGCACTGGTTATGGAGTGTCGCTATGAGGTTTAGCAACTAAATTCATCCTGTCTCTTTTAGACTGGGCAGAGGCAACAGCAGATCATTCTCGCTGCTCACTCAGCGGTTAGCGCTGCTGCCTCACAGCACCAGGGACCTGGGTTCATTTCCCGGCTTGGCTCACTGTCTGTGTGGAGTTTGCACACTCTCCCCATGTCTGCATAGGTTTTCTCCAATTTCCTTCCACAGACGTGCTAGTTTGGGTGCATTGACCCGAACAGGTGCCATAGTGTGGCAACTAGGGGAATTTCACAGTAACTTCATTGTAGTGTTATTGTAAGCCTTACTTGTGACTTTTTGTTAACATTTAATAAATAACTTTATTAGAAGTTAGTTAATAAAATTTTTAATAAAAATTTAATAAAAAATAAAATTAATAAAACTTGGAATAATTTGACTGGAGCAGAGCCGAATCTGGCAAGTGTGTGGCACGTGAAGATTAATGCAGAGAGGGAAGGTGGAGGGGAGAAGATATTGTCTGAATGGTGCAATAAGAAAGAGGGCTCAGGAATAGGAAGCCCAGGTTGTGTGCACCCAAGGTACAGGGAGAGGGCTGGGAAAGAAGCAAGTAGGATTTTTGGTCTCATTAATAGATAAAGAATAAAAGTTATTCCCAAACCTTTTGTTATTACTTGTTCAGCTTCAGCTGAGAATTATGTCCAATTCTATGAGGAAAGAGCAAAGGGAAGGAATGAGATTAATATGGATAGCTCGAGCAAAGAGCTAGTACAGACATGATCGACTGAATGGCCTCTTTCAATGATGTATGATTCTGAGGGTGTGTGGTGACTTAGTACTTTGTGAATTCCTAGCTGCTTTCTGAATTTATGTTGCTGTCTCTGAACATTTTGTACAGATGCTGTCCACAGTCCTGAACATTATTATTTTTGAAGACTGCAGGAATCAGTGGTCCATGTCTCGCCCATTGCTTGGATTAATTCTCCTGAACGAAAAGGTGAGCTGTGAGGCCGTTACATTTCTGAGCTTAGGCAGCCAGATCCAGTCAGTGTGGACTAAGCTGAGAGCTACCGGGATCGTCACTTTACCTCACTTTAAAATCCTTCGACAAGACAAGGGAAATGAAGAAGAAAGGTTACATTTCTGCTGTTTCATTCATTTTCTGATGTTCCAAACTACTCGACAGCCAACTACAGGCTTTCTGAAGGGTTTTGTTGGCAAGCACAAGAGTTGATATTTACACAACAGCAGTAGCTGAAAGAGTGGGTCACCCTGCTTGGAGCTGGGACACTCTCCACACCATTGGGCAATGTCCCTGCTCTTCAGGCATCCACTGGAAGGGGCAGACAGGGCCTTGGTTTAATGGCCCATCATAAAGTCACTAATTCCCCCCCCCCCCCTCCCCCAGCGGTGAACACAAGTCACTCCACTGCAACCTGTTTCACCCAACCCCCAATTTTCTTACTCTGATTCAGGCACAGTGTCAAGGGTTAGCTGTTAATGCTGCCAGATGTTTACTATGCTGGAGTTGGTTCGATGCTGTGACAGAGAGCCACCTGGAGTCACTGCTTTTTATGCAGTTGTGTGAAAGTAAATCCATGCTGTGCCTGAGATTTGTCCCAAGTGCATGCTATGCTTAGGCAGCCATTCGTTCTGCCACACGTGCAGATTTTGTCCTTTAACACCAGTCTACTAGACTGGGCCAAACCCTCCATCACCAGTTTCCTTCAGCACCCAAAATACCCTCTCTGACCCCTGCTAAATGTGGATTGTTTATAAGCAGGTCTGTATCCATCAGTCTAACAGTATGCTACGTCGAGTGGCCAGATTATGGCACATGTTTCCATGGAATGGAATCTCAGCTTGAAGTCACACTGCTCGGCGTTGCACTGGAAGTGAGGCTAGGTTACATACTGAAGTCGTGGAGACGGTCTTCAACTCAATCTTGTGACTCAGAGCGCGGGGTGCAGTCTGCAAAAGCTGGGAGATGGTAGCCAGCAAATCCCATCAAAGGATTGCCTCTTGTATGTAAGTGGGTTTGACGATACTCATCTTTCTCTCGACTTGTTTGTTTGTTCCTCACCCATCTCCTGACAGTATTTTGCTGACTTGAGGAACAGCATCGTGAACAGCCAGCCTCCTGAGAAACAGCAAGCCATGCATCTCTGCTTCGAGAACCTAATGGAAGGCATTGAGCGCAACTTACTGACCAAGAACAGAGACAGGTTAGCACTTGGTAATCAGGACGGTGCGTGCTGGGGAACTGAAACAAGGGAGGGTGTAGTTTGTAATTGCAAAGATTGGCATGCCAAGCAAATGTCCAGTGTTGAGAAGGTAATACGTTTTCTGTTCCTGGCCCCATCAATTTGTTTGAATCCTTTCTTGTTTTACAGACATTGTATTTGACAGGATGTCAGAGGCTTAGGGAGGTTCTCAAGGTGGCACGTGGAATCATGGAATCCCTCCAGCGCAGAATGAGGTCAATCGGCCCATTGAGTCTGCACCAATTACAATCCCACCCAGGCCCTATCCCCGTAACCCCACACATTTATCATAGCTAGTCCCCCTGACATTAAGGGGAAATTTATTATGGCCAGTCCACCTAACCCATCTTTGGACTGTGGGAGTACGCGGAGGAAACCAATGAGTCAGTGGTCAGTAAATCAGAAGGAATGTAACAGGTTGATCGACCCCATGTCCTCCTTCATTGCAGCAGACCGGGACAGAGACTAGGTATCTGTGGTGAGTGGCTTACATACTCCCCAAATCCTCTCCAGTACCTTGGATTGGTGAAGCTCCAGCATCAAGCTTCCACCATAGTAACATTCACTGCCTGCATCACCGGCTCGCAGTGACAGCAAGGGACACCACAGCAACCTGCTGACACTCTTTCCATAACATCTTCCAAACTTCTGACCTGTGCCAGCTGGAAAGGCAAAAGCAGCAGGTCGGTAAGAAGACCCAAGACTGCAATTCCATCTTTGTCCCAGTGTCAAAATCCTAGAACCTACAATCTAAAAGTTAAATTACACCATCACTTCACAGCATGCGACAGTTCACTGACCTGGCATGGATTATCTGAACTAGTGGCAGAAGCAGATTCCATAATAAATTTGAAGGGGAGATTTAATGTCGACTAAAAACTGTCATGATTCCAGGAAAAAAAACAGGAAACTGGGATTAGTTTGATGGCTTTTTCAGAGAACCAACACATTTCTATGATCGATCGAATGACCTCTTCCTTTGCTGCAACCTGCCAACTTCTCAAAGGGAGCGTGAGATCAGCCAGAATCAGTTACAATGCCAAAATCATATCTTCTGCTCAGAAACTGACAAATGTCAGCAGCTGGAGGCAATGAACTGTGATATGTGCTTGGACAGAGTTCTGATCTGTGTCAAGTGTTGAGAGAGGGGTTTGGGTATGGGGCGGCACAGTGGTTAGCATTGCTGCCTCTCAGCGCCAGGGACTTGGGTTTGATTCCTGGCTTGGGTCACTGTCTGTGTGGAGTTTGCACGTTCTTCCAGTGTCTGCATGGGTTTCCTCCCACAGTCTGAAAGATGTGCTGGTGAGGGTGCATTGATGCAAAAAGGCACTGGAGTATGGAAACCAGGGAATTTCACAGTAACTTGATTGCAGTGTTACTGTAAACCTTTCTTTTTTGATTAAAAGTTTATTTAACCTGCAGTTGTTCTTCTCACTTGCCAGATTTACGCAGAATCTCTCAGTGTTCCGTAGAGAAGTGAACGACTCGATGAAGAACTCAACGTATGGTGTCAACAGCAGTGACATGATGAGCTGACATCGACCTGGATCTCACCTCCCACGTGGTTGGAAGGGGTTCAAGGAGGGAGGGATGTGCATCTGTGATGTTACACGGAAGGGTGGTTAGTGGGGGTGGAGGGAAGAGGCAGAGTTCAGTCGGACAGCTCCCAGGGGTCGCAGGTACAAGAGCAGTGCCCCCCCTCCCAATTCCCCATGGCATCGGACTGCAGGACTGGTCACTGTCCCTCCCTTGGAAAACAAAATCTTGGCAGCGAGGGCCTTGGTGCTCTCATCCCCCCCTCATCTGCCTTGTATAAACTTGTACATTTTTTTTTCTTAAGACATTTTGAACAATGTTTATATGAAATGAATTAAAAGAGAGAGAAACGAAAGAGTTGTGATTGAAATTTTTAGAGTTGGGAGTGTGATGTTGAGAGACTTGGATGATGTAAGGTAGTTGAGGTGGAATGCGTATGGGAGTTCAGTTAGGTACAGAGCTCCTTATAATCTCAAAGCAGGACTTATAAACTATATGAAATTTACCAACTAACGCGGAACTAGCTCCAGGTACCAGTTGTCCGTCATATTTTTTCACCAATTGTTGGAGTAGTTATTAGGGAATTTGTGTAGAAGAGGTAACAGGAACTGTTGCTGCTAATTATGTGTTGAGCACAGCTCATTTCTATTCACCAAGGAACAGAAAACAATGGATTATATATTTTTATTGTTCCTTTCCACTCAATGTTCTGACTAAACACATTTCCAAATCACTGTGTGATCAGGTAGGTTGGTATGTAAGAATGTTTGCTGCATCCAGTGTAAGCATTGTGACTGCGAATAAACTGTTCATGGTTTGTACTGAAAGTAGTCTCCCGTTGGTTCAAGCGTGCAGAGGAAAGGTCTACGTCTCAACGAAGCAAGCTCTCCCCAATCTTTCTCCCATTCATCAGCCTTCAATACCCTCCCCTCCCCCGCCCCCTCCCCGCTGTCCCCAATTCTGCCCCCCGTCCCCAATACGCCCACCCCCGTCCCCAATTTCCCCCCCCAACTTCTGCCTCCGCGTCTCCCCCCCCCCAACTTCTGCCTCCCCGTCCCCCCGCCCACTTGTCCCCCTCCCCCCGCCCACTTGTCCCCCTCCCCCCGCCCCACTTGTCCCCCTCCCCCGCCCCACTTGTCCCCCTCCCCCCGCCCCACTTGTCCCCCTCCCCCGCCCCACTTGTCCCCCTCCCCCGCCCCACTTGTCCCCCTCCCCCGCCCCACTTGTCCCCCTCCCCCGCCCCACTTGTCCCCCTCCCCCGCCCCACTTGTCCCCCTCCCCCCGCCCCACTTGTCCCCCTCCCCCCGCCCCACTTGTCCCCCTCCCCCCGCCCCACTTGTCCCCCTCCCCCCGCCCCACTTGTCCCCCTCCCCTGTCTCCCTGCCACTGCTGGGACGAGACTGACAGGAATCCACAAGAGCAATTTTCATTTTTCTTTATTTCTCATTTGGAATGCATTGCCTGAAGGAAACAGGTTCAGTCGTAACTTCCAAAAGTCAAATGGATAAAGACTTCCAAGGCAAAAATGTACTTCATTTCCCTCCTTTGACACCACTGCCTCTTGCTTTCTGCTCTCCTGCTTCGCAATCTGCCTGTCCTCACTATCCCCACCCCAGCTTCCCCACCTTCCCCCCCACCCCACCCCACCTTCCTCCCTCCCTCCCCACCCCACCTTCCCCCCCCCCCCCCCCCCCCCCCCCCCAGCTTTTTCTGCAGTTAGTATGACAATTACAATAACCACTTTGGACTTCACACACACCAGTAGTTGCATCTTCACACGTGTTAGTTGCCTGTTCAGAATATCCTCCAATGTGTGTGGTTTTTAAATATGGAGGTACTCTTTCCAATACTTGCTTCATGGCCTCCTGGTTTGTGTAAACAATGCAACTTGTAACAGCTCTGGGATAAAGAAGACTTGTTTTCAATATTATTCCGGTTGCCTGCCCAACTGGAATTACAGCACTTGTGTTTGGTTTGACCGAAGCTTTCAGGCACCGAGCTTCAGGTTAAATTCTGTGAACAGGAGCAGTCCCAGTTGCTGGCCAGTGGCCACTCTGATCAGCTATGTGTGTGCAGCATTGTCTCCCCCTGCTTCCTTTTGGTTAGTGGAAGCTGTCTTCACTCTTGTTGATCTTTCATACAGTGGTGTGTTATGGCCCTCTCGATTCCGGGCGATTTCTACAGCAAAGAATTGGATTCTGGTGGCTGGGTGGGAAAAACAGATAGAATCAGAGGAGCACATCCATTGGTGAAAAGAACCTTTACCCCTGCAGAACAAACCATCCCCATGCACCCTTTTGAAAATGCTAAAGCTTCTCTTGCCCTGAGGAGAGTTTGACACGCTTACCCTCCTTTGCTTTTTGTTCCACCTCTTCTGCTCCCCCTGCATCCTATTTTGACTCCCCCTATCACCTTCCATTCTATTTTGACTCCCCCCACCACCCTCCACCCCAATTCTCTTCCCCTCCCTACCGAATATTGTGTTTTCCTCCACGTAATCTTTCGAGCAGTCCAGCCGTAGAAGCGTACCATAGTTGAAATCTTCAACCAGGGCTTGGAACTGGAGGCAGAATGGTCGCCATCGCTGGAACAGGAGAGAAGGCAGACACTGGTTTTTGTTTCCGATCGCGTGTACATACATTGGGTACCATCCCAGGAACAGGCAATACCATCAGACGAGGACAAACACGTAAACTCAAAGAACTCACAAGTTTTGCCGCCTCTGACTTTAACTCCTCCTGATCGAGTACGTCAACTTTCATATCCCTGAACTGTTTCCTGAACTCCTTGTAGATCAGATCATCTTCTTTGGTCAGTTTAAGAAATCTGGGGTCAACTGAACAAATGAGCTTTGAAAAGAGTAGATGTACCATAAGTCACGCTGATTGAATTTTGTATTGGAAGCAAAATGATGTGAAATAAAGCAATAATTTGTCGACTTTAGGCATTGTCTGCATATCTGAATATCAAAGAACAAAGAAAATTACAGCACAGGAACAGGCCCTTCCACCCGCCAAGCCAGCACCAACCATGCTGCCTGACTGAACTAAAAGCCCCTACGTTTGCGGGCACCATATCCTTCTATTCCCATCCTATTTGTGTATATGTCAAGATGCCCCTTAAAAGTCACTAGCTTCCACTACTTCTCCCGGCAACAAATTCCAAGCACTCACTGCTCTCTGTAAAAAAAAAAAAATCTGCCTCGTACATCTCCTTTAAGCCTTGCCCCTCGCACCTTAAAAATGTGCCCCCTAGTAATTAACTCTTCCACCCTGGGAAAAAGCTCCTGACTATCCACTCTGTCCATGTCTCTCAATCTTGTAGACTTCTGTCAGGTCTCCCTTCACCTTCCATTGCTCCACTCCTCATAGCTAATGCCCTCCATACCAGGCAACATCCTGGTAAATCTTTCCAAATCCGCCACATCCTTCTGGTGGTGTGGCGACCAGAATTGAACACTATAATTCCATGTGCTGCCTAACTAAGGTTCTATAAAGCTGCAACATCACTTGCCAATTTTTAAACGCAATGCCCTGGCGGATGAAGGCAAGCATGCCAGATGCCGCCTTGACCACTTTCTCCACCTGCACTGCCACTTTCAGTGACCTGTGTATCTGTAAACCCAGATCCCTTTGCCTATCAATAATCTGAAGGGTTTTGCCATTTACTGTATATTTCCTATCTGGATTCGACCTTCCAAAATGCATTACTTCACAAATATATCAACAAACCCCACTGGCAATTCCTGAAAAAGTGACACAATCCCAGGAACCGCCTGTAATTAATTGTGACATAACCTCAGATTCTTTAAGTACTGAAACACATATGGGATCATCCTTGCAGGGAACCTTTGTAACCATGGAAACATTCCTGCAGACTCTCAAGCAAAACTGACAAATCTTGAGATTCCCTGCAATCTCTGAGACTCCCAAATATCTGCATCAAATATTGACATCTTGCCTGGGAATGCTCACGTGTTCCTGGGGATTGTCTGCCAATTATGCTATGTTCCCAATTCACTGAAGAAAACTGTGAATAGTCATAAAAGCCCAGGGAATACCCTGCCAGCACTGAGACAGACACAGATGGCTCCCTGGAAACATTCCTGGTGATTGCTTGCAAATGTTGATCTTCACGGAACTCTCACCAGCAACCCACCCCCAAAATAAATGGGCATATTCCTCTCCAGCACCTTATTTATGAACCCACTGTCAGGCGCCACCGTACTCATATTCACATTCCCAGAGTACCAACTGAACAAATTCCCTGGACCCAATGGTGACATAATCCCAAAGGAACTTCACAAATAGTTGAATAATCCTAGGAACGCTTCTGCCACAGGGTGCGAGAGGATTCCCAATGTTAGTAATGACCCATCCACTGGGATCGCCATGAATCATGGCACATTTGCCAACGATATGCCACAATTACCCACACACTCAGCATGACTCCCTATCAGCACACCTGTAAATAACCTTATCAAAAACATCTGGGTTGGATCAAGTTTTCCTCACACTGAGCAAAGTGGAAAGAGTGCAGAGAAGATTTACAAGGATGCTACCAGGACTTGGTGGTTTGAGTTATAAGGAGAGGCTGGATAGACAGACATTTTTCCACTGGTGCGAAGGAGACTGAGGAGTGATCTCATCGAGAGCTATAAAATAATGAGGGGCACAGATCAGCAAGAGTGTCATTATCTTTTCCCAAAAGTAGAGGACATAAGTTTGAGGTGAGAGGGGAGAGATTCAAAAGTGTCCAGAGGAGCAATTGTTTCACACAGAGAGTGGTGAGTGTCTGGTACAAGCTGCTAGAGGTAGTAGTACAGGTGGGTACAATTTTGTCATTTAAAAAGCATTTATACAGTTACATGGGTATCGAGGGATATGGGCCAAATGCAGTCAACTGGGACTCGCTTCGGGGGTTTTTAAAAAAGGGTGGCATGGACAAGTTGGGTCGAAGGGCCTGTTTCAGTGCTTTAAACTTCTGTGACTTTATAACCCATGCCAGGTGGCTGAAAATGGTGGAGACTTAAATTCAGATCTCCAAACAAATTCTGACTGGCCAGTATTTTGATTGGTAGCACCGTGGCGAGTGGTGTCCCCAGGCTCTGCGTTCGCTGTGTGACGCTGGGTTTGACTTTTCGATGAATTTCTCAGCAAGACTGATATTTCCAGTGAAGTGGTAAGTTTCTGAAGCCTGTGAAACACATCAGGTCAGCCAGACTGTGAACCTTGTGGAAAACCAACATGGAGATGGAACCTTCCGACAGGTCAGTTTTAAAGCTCCTGCCATCTTCAAATGTCAAACATAATGGAATGTGATCATTTAAACATTTTAAATGCAATTATTGAGCTTCGGGCACTGTATTTGAAAATTAAGTGAGCAGTATTCACATGCATTTGAGTATGTTATCCAGTGGATAAAAGTGCTCTGCTGGATGAAACAATGTTAAGAATCCAATTTTAATCTATCATCTGCACGCTGTGCTTTGATTTTTTTTAACATTGATTTGAAGTTCAAACATTTTATGAGTTTTTGAAAAAACTGAATAGAATCTTGGCTGTCCAGTCAGGCAACTTTAAAGACACCAAAGTATTGATCTCGGTGGGGTTTATTCAATTGTGCAACAGAATCCCACTTGAATGCTCGGCTGAGCTCCAAGCCCCATGCTCAGTTGGATTTGATTACGCAGCTGTAGGGCGGACTGTGAGCTTCGTTGTATTGACACTGATGAGCAGCTAATAGGATTGGCGTGTTTTTAGGAGATTTTTTTGAGTAGCTATTTATTTTAAGAATGGTGTTCTTTTGTTTCAAGGGGATTTGAATGGATTTGTGTTTGACATATCCATTCAAAGTTAACTGTTTTCTTTCATATATCATGACTCTTTTACAGAATCATTGAATCCCCTCAGTGCAGAAGGAGACCATTCAGCCCATCGCACCTACACTGACAACAATCTCACCAGGCCCTATCCCCACATATTTACCCTGTGAGGCCCCCAAACACTAAGGGTAATTCAGCATGGCTAATCAACCTAGCCTACACATCTTGGGATCTTTTCATAGACTTCCCAGTGTTACTGGGTTCATGAGTTTGGTCAATCGTGGATACATGATGCGGTATAGAGGAGACAGAGGAGATATCAGGGATTATGGAAGGGGCTCAGGTGCCTTACAGTCATCCACAGAACTGGTCCAGTCTCCCAGAGAGTTAAGCTGGGCCTCCTAGCCTGTCATCCACACGTCTCCGTTTCACCTGAACCTTGCCTCAGGGAGGCAGCAGCCAAGATTTCTACCAACCCCCAATTGTCCAGGGAGAAAATAAAAAGTGGATGCAAGTTCATGAAGAACCTAGGTACATATCGGGCACGGTGGCACAGTGATTAGCACTGATGCTTCACGGCTCCAGGGACCTGGATTTGATTCCTGGCTTGGGTCACTATCTGTGTGAAGTTTGCACATTCTCCTCCTGTCTGGGTGGATTTCCTCCCACGTGGGTTAGGTTGATTGGCCATGCTAAAATTGCCCTTACTGTCCTGAGATGTGTAGTTAGGGGGATTAGTGAGCAAATATATAGCGTTTTGGGGGTAGGGCCTGGATGGGATTGTGGTCGGTGCAGATTTGATGGGCCAAATGGCCTCTTTCTGTACTGTAGGGTTTCTATGATTGAGACATCAGGTCATGGCCTGATTTGTGACAACTAAACCATTGATGAAAATGCAGTTCTCTGCCTCATTGTGCTGTCACAGATGTGGTGGGCCAAATGGCCTCCTGTGCTGTGATTCTGAGTTGACCAACGCAGTTTGGGATTTGTTATGACACAGCAGCAGGTTATCACGTACAGATCTGTACACACAATTTAAATCAGGATTCTATTCAGGCCATCATCTGACTGAAATTAATTTATCCCTGAAATTACTCAACAATAACTCATCCAGGAAGTAAGTATTCTATTTTGTATAATCCACTAAATCATTGCAGAACCAAATGACATACATTGTTTAACAAATGCTGAAATGGCAAGTTCTTCATTCTGCTCGAGTGTTTGAGAAACTCAACCATTCCCATTGAAATCGTAAAATGAACTGCAGAATAATCTCTAATTTGCCCCTAAGTAGAAAGCTACAGGAATTCGCACATGTTCATATGCAGCAAGTAGCCTCAACCAATAACAACCACTTGCATTGATTTAACATTGCCATCCCGAGGCACTTCAGAGAGGCATAGGCAAGTGGGCCGGTTAGCACTGGTACCTCACAGCGCCAGGGTCCCAAGTTCAGTACTGACCTACTGTCTGTGTGCAGTTTGCACATTCTCCCCGTGTCTGTGTGGGGTTTCCTCCGGATGCTCTGGTTTCCTCCCACACTCCAAAGATGTGCAGGTTAGGGTAGATCAGCCATGTTGAATTGCCCTTTAGTGTCAGGGGGACTAGCGAGGGTAAGTGCATGGGGTTATTGGGATTGGACCTGGGTGGGACTCGATGGGCCAACTGGCCTCCTGCACTAGAGGATTATATAATTCTGTACATGTGTATAAAATACTTTCAACACAGTAAAACATCCAAAGGCACTACATAGGATTACAATCAGATAAAATTAGAAGCATAAATTGGTACATAGACTTTTACGAGTATCCACAAAGAGAGAGAGAGCCAGAGAGGTTCAGGGAGGAAATTGCAGAGCTTTAGGATCCAGGCAGCTGAAGTCACAGCTTTGTGAGAGGCCAGAATTGGAAGAGTGCCAAGATCGAGAATGATGTGGAGATACGGGCATTGCACTGGGGTAGTACAAGAGCTCCTCCGAAAGCTCATGATACCAAATAAACCTGTTAGACTTTAACCTGGTGTTGTGAGACTGCTTACTGTGCCAAGATGTCGAATAGCCAGAACAGTTTCATCAGACACCACCTGAAGATGGGACACTTTGGGAGACATTTGTATGCGTGAAAGAGAGGTCATTGATCTTTCATGAGGTGTTGGAGCGAGGCTCAATGGGCACAAGACAGCTGAAGGCTGCCACCAGTGAGAGAATGGGTTCACAAAAACCCACAAACTGATGTGTGGGAGAGGGAAGAGGGTTCTAGAAGGTTACAGAACTAAAATCATGCAAAGCCATGGAGGGACTTGAACATAAAGATGAGGATTTTAAATTGGAGGTGTTGGGGGACTGCAGGCTAATATAGGTCAGCAAAAATAGGAGTAATGATGAAATGGGCATTGATAGAGAAATGTTGGAAGTGTTGTGGTTTACAGAGGATGGTGGTTGGTCAGGGAAGTGTTGCAATAATTGTGTCTGGAGGTCACAAAGGCATAGAATTTTCACCTAAACGCCTTGAGAGTGAAGGAGGAGTAACCATCTGGCAAATAATAATATTGGAAAGAACTGTACTTACATTGAAATAAATCTCGGCATGTTGATAGGCTTTCATAGCCCACATCATTTCCAGGTTCGGCTGTAAAACAACAGGCAGAATTTAAACAACTCTGAGTCAGGGGTTGCAGTTTATCCAAGGGGAAACTGTGACAAAATACAAGATGACATTAATTTCTGGGATGTATTTAATTGGTAAATGAATTTTGGATAGATACGAATGGTGGTACATACTAATGAGGAGAAGGAGGAGGCCCAAACGCTGCTTAGATATGAAGAGTTCTCGTTGGGCAGGTAGGAGAGCAGAAGGATCTGGAATGCCCTGCCTGAGAGGGTGGTGGAGACAGTTTGAGAGGGAGTGGGATACTATAGAATAGAACCCTACCATAGAACCCTACAGTGCAGAAACAGGCCCTTCGGCCCATCGAGTCTGCACCGAACACAATCCCACCCAGACCCTATCCCCATATCCCTACACATTTTACCTGCTAATCCCTCTAACCTACACATCCCAGGATACTAAGGGACAATTTTAGCATAGCCAATGAACCTAACCCGCACATCTTTGGACTGTGGGAGGAAACCGGAGCACCTGGAGAAAACCCACGCAGACATGAGGAGAATGTGCAAACTCCACACAGGCAGTGACCCGAGCCGGGAATCGAACCCAGGACCTTGGAGCTGTGAAGCAGCAGTGCTAACCACTGTGCTACCGTGCCGCACTCAGACACTTGCAGGAGAAAGGCAGGGAAAGTGGGACTAGCTCTTTCAGAGCCAGGACTTGGACCCGACAGTCCTCAAGTGCTGTAACCGCTCTCTGATTCGATATTCTCTATTCTGATTCCTGTAAAAATATTTTTAAATGAATGGCGCAATGCTATCAAACTTTGGAGGGTGGCTGTCCCTCTTTACTTTTAACTCTGTCCTGCTCCCATAGCCCTGGGTAGAATCTTCTGTCCACTTTTATCCATCCTGTCACTCCTGCCGCAATGCTGTCTGTCTGTCTGTCTTGATGTTCTGATGTTCAAAAGCCTTATTGACTGATCAAAAAGCAGTAAGGTTTCAAACAGCAGACAGAGTGAAGAATCTGCTGCTGTTTGCATTCTTTCACATTCTTAATAAACAAACAAACCTTCCTCTGTGTCCAAAGGTAAAGTCCTGCAGATGCTGGCAAACTGAAATAAATGATGTGGATATGCCGGCGTTGGACTGGCGTAAACACAGTAAAAAGTCTGACAACACCAGGTTTTAGTCCAACCGATTTATTTGATAATATACTCACAAGCTTTCAGGTTAGTCCCTTCGTCAGGTGAATGGAGAGTTCTGGCCTCAGACAGAGCATATAAAGCACAGACAGTTTACAGATTACTGATTAGAATGCGAATCCTGACACCTAACCTGCTGTTCAAGACCTAAAGTGGCTGATAATGTGAGTGAAAGGAGCACTGATCACAGGTTACAGAGATGTGTATTGTCTCCAGACAGTACAGTAAGTGAGGTTTTGCAAAACCAGGCAAGTCATGAGGGTTACAGATAGTGCGACATGAACCCAAGATCCCTGTTGAGACCGTCCTCATGTGTGCGGAACTTGGCTATCAGTCTCTGTTCAGCGACTCTGCGCTGTCGTGTGTCGTGAAGGCCGCCTTGGAGAACGCTTACCCAAAGGTCAGAGGCTGAATGCCTGTGACCACTGAAGTGTTCGCCAACAGGAAGGGAACAGTCTTGCCTGGTGACTGTCGAGTGATGTTCATTCATCCGTTGTCGTAGCGTCTGCATGGTCTCCCCAATGTACCATGCTTCGGGACATCCTTTCTTGCAACGTATCAGGTAGACAATGTTGGTCGAGTTGCAAGAGTATTTACCATGTACCTGGTGGATGGTATTCTCACGTGTGATGATGGTATCCATGTCGATGATCCGGCATGTCTTGCAGAGGTTGCTGTGGCAAGGTTGTGTGGTATTGTGGTCACTGTTCTCCTGAAGGCTGGGTAGTTTGCTGCGAACAATGGTCTGTTTGAGGTTGTGTGGTTGTCTGAAAGCAAGATCTGGGGGTGTGGGGATAGCCCTGGCGAGATGTTCGTCTTCATCAATGATATGTTGAAGACTCCAGAGAAGAAAATAAAAGCAGAAGATACTGGGGCCCTTGACAGCATCAGAAACAGTTTATCTTTCAGATCAATGGCCTTTCAGACCAAAAGTCATGAACCTGAAACTTTAATTTGATTTCTCTCGTGACGCTGCCAGCTGCAACTTTCACTCTCTTTATTTGTGCTGTGCCCATGCTCTGAGTTGAACTCTCGAGGATAACTTGACATTTTTTTCCCACAACACTTATTCAAATGAAAGAAATATTTTTGGAAAGGAAATGAAGGGCTGTGACACTGGGTGACAGAAAGCCAAACTCTCCCATCATTCTGGGAAACCCTACTATCTGTGTTAAACAAAAATCACACAACATAACACCTGTCAGAACAAAACAATATCAGGAGTTTGAGAAGACAGGAGATTTCAGTGGGTTAGGCATTAACGCTCCATAAGATTGTCTGCTTCAGATAAATTCAGGTGATGAAATTTGCCATTTTGTTTATTTGGTATTGTTATGCGTCTGTAAACTTAACAATGCATAACAGGGACATAGATAAGCTGCAGAGCTGGGCTGAGAGGTGGCAAATGGACTTTAATGCAGAAAAGTGTGAACTGATTCATTTTGGAAGGAGTAACAGGAATACAGAGTACTGGGCTCATGGTAAGATACTTGGTAGCGTGGATGAGCAGAGAGATCTCGGTGTCCATGTGCAAAGATCCCTGAAAGTTGGGACCCAGGTTGATAGGGTTGTTCAGAAGGTGTACAGTGTGTTAGCTTTTATCGGTGGAGGGATTAAGTTTCGGAGCCATTCGGTCATGTTGCAGCCACATTTGGAGTATTGCGTACAGTTCTGGTCGCCGCATTATAGGAAGGAAATGGAAGCATTGGAAAGGGTGCAGAAGAGATTTACCAGGATGTTGCCTCGTACGGTGGGAAGGTCTTATGAGGAAAGGCTGAGGGACTTGAGGTTGTTTTCGTTGGAGAGAAGAACGTTAAGAGGTGACCTAATTGAGGCATACAAGATGATCAGAGGATTAGATAGGGTGGACAGTGAGAGCCTTTTTCCTCGGATGGAGATGGCTAGCATGAGCTTTAAATTGAGGGGTGATAGATATAGGACAGATGTGAGAGGTAGGTTCTTTACTCAGAGATAGTCAGGACATGGAATGCCCTGCCTGCAGCAGTAGTGAACTCACCAACATTAGGGGCATTTAAATGGTCATTGGATAAACATATGGATGATTTTGGAATCATGTGGGTTCGATGGGCTTTAGATTAGTTTCACAGGTCAGCGCAACATCGCGGGCCAAAGGGCCTGTGCTGCGCTGGAATGTTCTATGTCCAAGTTGAACCCGGCAAATGTGATGGTACCTTTAACAAGACTTACATTTATATAGATCCTCTTAAATGTCGATCCTGTCACAACCTCAGGGTGTCTCAAAGCATTTCACAGACTCACAATCTTTTGAAATTTCGTTAATGTTTTCACACCTCTTGCTGACCAGGAAATCTGTTTTATGATGTTGGTTGCAGGATAAATATTGACCAGTTGAAGTGACAGTCTCAACTGTTAAGCAGCAAAATTCAATACCTTGAAGAATTAATGCAGCAGATCCCAGCAGAAGATCTCCACTGCGATATCTCACCTCTCGACTCCACAAACCATCCAGAAGTCGGGAGAGCTGAGTGCAGCTTGACTCCATCCAGGATAAGGATTTAACTCACATCCTCTGGATCTAAATGTTTACTCCCTCTCTTCACCACTGGCATACAATCATCGCAACGTGTACCAACTACAAGATGCACAGCAGCAAATCATCAAAGCTCTTAGAACAGGATTTTGCAAATCCACTGCCTACACTATGTACGAGGGGCGAGGTGTATGGGGACACCATCACCGGGAAGCTTCCCAAGTCACACACCCTGCTGACTTGGAAATGTATCACAGTTCCTTCACTGTCGCTGGGTCAAAATCCTGGAACTCCCTCCCTATCTGCACTGTGGGTGTGCATACACCACAGGGACTGCAGCAGTTCGGGAAGGCAGCACACCACCTCCTTCTCAAGGGGCAGTTGGGGAGTTGCAGTAAATCCTGGCATTACCAGCAATGCCCACATCCCAGGACTGAATAAATAGAAACGAAGATTGAAATGGTGTGCCTGGAAGCTGAGGATGAGCAGAGAGGAGAGGAGGAAGCTGAAAGACATAGGAAGGGAATTCCAGCACAAACAACGCAGGAGACAGAACAAATCCCCAGGAAGAACAGGAACTGTGTGAGGCTGGGAATTGTGCTGCAATCTCTCTTCAATACAAAACAAAGGCATCAAAATCAAATACTCACATCATTTCCATAAGCATCTGCAGGTAGGGACATGGCCTGCGCTGTCGAAATCAACTCAGCGCCACTCTGAGGAGGAGAGGAGATCAAAACAGAACCATTGATTAGCCAGTGTAACCCAACCCAGCTCAAAAATACCAGCAATAAAATCATTGAGTCATTTGTGACAGGAGTTCTGAGGCAGTAAATATCGCAAGATTCACAAACAATTAAATAATGCTAAACATTTAATCCACTTCTGGACGCAAAGGGGGGAGTTGCTACAATATAAACTGAACAAATCGTGTGAACTTGCATTTCTGTAGCGCCTTTCAAAACTTCAGGGTGTCACAATGTGACGGCCAATGAAATGTTTTTGAAGTACGATCGCTTGGAATGTCGGAACTGCAATCCCAAACGAAAATGAGATCGATAACCTGGTAATTTTCTATGGTGTTGGCTGAAGGTCAGGCACCAAAAGAGATTCCTGTTCTTCAAATAGAGCTGTGGGATTTTTAAACTTGGTTGAACTGATGCTCCGGGTCTGAGTTTAACATCACATCTGAAAAATTGCCTCTCTGTCAATGAAGTCTTAAACTCCTATTAACACTCTCAGTTCTGGGAATATATATATTTGCGGTTCTAGTTTCTTCAATTAATTGTTAAGCAGCAATAATATTCCAACTTTGACAGCACTGAGAAAGAGCAGCAAAGTTGTGGCAACTGAAAGTGCCCTTGATACCAACTGGACTCAGATATTTGGGGCGGCATGGTGGTTAGCACTGCTCCCTCACAGCTCCAGGGACCTGGGTTTGATTCCCAGCTTTGGGTCACTGTCTGTGTGGAGTTTGCACATTCTCCCCATGTCTGCGTGGGTTTTCTCCCACACTCCAAAGATGTGCGGGTTCGCTGGATTGGGCAGGCGAAATTGACCCTTAGTGTCCCAGGATGTCTAAGTTGGAGGGATTAGCAGGGTAAATGTGCAAGGTTGTGGGGATGGAGCCTGGGGTGGGATTATTGTTGGTGCAGACTTGGTGGGCAGAATGGCCTCCTTCTGCTCTGAAGGGATTCTATGATATATCCATCTCTGATATAAGACATAGGAGCAGAATTAGGCCACTTGGTCCATCAAGTCTGCTCTGCCATTTAATCAAGGCTGATACTTTTCTCACCCCCATTCTCCTGCCTTAACCCCTGATCCCCTTATTAATCGATCTCTGTCTTAAAGACACTCAATGACCCGGTCTTCACAGCCTTCTGTGGCAAAGAGTTCCACAGATTCACCACTCTCTGGCTGAACAACCTGCGACATCCTAGAACTGAGGAAAGTTCGAGAACTCTCTAAACCACACCCCCCAGCCTGCCCAATTCAGTTCTCTTCCCCCTGTTCATTGACTGAGGATGCCTCAAGCCCAAGTTCCAGAATTCACTCCCTCAGCCTCACTTTCAAATACCTGATAAAAGCTACCTCTTGGTCCAGGCTTTTGGTTGCCTATCCTGATATTTTCTGATGTGATCTGAGATTAATTTTTGGCGCAACGCTCCCTTTGGGTTAGTTTGGTCTGACTTTACAAAAGCAGATTAGATTTTCAGCTTCATCAAGACATGGATGACAGCAGGTGGAGAACGATGCTCAGTTGTGACACCCACAGTCTGAAAGCAAACATTGTAGAAACAGGGCATTTTTAAAATCAGGCAATATTTGGAAATAAACAAGATCGTTGGCACAGCAGTTGGAGTCAGGATATTTCTGAGGCTTCCTCTCAGGAAATTTGGTTGAATGAAACAGCTTGGAGTTGAAGCCAAAGTCCTGGATTCTGAAAAATAAAGTCTGACATTTCCATAATGTCTCTCATGGCCAGCAGGGGTCTCAATGTGCTTTCCAAACAGTGGACTGAAACCCCTTGTCCTGAAGGAAATGTGGCAGTCAATTGACACACAGCAAGCACCCACACACAGCAAAGCAGCAATGATCTGTTTTTTGAGATGGTCATTGATTATAAAAATTGGCCAACACACCTCAGCTGCTCTTCTGTGAAAAACAAAATTCCAGGAGCTGTTCTCCTGACAGGGCTTCAAGTTTAACATCTTGTCCAGCGGGATTCCCTCAAACAGGGGCTGTCACCCTGGGACCTGGGTTCAATTCTGGCCACAGGTGATTGTGCAGAGTCTGCACATTCTCCCCGTGTCTGCGTGGGTTTCCTCTCACACTGTAAAGATGTGCAGGTGAGGTGGATTCGCCATGCTAAATTGCCCCTTAATGTCCCAAAATGTATGGGGGGTGGGGGGGAGACGGAGACCTGGTAACCTTTCACCCTCTTGCTTATCAAGAATCTATAACCTTCTGCCTTAAAGATTATTCAAAGACTGCCTCAACCATCTTTTGGGGAAAAAAAATTCTAAAGTCTCACAAACCCCAGAAAACAAATACTCCTCAGCTTTATCGAGTACACCATCAGCTCACCAGGAGAACATGGGAACTAGGAGTCAGCCATCTGGCCCCTCGAGCCTGTTCTGCCATTCAATAAGATCATGACTGATCTTTTTGTGGATTCAGCTCCACTTACCCGCCCGCTCACCATAACCCTTAATTCCTTTTGACTGTTCAAAAATCAATCTTGCCTTAAAAACACTCAATGAGATAGCCTCAATTGCTTCACTGGGCAGGGAATTCCACAGATTCACAGCCCTTTGTGTGAAGAAGTTCCTCCTCAACTCAGTCCTGAATCTGCTTCCCCTTCTTCTGCAATCCCCTTCGGATTGGCGGATGGTGACTAGTGGAGTGCTCCAGGGGTCGGTGCTGGGGCCTCAGCTTTTTACCATTTATATAGATGATCTGGAGGAGGGAACCGAGTGTAGGGTGTCGAAATTTGCTGATGACACCAAGATTGGGGGTACGGCAAATTGTGCGGAGGGTGTGGAGAGTCTGCAGAAGGATCTAGATAGGCTGGGCGAACGGGCCAGGAAATGTCAAATGGAATTTAATGTTGGCAAGTGTGAGGTGGTCCACTTTGGTAGGAAGAATGGTAGGAAGGACTATTACTTACGGGGCGAAAAACTGCAGCAGGCGACGGTGCAGAGGGACCTCGGGGTCCTTGTGCATGAGTCGCAAAAACCCAGCTTGCAGGTGCAGCAGGTGGTCAGGAAGGCAAATGGGATGCTGGCCTTCATAGCGAGGGGGATTGAATATAAGAGTAGGGAAGTCTTGCTGCAGCTGTATAGGGCATTGGTGAGGCCGCAGGTGGAGTACTGTGTGCAGTTCTGGGCGCCGTACCTGCGCAAAGATATTTTGGCCTTGGAGGGAGTGCAGAGGAGGTTTACTAGGCTGATACCGGAGTTGAGGGGGTTGAGCTATGAGGAGAGGCTGAATAAACTGGGCTTGTACTCGTTAGAGTTTAGAAGAATGAGGGGAGATCTCATTCAGACGTATAAGATGATGAATGGGATGGATAGGATAGAGGTGGAGAGACTCTTCCCGCTCAAAAAAGACAGTAGGACTAGGGGGCACAGCCTCAAGATAAAGGGGGCGCGGTTTAGAACGGAGTTGAAGAGGAACTTCTTCACTCAAAGGGTGGTGAATCTCTGGAACTCTCTGCCCGTTGAAGTGGTGGAGGCTGCCTCGCTAAATATTTTTAAGACGCGGGTTGATGGGTTTTTGAAAAGAGAGGGGATTAAGGGTTATGGGGAGAAAGCGGGAAAGTGGAACTGAGCAGCGACAGATCAGCCATGATCTTATTGAATGGCGGGGCATGCTCAAAGGGCTAGATGGCCTACTCCTGCTCCTATTTCTTATGTTCTTTTGAAGCTATGGCTCCTAGTTCTAATTTCACCCGCCAGTGGAAACAACCTCCCTGCTTCTATCTCTGGAACATTGCCCGCCACAGCTCATCTTCTACTGAAACTCTCATCCTTGCCTTTGCTGGCTTGTCCACCCCATCATCTTTTGTAAACTTGAGCAATGAAATGATTTTCCAAGATGGTATTGGAGGTACTCTTGCAAGCTGTGGCACTGACCTGATGAAGGGGCGGTGCTCTGAAAGCTGGAGCTACCAAATAACCTTGTTTAGCTTTAACCAGGTGTTGAGACTTCTTACTGTGCCCACCCCTGGCCAATGTTGGCAACTCCACACCTTGTAAGCTGCGCCAGCATACCTTTGAATTCTATCTTCCTTCTCTATGAATGGTATGCTTTGCTTATATAGCACACAAGAAACAATACTTTTCACTGTATGTTAACACATGTCAAGAATAAATCAAATTAGCAAAGTGATTTTTTGTCACATGTATTAACATACAATGAAAAGTACTGTTTCTTGTGTGCTATATAGAGGAAGCACACCTGCTTGGGTCAGATGCTGTGTCAGGTAGGATGCTCCTTCTTCAGGTGAGTGAAGAGAATTTTTCATTCACCTGATGACAGAACAGAGCCAAAAGCTTATGTTATGAAATAAATCTGTTGGACTTTAAACCTAGGGTTGTGGAACTTCTCACTGTGCCCACCCCAGTCCAAAGCCAGCATCTCCAAGTCATGATGTGGATGTGCCGGCGCTGGACTGGGGTAAATACAGTAACAAGTCTGACAACACCAGGTTTAAGTCCAACCGATTTATTTGAGAGTAAACTCACAAGCTTTCGCAGTTACCCTCTTCGTCAGGTGAACTCTCCATTCACCTGACAAAGAGGGGAACCTCGAAAGCTAGTGAGTTTACTCTCAAATAAATCGGTTAAACCTGGTGGAGTCAGACTTCTTACTGTATCTCCACGTCAGGCAGGAGGTGCAGACTGGATGGGCTGAGTGGCCTGTCTCTCTCTGCAGTGGGGGGCGGGGGGGGAGTCGAATTGTGTGAAATGAAAGCTCCCCACCCCACCCCACCCACAGACAGCCACCCACCCACAAACACACACACCCACCTACAGACACACACACCCACCCACAAACACACACACACCCACCCACAAACACACACACCCACCCACAGACACACACACCCACCTACAAACACACACACCCACCCACCCACAAACACACACACACCCACCCACCCACAAACACACACACACCCACCCACAGACAGACACACATACCCACCCACAGACAGACACATACATAGACAGAGACACACAGACAGAGCCGCTCCGGCCACTCAGTGCGGGGAGTAGGAGCTGAGCCCCCTCCCCCGGGGCTGAGGGTGCGGGGGGAGGATGCTGAAGGGCGGTGTGATCCTCACCAGAGATCCCAGGCCGGCCATGCTGCTGCTGCTGCTGCTCTGGCAGAGGGGCAGAGGGTCAGAGGGCAAGGGTCAGGGGGGCAGCGCCGCTCCCCCCCCCCCCCCCCCCCATTAAACCCACACTGTAAACCCTTCCCTCATTCCACCCCCCACCCCCGGGCGGGGAGGGCGGCCTTTACTTGCGGGGGAGGTGGTTTAATTCGGGGCGGGCTGGCGTCGGGGAGGGAGGTGAGAGGTCAGGGGGTGAAGGGTGAGAGGTTGCGGTGTTACCGGAGTGGCTGGGTTGGGGGAGGGGCGGCAGTATTTGGTGGGGGGGTGGGGAGGTGGTGTGGGAGTGAGGGTGAGGTGAGGGGGGGGGGTTAATGTCCCCGGGGGGGTGGGGGTTTATTTTTAATGTGAGGTTTCCCATGATGCTCCGCCAGTTCCCGGATGTGTTTCAGATCCCCGGGTGAAAAGTCACAGCGAGAGAGAGGGAGAGACAGAGAAGGTATAATATCACCCGGACAGAGAGAGAGAAGGTATAATATCACCCGGACAGAGAGAGAGAAGGTATAATATCACCCGGAGAGAGAGAGATAATATCACCCGGAGAGAGAGAGAGAAGGTATAATATCACCCGGAGAGAGAGAGATAATATCACCCGGAGAGGGAGAGAAGGTATAATATCACCCGGACAGAGAGAGAGAGAAGGTATAATATCACCCGGACAGAGAGAGAGAGAAGGTATAATATCACCCGGACAGAGAGAGAGAGAAGGGATAATATCACCCGGACAGAGGGAGGATATAATATCACCCGGACAGAGAGAGAGAGGATATAATATCACCCGGACAGAGAGAGAGAGGATATATCACCCGGAGACAGAGAGAGAGAGAAGGTATAATATCACCCGGACAGAGAGAGAGAGAAGGGATAATATCACCCGGACAGAGGGAGGATATAATATCACCCGGACAGAGAGAGAGAGGATATAATATCACCCGGAGACAGAGAGAAGGTATAATATCACCCGGCGAGGGAGAGGATATAATATCACCCGGAGAGACAGAGATAATATCACCCGGAGAGAGAGAGAGAGAGAGAGGATATAATATCACCCGGAGAGACAGACAGAGGGGATAATATCACCCGGAGAGAGAGAGAGAGAAGGGATAATATCACCCGGAGAGAGAGAGAGAGGATATAATATCACCCGGAGAGACAGACAGAGGGGATAATATCACCCGGAGAGAGAGAGAGAGAAGGGATAATATCACCCGGAGAGAGAGAGGATATAATATCACCCGGAGAGACAGAGGATATAATATCACCCGGAGAGAGAGACAGAGAAGGTATAATATCACCCGGAGAGACAGAGAGAGGATATAATATCACCCGGAGAGAGAGACAGAGAAGGTATAATATCACCCGGAGAGACAGAGAGAGGGGATAATATCACCCGGAGAGAGAGAGAGAGAGAGGGGATAATATCACCCGGAGAGAGAGGGGATAGAGAGAGAGAGGGGATAATATCACCCGGAGAGAGAGGGGATAGAGACAGAGAGGGGATAATATCACCCGGAGAGAGAGAGGACAGAGACAGAGAGGGGATAATATCACCCGGAGAGAGAGAGGACAGAGACAGAGAGGGGATAATATCACCCGGAGAGAGAGGGGATAGAGACAGAGAAGGTATAATATCACCCGGAGAGAGAGAGGGGATAGAGAGAGAGAGGGGATAATATCACCCGGAGAGAGAGAGAGAGGGGATAATATCACCCGGAGAGAGAGAGGATATAATATCACCCGGAGAGAGAGAGGATATAATATCACCCGGAGAGAGAGAGAGAGAGGGGATAATATCACCCGGAGAGAGAGAGAGAGGATATAATATCACCCGGAGAGAGAGAGAGAGAAGGTATAATATCACCCGGAGAGAGAGAGAGAGAAGGTATAATATCACCCGGAGAGAGAGAGAGAGGATATAATATCACCCGGACAGAGAGAGGATATAATATCACCCGGAGAGACAGAGAGAGGATATAATATCACCCGGAGAGACAGAGAGAGGATATAATATCACCCGGAGACTGAGAGAGAGAAGGTATAATATCACCCGGACAGAGAGAGGATATAATATCACCCGGACAGAGAGAGGATATAATATCACCCGGAGAGACAGAGAGAGAGAAGGTATAATATCACCCGGAGAGAGAGAGAGGGGATAATATCACCCGGACAGAGAGAGGATATAATATCACCCGGAGAGAGAGAGAGAGAAGGTATAATATCACCTGGAGAGAGAGAGAGAGGGGATAATATCACCCGGAGAGAGAGGGGATAATATCACCCGGAGAGAGAGAGAGAGAAGGTATAATATCACCCGGAGAGAGAGAGAGAGAGGGGATAATATCACCCGGAGAGAGAGAGAAGGTATAATATCACCCGGAGAGAGAGAGAGAGAAGGTATAATATCACCCGGAGAGAGAGAGAGAGAGGGGATAATATCACCCGGAGAGAGAGGGGATAATATCACCCGGAGAGAGAGAGAGAGAAGGTATAATATCACCCGGAGAGAGAGAGAGAGGGGATAATATCACCCGGAGAGAGAGAGAGAGGGGATAATATCACCCGGAGAGAGAGAGAGAGAGGGGATAATATCACCCGGAGAGACAGAGAGAGGATATAATATCACCCGGAGAGACAGAGAGAGGATATAATATCACCCGGAGAGAGAGAGGATAGAGAGAGGATATAATATCACCCGGAGAGAGAGAGAGAGGATAGAGAGAGGGTATAATATCACCCGGAGAGAGAGAGAGGGGGGGATATAATATCACCCGGAGAGAGAGAGGGGATATAATATCACCCGAAGAGAGAGGGGATATAATATCACCCGGAGAGAGAGGGGATAGAGAGAGATATAATATCACGGAGAGAGGATAGAGAGATATACCCGGAGAGAGAGAGGATATAATATCACCCGGAGAGAGGGAGAGAGGATAGAGAGATATACCCAGAGAGAGAGAGGATATAATATCACCCTGAGAGAGAGAGGGGGATAGAGAGAGGATATAATATCACCCGGAGAGAGAGAGGGATAGAGAGAGAGATATAATATCACCCGGAGAGAGAGAGAGAGAGAGGATATAATATCACCCGGAGAGAGAGAGAGGATATAATATCACCCGGAGAGAGAGAGAGAGGATATAATATCACCCGGAGAGAGAGAGAGAGGGGGATATAATATCACCGGGAGAGAGAGAGGGGGATATAATATCACCCGAGAGAGAGAGGATATAATATCACCCGGAGAGAGAGAGGGGGATAGAGAGAGGATATAATATCACCCGGAGAGAGAGAGGGGGATAGAGAGATATACCCAGAGAGAGAGAGAGGATATAATATCACCCGGAGAGAGAGAGGGGGATAGAGAGATATACCCAGAGAGAGAGACAGGATATAATATCACCCGGAGAGAGAGGGGGGGATAGAGAGAGAGATATACCCAGAGAGAGAGAGGATATAATATCATCCAGTGAGAGAGCGAGAGGGAAATAAATACCCAGGGAAAGAGGGGGGGAAATAGAGAGAGAGAGTGAGGAATGGAGAGACAGAGAGAGGAATAGGGAAGAGATATACGGAAAGTGAGAGAGAGAGAGAGGAATATAGTACACAGAGAGAGGGAGATCGAGACAGCCAGGGAGATAATATACCCAGAGAGAGGGAGGGAGATAATATACCCAGAGAGAGGGAGGGAGATAGAGATATAGAGACAGAGAGAGGGGGGGGGGATATAACCCAGAGAGAGAGAGGAATATAATCCAGAGAGAGAGAGGGGGAGAGATTATAATATAACCCAGAGAGAGAGGGGGAGAATAGATCTAGAAACAGCCAGAGAGGAATATAATCCAGAGAGAGGGAGATATTATAATATCTCCCAGAGAGAGGGAGAGGATAGATATAGAGACAGGGAGAGGTATAATATAATCCAGAAAGAGGAAGGAGAGAGAGGGAGAAGGAGAGAGTATAGATACAGAGACAGGGAGGGAGAGAGAGAGGGGGAGAATATATACCCACAGGGAGAGGAGATTATATACCCAGAGACAGGGAGAACAGACATAGCCACAGAGAGAGTGAGAGAAAATACCCAGAGCGAGGGAGAGAGGGATAATATACCCAGAGACAGGGATCAGCAGGATAGAGAGAGAGAGGGGGGAGACGAGCAGCAGAGGGACACACAGCCAGTAGCCTTTGAGTGAAAATCCAGCAGGGGGAAGCTGAAGGCCTTCATAGCAACAGAGAGAGGGGCAGACACACAGGGAGGGAGAAGACAGAGAATCCAGAGATTTAATCCCAGAGGCTGATTTCAGGATATTTCCCAATGAAGCTGAAGGAGTGACAGGCAAGGGAGGGAGGGGGGAAACAGGAGGCTATATCCCAAGCTCAATCCCAGCAGAGTCTGCTTTTCACTGTTCATTTAATTTGAAAGCTGCCCATTTGGAGCTGAAGGAGAGACTGAAAGAGGTTTTGTTGATGAAGGAGAGGTGGTGGCTGCCTCCTCTTCCTCCTGTTTGCAGAGGGAGTGACATTCAAGAGGGCAGCCACCTTTCTCTCCCTTGCTCTTTCTGAGCTTCTGAATAATGGACTCTGACTCCATCCTACATGACAAGATAGTGGAGTACATGGTAAGTTGCAGATTTAAGCTCTCTCAATGTTCTCTGATTTGTTTATAACAATTAAGTATTCTGATAAGTAACAGAGTGGTTTGATGAGCACTGAGTGGGTGATGTGTCTGGATTTTCAAAAGGTGTTTGACAAGTACCACGTAATAGATTTGCCTGAAAAATTAAAAATATAGGGGCAAATGGTAAGAAGTCAGTCGAAGGACAGAAAGCCTTGGTGAACACTTGTTTTTAGATTGGTAGCCAGTGTACGGAGGAGTTTTCCAGGGGCCAGTGTGAGGGCCACTGTGTGTTTTTGATGCATGTTAATTACATGGACTGATTGAGGTACACGACATAATTTCAGTATTTTCAGATGACACCAAACTCATGAGGAGAATAATATCTGATTTCAGGAGGACAAAGGAGACAGCTTTGTGACAGGGCAGACAATCCAATTTAAAATTGAGTTTGTCTTGATGTGCCCTGTTTGCAAACACAAGTCCTCACTCACCTAAAGAAGGAGCTTGAGGCTCCAGAAGCTTGTGCTGCCAAATAAACCTGTTGGACTTTAACCTGGTGTTGTGAGACTTCTTACTGTGTTCAGCCAAGTCAACAGGGAGGGAACAAAGTGAATTTTAACTTGTTCTTGGCTCAGAAACAGTCACAACTGTTTTGCAAAAAAGCTTTGGTCAGGATAGACCATCTCTCTCTTTCTGTGCAGAAAGTGGATTCTTGTTGTTGTCTTTGGCAGTCTTTTGGGGTTGAGTTCGACTTACTTCAATTGCGCTGGGTTCAGAGTCCAGACTATGATGGTCAGAAGACTCTGCCACATGTCAGGTAGATGATGTTTCAAGGGCTTGGTATTTGAGCCATTCTAGAGGTCTGGGCACTGTGCCCCGACATCTCACCCTCAGCACTGTCTTTGACATCTCACCCTCAGCACTGTCTTTGACATCTCGCCCTCAGCACTGTCCTTGACACCTCAATTTCAGCATTGTGCTCAGATGAAATGTCTCCCTGTTCAGCACCTTCCGAAATGAACCTTCCATTTTGGCCAGCCACAAAGCTCGAGACTTCCATGAGTCAGTGAGTGTGTTTGACACTATTAGGGATGCTTTGAGGACCTCCCTGAAGTTTATCTACTTCGCTCCTGGGAGTCTCCTGCCATGACTGAGTTCCCAGTGCAACAGTTACTTGAGGAGCCTGATAGCAGGGTGTACAATCATGAGACATTTTGTGTGATTTGCATCTTGATGCCGGCCATGTTGTTTTGAGAGAGGGAGTGCTGCTGTTGGATGCACAGGATTTGGAAGATCTTGTGAAGGCTGTGCAAATGGTGCTTCTCCAGCGCTCTGAGATGTCTGCTGTTGGTTGTCAAAGTTATACAGGAGTGAAGGAGGCTCTGGTAAAGCATGATCTTCACCTCAGGTTTGACACCCTGGTCCTCAAATATTCTTTTCCTCTGTCAGCTGAAGACTGACCTGGTAAGTTGGAGGTGATGATGAACCTAGTTGTCTGTGTCTGTCTCCATCAAGAGGACATTTCCAAAATACAGCAAATAGTGCCCGGTTCCCTGGCAGGTTTCATCAGCCCCGTTTACTCGTACACCTCTCTGAATGAGCCAGGAGGTCACAGTTTGCACATGGTGGTGGAGTGGACAGAGGATGGTGACCAGTTTGAGAAAATGATGGACACATTTGAGGCAGTTCCTCCATAACCATTCACTTTTCACAGAGCCAGAAGCTTTGGTGAGGTCAGAAAGATAGTGTTCAGCGGTTGGCTTTGTATTTTCTGGGATTGCGGCTCAATGAAGACTGGGCCTGTGCTACTACGTTTCTTTGGTCAGACTCAGGTGACACCTCCCCAACAGCGGGAGACTCCTCCTCTGTTTGGTATACTCCGACCTGTCTCCCTTATTCGAATATAGTCACAAACACAACATCCCAGAGATGCTCTGATACGCACTCCTTTTCGCAGGTGAGGGAATTGAGATTGTACAGCCGCTGTTCTCCAGAATATCAACTGGGATTCCATTTACTCCAAAGACCTTGTCTCTGCCTCTCCAAATCAGTGATTGGAAAGTGAATGATTGTAAAATGCAGCAGATTGTCATGAACCTTCTCATTCTCACACCAGGACGGTCAAATCATGCTGAGGCTCGTTTCTCCCACTCATTGCCAAAGGAGACACGATCTGATGTTTGTTCTTTCCCGTTCTGTCACTCTCTTTAACTGGAGCATTGGTGTTTATCACCTGGGGAGAGGGAGGGAGTGATATTGTAAAGCAGCAATAGGATGCAGAATTCCAAGTGACAAGTCACAACCTGTGAGGCGTCCCTTACCAGGTGTACCACACTTGTCTGAAGCTTTCATTGTTTGGGTTTTACTGTCATAAATTCACAGACAGCGGTTGTGAATGTGACTAATGAATCTGCTTCAAGTTCCTATGTTTTGCTTCCCATGACCACAAGAAACTGCAAAAGGCTGTGAATGTAGCCCAGTCCATCAGGCAAACCAGCTTCCCATCCATTGACTCTGTCTACACTTCCCACTGTCTCAGCAAAGCAGCCAGCTTTAAGGACCCTACTCACCCCGAACATTTTCTCTTCCACCTTCTTCCGTTGGGAAAAAGATACAAAAGTCTGAGGTCACGTACCAACCGACTCAAGAACAGCTTTTTCCCTGCATTAAGTTGATCTTTCTCTACACACTAGCTATGACTGTAACACTACATTCCGCACTTGCTTGTTTCCTTCTCTATGAACGTACGTTTTCTATAGCGTGCAAGAAATAATACTTCTCACTGTATCCTAATACGTGATAACCTAATCAAATGTTGTAGCTGTGATTGAATTGGCTTTCAAAATTCCCCATAAATATCCATTCACAAATCATAACTGTTCCAAGAGTGATCACAGTTTTAATTTGAGGAATTGAAGTTGTAAATTTGTGGCACAGCAAGCTCCCACAATGGCCTATTGATTTATGTTGTGGTAACATTGGTGATGGATGACTATTGGAAGAGGATAAGGGGTGATATTCGCTCCTCTCCAAATATGGCAATGGGATCTTTGACATCAGATTGGCATCTTGCTCCTCCAGCGCTGCAGCTCTCCCTTGGTCTTGCAAGGGAGATTTGAGGTCTGATAATCAGTTGGGTCTTTGCAATAGCTGCCTCAATCTGATGGCTGGTTTCTCTAACAGTGCCGCCTGACAGAAAGTCACGTTTTCTTCATCCTTGCGTGAATATATTGTCAGTGTTTGCTGCTGAATCCCATCTTGGAAGCAATTTTCTGGGGTTTGGCTTCACGGAGGTAGGGTGCAGTGTCTAAGTGGCAGCAAATTGTACGTTTGATGGTGTGGCTTTGCAAATCTAAAGCTAGAATGTCAAACACATCCGACCAACAGAGGACAAAATTGATGCAAGCATTGGGAGACCAAACTCCATCTCGTCAATTAGAGACCAATTATTTGATCATTGGGGAACTTTACAGATTGCTTTATCTTGCTTTGTTTTAAGGTGCAGGTTAAAAATGGATTTTTGGGTAGATTTACACCCAGTGTGTTAGACTTCATAAAAAGCATTGAGATAATATGTCCATGTTATTTTCTGAATGTACGTACTGTGAGGGAGGAGGAGAGATTTGTGTGATGATTATTGTGAAAACCTAAAGCCATTTTTTTTATTGAATATTCTTAACTGAATGTCAGTGTTTTGTACAAATCATAAATTCACCTCAGAGTTGTTTCTTGCGCAAGTTCAGAGCAGTGAGAGAGAACAGTTTGCCTTTTAGCTGATCTTTCTACCACAGCAGTCCCATCACTGGTCAAATCTCTCTTCAATGAGTGCCAACTGCATCAACGATACACCAAACCAGTCTGTTAGCTATGAGAAATATGCAACTCGTCTTTCACACACATTGCCATGAATCTCTCTCTGTATTGCCCTTTTGTCGTTTTCCCCTCCTCAGCTTGTGTAGGTGGTCCAAACCCTCCGTGCCAACCTGTCATCAGTATTGTGACAATAAAGGATATTTTAACAAGGGATCAATCCCATTTCTTGTTCTGACAGCTGATGTGTTCTGTTGATGAAAGTACGGTGTGAGAAGTGACTTGGTGGTAGCACTGCTAATTGTGAATCTAAATGTTAAGATATTAGGTCCAAATTCATAATGGAACGTTGCACACACAGGAGGAGGCCACTCAGCCCATCTAACATGTTCCAGCAGTCAGTGAAATTGCGCTTGTTCTGTGACCTCATTGCACATTTGCTCACACCTCTTCAGCTTCAGGTTGAAAATTTGTGGGAACGAGTTTGAAACTTGGACTCTCCCACTTTCTGAATTTAACACTCAATTTTACCCTGGCCTCCCCAACCAGTGGAAATAATTTCTCTCCATCTACTCCACCTGTTTCCATCCTATAATCTCTTCAGCTTCTTAACTCCGGGGAATATTGCGCCTCTCCTTGCGATCCGAGTATCACTCGGGTGTCTCTGCACTCCAGCATCTCATCATCAAATCCATACAATCTTTGAATCCCTACAGTGCAGAAGGAGGCAATTCAGCCCATCGAGTCTACACTGACCACAGTCCCACCCAGGGCTTATCCTCATAACTCCACATCTGCTAATCCCCTTGACCCTAAGGGTCAATTTACCATGTCCAATCCGTGGGAGGAAACCGGTGCATTCAAAGGAAACCCTCGCAGAGAATGTGCAAGCTCCACAAAAGCAGTGACCCGAGGCTGGAACTGAACCCAAGTCTCTGGCACTGTGAGATGGCAGTGCAAACCGCTGTGCCACCGTTCTTTCCCTAATATATCTAAGACAGCAAATACACCCTTCAGAACTGCTCACACTGCTCCAGGTGCTGTCAGACCTGGGCTGTGTAGGACTCTGTAAGAAGTCTCACAATGGCCATAGAAGACAGAGGGTAGCAGTGGAGGGGTCTTTTTCTAGCTGGAGGTCTGTGACAAGTGATGTTCTGCAGAGTTCTGTACTGGGACCTCTGCTGTTTGTGATATATACAAATGATTTGGAAGAAGATGTAGCTGGTGTGATCAGTAAGTTTGTGGAGGACACAAAGGTTGCTGGATTTCAGGATAGTGATGAACATGGTGAGAGAATAAGCTGGATGTCGATAGGCTGGAAAATTGGGCAGAGAAATGGCAGATGGAATTGAATCCAGATAAATGCAAAGTGTTGCATTTCAGTAGATCTAATGTAGTGAGGAGCTATACAATAAATGGCAGAACCATCAGGAGTATAAACACACAGGGACCTGGATGTGCAAGTCCACAGATCCTTAAAGGAAGGAGCACAGGTGGAGAGGGTGGTGAAGAAGGCATTTGGCATGCTTGCCTTTATTGGACGGGGCATAGAGTATAAAAGTTGGCAAATGATGTTGCAGCTATATAGAACGTTGGTTCGGCCACACTTGGAATACTGCGTCCAGTTCTGGTTACCACACTTCCAGAAGGACATGGAGGCTTTGGAGAGAGTACAGAAAAGATTTACCAGGATGTTGCCTGGTATGGAGGGTCTTAGCTGTGAGGAGAGATTGGGCAAACTGGGGTTGTTCTCCCTGGAAAGATGGAGAATGAGGGGTGACCTAATTGAGGTGTATGAAATTATGAAGGGCATAGATAGGGTGAACAGTGGGAAGCTTTTTCCCAGATCAGAGGTGATAAATGCAAGGGGTCACAGGTTCAAGGTTAAGGGGGGCAAGGTTCAATACAGATGTCAGGGGGACAGATGTCAGGGTGGTGGGGGCCTGGAATGCGCTGCCAAGCAAGGTGGTTGAGGCAGACACACTGGGATTGTTTAAGACTGATCTAGATAGCCACATGAACAGACTGGGAATAAAAGAATACAAACAAATGGTGTAGTTGGGCGCAGGCTTGGAGGGCCGAAGGGCCTGTTCCTGTGCTGTATTGTTCTTTGTTGTACCAGGTTAAAGTCCAACAGGGTTGTTTGATAGTAAATGCCACAAGCTTTCGGAACGCTGTTCCTTCATCAGGTGACCACTCAGAGTTCCAAACAGAGTTCCGAAAGCTTGTGGCGTTAACTATCAATTTAACCTGGTGTTGTGAGACTTCCTACTGTGTTTACCCCAGTCCAACGCTGGCATCTCCACATCCTGTGGAGGACTGCCTGTGTTTGTAGGAGACAATAAAGCAATGTCCTGAGTATTCCGTCAATTGGATATATTTTTTTTAAATCATGACATTTGTGGCAGAAATGCAGGGGAGATTCCCCCAGTGTCCTAGTTGATACAGATCACTGAACCTCACTGAGCCACTTCATTGTCGTGTTTCTGTTTGTGGGAGTTTGCTGTGGTCATATTATCTGCCACGTCTCCTGCATTGTACAAACGACTGCAAAACGCAAGCTGTAAGCGTCCTGAGCTGCACAGCAAGTTCTAGGCAGGCTTTCCCAAAGCCAGTCTGCAGCACGGAAATATTCCTTTGTCACTTGGCCAACAGAAACCACATGTTTTACTCTCTGTCTCTGAATCAGTTGAAATTTCATTTCCTCATTGCTGTCTCTGTCGCAGAGTTAATTTAGCCTGGCTGTGCTGAAACCTGTTGCTAACAGAACCCTTGGAGCTGTTTGACTCCACCCTCCTGATAGCCACAGTTGACCGGGGTTCAAATGGTTTTTTTTAACACATTTCCTGAGGTTTTCCCCCTCTGTTCCAGTTGCTACTTTTTGCCTACCCTGCCCAGAGCAGAAATCGTAGCAAAACCTCTGGTTTCACCAAACCTGTGAACTCATTGACAATGAGGTGGAACTCTGATGTGAAAGATCCCATGATACTACTGGGAGAAGAGTAGGGGAATTTCTCCCAGTGTCCTGGTTAATATTTTTCCATCATTTGACATTGCTAAAACAGACTATCTGATCATTTTCACTTCAGTGTGTTTGGGATCTAGCTGTGCACAAATTGGCTGCCTATTTTCCTGCAGCCATCACTATAACAACAGAGAGTACTTGTTTGGCTGAACAGAGCTTTAAGATGTCTGAAGGTAAGGGAAGTTGCTACAGAGATTCACATTTCCAGTGTAAGTGCGAGAGAGGAATCTATCTGTCAGTTGGAATGGACTTATTAAGTATCTGGGCTTGTAAAATACCTGCACAGTTCCTCCTGAACACAAGATGCAGTATTAATGAAAGTCATAGATTCTACTCTGCCCTGAACAGGGACCTGAGGTTGTGAACTTTGATGTTTGCCCTGGGAAGGAATTGAGGATATTTGGAATCCTATGCTACTTGGTTGAAGTTGGTGATTCAAGAGCTCTGATAGAAGGGTCATCCAGACTCCAAACTTTGACTCTATTCTCCCCCACAGCTGCTGTCAGACCTGCTGAGATATTCCACCATTTTCTGTTTTTGTTAAGTTGGTGATTGGTTGATCTAGTGGGTAGTGGAATGCAGCAGTCTGGGTGTACTTGAAACTCTTGAAGCTGCAGACTTATTATGCACAGGAGCTTAAACTGAACTGAAGGTCTGCACATTGGCCTGAGTGAGACATGAGGGATAGAGTCGTTGAAATTTAACTTGAAGTTAAGTTTATTTATTCATCACAAGTAAGGCTTACGTTAACACTGCAATTAAGTTACTGTGAAATTCCCCTAGTCGACACACTCTGGCATTTAGTCAGGTCAATGCACCCTAACTAGTGTGTCTTTCAGACCATGGGAGGAAACCAGAGCACCCAAAGGTAACTCACGGAGACACGGATGAACGTGCAAACTCCACACAGACAGTGACCCAAGCCAGGAATTGAACTGTGAGTCAAGAGTGCTGACCACTGTGTCATCCATAAGAATCCCAACTTCACAACAAGAAGAAATTTGTTGATCGATGGGCAAAGAACAAAAGGTTGGACAGCAATTCCGAAGAGCCACACTGACATGCTGGATAAAATAGCCTCCTCCTGTACTGACCATTCCAGGAAAATCGAACGTTCTCAAATTGAGCTGATGTACAGATAAACCAAAATCTAATTGAATGGAAGAGCACAGCTAGTGGGGCTGAACATTCTCCTTCAGACAGTTTTCTCCCTGTTGTGGATAGGTAAGGATCATTAAAACATGGCCAGATCTGAGTAAATGCAAATACGGAGATATGTGATAAGGTCTGCCACTCATAACAGGCGACAAGATGAAGGCAGGTAAAATCGCCGGCTCCAATGCACCCCTCCCTCAGTGCATTCTGTGGATCAACGAGAGCATGCCTTCTGCCCTGGACGCCTCGGACAAACCTGTGTCCAAGGTCACCATTGCAGATGTCAGAGCAGCCTTCTCAAAAGTCATCCCATGGAAAGCGACTGGCCTGGATGGGGAACCCAGGTGGGCTCTCAGATCCTGCGCGGATCAGCTGGTGGGGGTATTCACAGACATCGTCAACCTCTCTTTACATCAATCTGAGGTCCCTGTCTGCTTCAAGAAGGTGACCATCGTCCTGTACCTCAGAAAACTAAGCAGTGTGCCATAATGACTGTCAGCCAGTGGCTCTGACATGCATCATTATGAAGTGCTTTGAAAGGTTAGTCATGGCATGAATCAGTTCCAGCCTCCCGACTACCTGAATCCAATACAGTTTGCCTATCACCACAGCAGATGCCATCTCCCTGGCCCTGCACTCAACTCTAGAACACTTAGATAACAAGGACACCGATGTCAGACTTCCATTTATTGACTACAGCCCAGCCCGTTATTACCATGAAAACCATCTCCAAACTCTGCCATCTGGGCCTCAGCTCCTCGCTCTGCGACTGGATCCTGAACTTCCTAACTCAATCAGTAAGGATCGGCAACAACACCTGCTCCACGATTAGCCTCAACACCAGTGTCCCACATAGCTGTGTTGTCAGCCCCTCACTATACTCCTTATACACCTTTGGCTGTGTGGCCGAATTCCCCTCCAATTCGATTTTCAAGTTTGCTGACGACACCATTATTGTGGGTCAGATCTTAAACAATGATGAAACAGACGACAGGAAAGAGAGAATCTGATGAACTGGTGCGACGACAATAATCTCTCCCTCAATATCAACTAAGTCATTGACTTAGGAAGCCTAAAGGAGAACATGCCCCTGTCTACATCAACAGAGGTGACGTAGAAAGGGTCAAGAGCTTCAAGTTTTTATGTATCCAGATCACCAACAACCTATCCTGGTCCCCCCATGCCAATATTGTAGTTAAGAAAGCCCACCAAAGCTTCTACTTTCTCAGAATACTTCTCAGGAAATTTGGCATGTCAGCTACGACTCTCACCAACCTTGACAGATGCACCATAGAAAGCATTCTTTCTGGTTGTATCACAGCTTGGTATGGCTCCTGCTCTGCCCAAGACCGCAAACTACAAAGGGTCCTGAATGTCATCCAATCCATCACACAAACCAGCCTCACATCCATTGACTCTGTCTACTCTTCCCTCCTGCTGTCAGACTTTTGAATGGATCTACCTTGCATAAAGTTGATCTTGGTTCACACCCTAGCTATGAATGTAACAATACATTCTGCATTCTCCCCTTTCCTTCTCTATGAACGGTATGTTTTGTCTGTATAGCGCACAAGAAACAATACTTTTCACTGTGTGTTAATACATGTGACAATAATAAATATAATTCTAGTAACTTTTATTCCAACAGAGAAGAGCAGGGGTGAGTCCATTGCTGTGTTTAAAAAGGGATAGGGGAGATGAAAACAGTTTTTTTACAGAGGGTTGTGAGTTAGTGGGCTTGATTCCTGGAGCGAGAGAGAGAAGTGAAATGTTTAAGAGCTTGTTAGACAGATGCTGAAGGAATAAGAGTGTGGGTTAGCGCATTCGTGTGGGGAGGTGGACACCAACACAGAGTGGCTGGGCCCGAAGGTTCTTGTTTGCTGTAACCTTGTTCATTCGAGAAGAACATTATCGAAATGTAGGTATTAACAGAGTTCACTGTCGGAGCAGGTTCTGCTGACGATAGAGGGGAGGGGAAGGGGGCAGCAGGAAAATCTGAACTAAAGAGTTCAACAAAGTATTTCTGTTTGAAGTGAAGTTAAGTGGAATGCCATGGCTTTGAGTGAACATTGGAGTTTACGCTGGAGAATCTGTGACTGTCAGTGTCTTCCTTATGCACCTAACTCTGCCTTGATGCTTCATTCACCTCTTTTTATTCTCCCTCCTCTGGCTGTTTTGTTTTTTTTAAGATTGATCTTGTGAAACTCTCAGTTCTGACCCCCTCTTTCTCCTCTGTGTACTTAATTTCTCTTATCCTTCCCCAGAACGCATCTGGACGCGATGATCTTAATGAAGCAGAACCCCCCAAGAAAATTGTATTGGAAAAGAACACATTGAACCAGGTGACGATCCAACTCTACGCGGCAACTCTCAACGGGTGAAACATTGGAGAATTTCCTATCACCTTGTTAAATCACGAGAAAAACTCAGCAACATTTGAGAATGGGGAAACTGGGGGCAGGGTTAGAATTCCCACTGGTTTTCACAGCACTGTCTGGGTGAAACCTGCAAAACCACCATCACCCAAGATCAGGGAATTGAACATGTACGTGTCCTTTGGCTAGCCCTGCCCTCTGTCCCAACCCCATCATAATAACCTCCCAACTGTGGCCATCTTGACATTGAGCTCACTTCCTCTGAGCCCAACCTCGCTGCATCCTCCTTCAGCCACACTGTGGCCCAACTCTAACTCTAACCTCTTGTGCCTTCACTGCATCCTCTCATGCTCCTGCTCCACCCGTGTGTCTCCAGCCCTGTAAACTCCATTCGGTCTTCTGTCCTTAAACACTTCTCCTGTAAGAACCTGGATTGAAAACCCTTCAGTCATTCCCCACCCTTCCGGCTCTCTTCTCCTTCCTTGGATTGATTTCCACACCGTGGGCTGGCTGTGAATGCAAACAAAAATTGCTGCAGCTAATCTGAACTCCGTTTCTCTCTCTGTTAAAACTGATTTCTTGTTCCTTTGCAGACTAAGCTCAGCAATGGTATGCCGAGTATGATATCGTCCAAGCAACGTGCTGCTTCTACTAGTTATGAGAAACAGAAAGAGCAGTGTGTGAAATACTTTGACCAGTGGACGGAAACCGATCAGGTGGAATTTGTCGAGAACTTGATATCCCGAATGTGTCACTATCAGCACGGCCATATCAACTCTTACCTTAAACCAATGCTGCAGAGGGACTTTATCACTGTCCTCCCAGGTACGGAGTGAGGTGAGGGGGGGGGGGGGTGGGCGGTTCTGAGACCACGGGGTCCAGCGCATTCACTAGGAGCTCAGAATGTTATTGAATGATGGTGGCTCTTTTAGTGTTCTCCATTTATCCTACTCCCTTACAGAGGGGGAAAGCCTCAGGAAATGTGCTTTAAAAAAAAATCAAATTATTGAACCCCAGTCTCACAACACTGGGTTAAAGTCCAACAGGTTTATTTGCTAGCACGAACTTTCAAAGCTTTGCCCCTTTGTCAGGTGAGCGGACAGCGCTCCGAAAGCTCGTGCTGCCCAATAAATGTGTTGGACTTGAACCTGGTGTTGTGAGACTTATTACTGTGCCCACCCCAGTCCAAAGCCAGCAACTCCACATCATCTTAGTCAGGAGTATGAGCAGAACGCATCAACAGCTCTTTTACTGAGAGCCACCACATGTTGAATGGACCGAATCCTTCTGCATTTTGTTCCTTTAAGTTTAAAGTAAACATTTGCAGTTCACATTGATAACCTGTTGTGCAGCCTAATTATTGAATGATATAAGGGATTGGTGGATATGTGGAGTGTGGTCACTGCTGAGCCCTAATCCCATTGAGAAGTGTAAGAGATGGGAGGGGCTGATCCTCAGGAAATGAGGTACCCTAGTACAGCTCTATCAGCACTTACTACCTCTCCCTGCGTTGGCGTGTGTCACGAGCTAGGGGCACAGCCACGTGAATGAAGGCGTATAAAGTGCTGCCAGTTCAGTCAGGGTTTGGGCACTAGTTTAGCTGACCTGTTATCAGTGTTTCTGCCTTTGCTTGGTGCAGCCCGTGGCCTGGATCACATTGCAGAGAACATCCTCTCGTTCCTGGACGCCCGGTCACTGTGCGCTGCCGAACTTGTGTGTAAGGAATGGTATCGGGTGATCTCCGATGGAATGCTCTGGAAGAAACTGATGGAACGCATGGTGCGCACAGATTCCCTCTGGAAGGGGCTGTCGGAAAGGAGGGGATGGTAAGGATCGTGATGCTTTGATGCCTCCAAGGGTGCAAATTCCAGGTTCTGGGAATGATAATATCCTGCGCTATGCAGCGGTCCTGGATTTAGTGAGCCCACCTCAGCTGAATCAGTCTGAGACTGGGGGCCAGTCCTGCTGGGAATACATGTTTGTTTCCAGTCAATGGGTTCTGCTGTGATGGTTCCTGCAGTCCTATATCTTGCTGTGGCTCCTGTTCACAGTCGGCACACAGTTACACTGCACCCCAGTGAGATTGAATGCAGTGAAGAAGGGATGTGAGAGAGTTAATTAAATCTCTCCCTTCATCTCTTGGACTGGAAGCATTTGAGTGCAGAGAGGTAACTTTAAAACGTTATATGTGGCTGAGGGATCCATGACTGCTTGGAGAATTTCTTGTACAAAATGCCAAGTGACACTTCCTCAGTGTTTTTGTGTGGAGTTTGTGAATGTTCTATGTCTCATGCTATTCTGAGCTGAAGAATCAAACCCGTGGTGAAAACTCTTTGTCCAGAATGATGCAAACCAGGATGGGCTGAACAAAGACACATTCATTTCTTTAGTACCTCACCATGTCTCAAAGTGCTGCCTGTAACAAACTGATTTGTTCTGAACCTCGATTAAACCCTCACGACTGGACTTAAGGTTTGTGACAATGTCAGCTGACAACAATATAATCATTAGAATCTATGCACGGAGACAGGCCTTTCGACCCAAACCAGTCCATGTCGACCAAAGTGCCCATCTCAGCTAACCCCATTTTCCTACGTTTGGCCCATATCCCTCTGAAGCTTTCCTATCCATCTATCTGTCCAAATGCCTTTTAAATGTTGTCAACGTCCCTGCCTCAACCACTTCCCCCAACAGCTCATTCCACACATGTACCACACTGTGTTTAAAGAAAAAAAGGTTATTCCTTAGGTTCTCAATAATTCTTTCCCCTTTTACTCAAAACTCTGCCCTCTAGTTCTCGATTCCCCAACCCTGGGAAAAAGACTGAGTGCATTCAGCCTATCCATGCCTCTCATGATCTTATTCACCTCTAAGATCACCCCTAATCTCCAACACACCAAAGAAAAAAGTCCTAACTTGTCCAGTCTCTCCCTGTAACTCAGTCTCTTGATTCCTGGCAACATTCTTGTCAATCTCTTCTGCACTCTGTCCAGTTTAATAAGATCTTTCTGATAGCAAGGCAACCAAAACTGAACACAGTCGTCCAGGTTGCAGCCTTACCGATGTCTTGTACAACTGCACCATAACTTCCCAATTTCAAGACTCAGTGCCCTGACTGATGAAGGCCAGTATGCCAAAAACCTTCTTCACTGCCCTATCTGCCTGTGACTCCATCTTCAGAGAACAGATAACCTCTCGGTTATAGTTCAATAAAGGAGACACAAATTCAGCTTCTTCATAAACTGCCTTCATTTCTTTGATCCAACTCCACACACAATTCTCCTTCAACTAACAGTGCCACCTGTAGCCCCTTCATATATCAGTAACTTCTGTTGAATAATTGACACCAAATTAGGACTTGATTGGAAGGTCTGTTAACTCATTCCTAACACACTTGAACTCCAAGGTCCCTCTGTTCCACAATACTCCCGAAGGTTCTACCATTCACCATGGAAGTTCTACCTTGATTTGACTTTCCAAAATGTCACACCCCACACTGATCTGTATTGAAGTCCATTTGCCATTTCTCAGCCCAATTCCCCAGCTGATCAAGATCCTGCTGCAATTTTTGATAACCTTCCTCACTGTCTACAATACCACCTATTTCAGTGTCATCTGCAAACTTATTGATCAGGCCTTGTACATTCTCATCCACATTGCTGCTATAGATAACAAACAACAATGGGCCCAGCACTGACCGCTGAGGCACATCACTAGTCACAGGCCTCCAGTCTGACAAGCATCCTTCCACCATTACCCTCTGCTTCCTACCATTGAGCCAATTGTATATCCAGTTTGCCAGCTCTCCCTGGATTCCATGTGATCTAACCTTCCAGAGCAGCCTACCATGTGGAACTTTATCAAAGACCTTATTGAAGTCCATATAGTACATCTACTGCCCTGCCCTCATCAATCTTCCTGGTCGTTTCATCAAAGAAATCTCACAAATTTGTACGGCATAATCCCCCGTGCACAAAGCTGTGCTGACTACTCTGACTCAAACCCTGTCTTTCCAAATACTTGTATGTCCTATCCTTCAGAATCCCCTCCAGTAACTCAACCCCACAGATGTTAGGCTTACCGGTCTATAAGAACATAAGAACATAAGAAATAGGAGCAGGAGTAGGCCATCTGGCCCTTCGAGCCTGCCCCGCCATTCAATAAGATCATGGCTGATCTGTCGTGACTCAGCTCCACCTTCCCGCCCTCTCCCCATAACCCTTAATCCCTTCTCTTTGCTTACCTTGTTTTTCTTTGCAGTCCTTCTTAAATAAGGGCACAATGTTTGCTACCTTCCAGTCTTCTGGTACCTCATCTGTGGTTAATCCGATGCAAATATCTCAGCCAGGACTCCCCACAATTTCTCCTCTCGTCTCACGCAATGTTCTTAAATATACCTGGTCAAAACTTATTTTATTTATTCATCAGTCACATGTAAGGCTTACATGAACACTGCAACGAAGTTACTGTGAAATTCCCCTTGTCGCCTGTTTGGGTCAATGCACCTAACCAGCATGTCTTTCAGACTGTGGGAAGAAACCGGAGCACCCAGAGAAAACCCATGCAGATACGGGGAGAATGTGCAGTCTCCACACAGACAGCGACCCAAGCTGGGAATTGAATCTGGGTCCCTGGCGCTGCGAGGCAGCAGCGCGAACCACTGGTGCCACCGTGCCTCCGACAGCATGCCCCGGTTTAGAATGTTTCTTGACGATATTTTCTGTGAGAAGTTGATGATTGCGTGCTTTGGTTCACACAGATTTCTAACCTACACTTGCTAACTGGAGAGAGATCTCAGGAAGGCTGGCAGTGTGTACCCCTGTTCCCAACATGTACACCAGGAAAGTCATTCACAGGACATGCTAAGACTCCCACCCCGTCTTCTTGTGAGATTTAACCCACGTTGTAAAAATCTAGCTACAATTCAACTTCATTAAAATTCATCATTAAAGATATAACACAAGCTTCTCCTGTGGTAATATTCCTGAAATGACAAACAATTCACTGTCCTTAAGAACATGTTTATAGCATATAGCACGACAGACTAAACTTGGCAAAACTTGCTAAAGTTTAAAATGTATTCTAAATAGTTAATCATCATTGATTTTTACCTGAATTTCAAACAATGATTGTTTGTGTGAATCAATCATTTCTGGTTCAAGGGAGTGATGAGACAGTTCAAACAGCATGAGGGACTGAATGGCCTTCTGCTGAAAGGATTGTTCAGGGCCATGACGAAACACAGGAAGTCTGGAACTGGCTGTTTTTATTCCAGGTTCTGTTTATGTACAGAGGGCACTGCTGCACAAACACTTGGTAAAAGTGACAACATTTAAACAAAACAGAAGGTTAAAGCTCTGTATATTTCTCTATATTTAGTCCAGTAGAAAGCTCTCTAAATGACAACTTGAAGTTAATCCTCCCACTTCATAGCCAGAGATTTATTGGTGTAACTTATCTGCTTAGATTGGCTGAAGGAAGTATTCAATCTTTATCCATGACCAAAAATCTCTCAATCATACAGTGCAGGACGAGGCCATTAGGCCCATCAGGTCTGCACTGACCACAATCCCACCCAGGCCTTATCCCCACAACCCCATGCATTTACCCTAGCTAGTTCCCCTGACACTAAGGGGCAATTTAGCATGGCCAATCCACCAAACCTGCACATCTTTGGACTATGGGAGAAAACCCATAGAGATTCGGGGAGTGCGTGCAGCCTCTGCACAGTGACTCGACGCTGGAATTGAACCTGGATTCCTGGTGCTGTGAGGCAACAGTGCTAACCATTGTGCCACTGTGTCACCTTAATGGAGGTATGTTCACCTTCTCCAGGACTAACTCTTCCATCTGTTAGTCCTGAGCAGTGAGGTTACACATACCTGTTGATGGATATTTTTTGTCAAGAAATTGATCATTTATCATGTTTCACTAAATCACTTGTAGTGATAAAGGTGTACCCATTACTAACAGCTGCTCTGAGACACACTGGAAGTGAAATTTCAGCACTAACCAATTCCTCATGCCATTGGTCTATGTTTGGCATTTCTGATTAACTTTGCAGAGATCTTGTTATCCATTTGCTGAAGCCTCTTGGCTTTGTTTGTGTTATAGGATCCAGTATCTGTTGAAAAACAAGCCCTCCGATGGGATTCTACCTCCAGACTCCTTCTACAGATCTCTGTATCCCCAAATAATACAGGACATAGAGGTAAGAGGCTGCACCTGGCACTCTGGGGACAGGCATAAGTATGGGGCTAATCACAATCAGATTAAAAAGTTATTCTTGAAAAAGGAGGTGTTTGCATTCATACTGCACCTTTACAGACTCTATAGTAGAGGCGGGTATAATTTTTGTCTTTTTAAAAAACGTTTATTCAGTTACCTGGGTAAGATGGGTCCAGAGGGATATGGGCCAAACTAGCTCAGTGGTGATAACTGGGTGACATGGACAGGTTGGGCTTCTGGCTCTATAATTCTTAATTCAACCCTGATCATTTCCATTAACAAAGTGTCACACTTAGATTGCAGGGAAACGACACCAGTTTGTGGGTCGTGAGCTTCAGCACACAGCAATGAGGATCATGCCCACAAATCCATTTAACTCATCAGGACTGCACTGGAGCTGGCAGCTCAAGTCCACAAGATCAGAAGAGACAGGGGCAGAATTAGGCCATTCAGCCCATCGAGTCTGCTCCACCATTCAATCATGGCTGATATTTTTCCCATCCCCATACTCCTGCCTTTTCCCAATAACCCATGATCCTCTTACTAATCAAGAACCGATCTATCTCTGTCTTAAAGACACTCAATGACCTGATCTCCAGAGCCTTCTGCGGCCAAGAGTTCCACGGATTCCCCACTCTTTGGCTGGAGAAATTCCTCATCTCTGTTTTAAAGGATCATCCCTTTAACCTCAGATTGCGCCCCGTGGTTCTAGATTTTCCTAGATTCTCCACGTCCACTTTTTCCATGTCTCTCATTGTCCTGTCAGTTTTAATAAGATCCCCCTTCATCCATCGAGTACAGACCCAGAGTCCTCAACTGTTCCTCATACGACAAGCTATTCATTCCGGGGATCGTTCTTGTGAACCTCCTCTGGACCCTTTCCAAGGGCCAACACATCCTTCCTTAGGCATGGGGCCCAAAACTGCTCACAATACTCTAACTGGGATCTGACCACAGCCTTATACAGCCTCAGAAGTACATCCCTGCTCTTGTCTTCTAGTGTTCAAATCTTTGAAATAGAGCCTGAACCCATGGTGTTCCGTCTTGGAAGCGAGCTGGAATGGGGTTGCTAAGGGCTATCCGAATATATACGTTATTGTTTTACAGCAACCTCTCGTGCACAAGAACATCTCTGCCTTCTTCAAAGCACAATCTGAGACTGGTCCTGTTGCTTGACTTTACTCACCGAGTCCCCTGTCCCTCAGCTATTCGGCAGAAAGATGATTGTGATAGTTACACAAGAGGAAGGATCTTGGGGGTTTTTTTTTAAGTTCGCCTGTTAGCTCCCAGTTTCCTTGGGGGTGGGGGGACAGGACAGCAGCAAGCAGAAGGATGTCACTGAAGCAGCTGCTGGAAAGAAGAAACAGAAAACCCTGCAAAGTATCAGGTCATCGGAGAGAGAGAGAGAGAGATGTTTTGAGTTGGATGATGTTTTGTTAAAAATGCAGCAATTTGAGATGGAAGTTTTGAGGCACTGACGGCCAAGGTGGGGAGAGGAAATAATCCAGGGACAGGCCTCTGATAAGGCAGAGCGGTGCCGGAACAAGAGCTGACAGTGCAAGGTCAATGGGAGAAGGAGAAATGAAAAGCTCGGTTCTGTTTCCTTTTCAGACCATTGAGTCCAACTGGAGATGTGGGCATCACGGTTTACAGCGGATACACTGTCACAGCGAGACCAGTAAAGGGGTTTACTGCTTACAGTATGACGATCAGAAAATTATCAGTGGTTTACGCGACAACACTATCAAGGTAAATGGAACAGAGAGCGAATTGAAAAATATCTTTTGACAATCTGAATCCAGTCAGTGACCGGTTTGTCATAGCTTTGTGAGTCACATAGTCTTTGGGTTGAAGTTGTGTTGTAATGGGGATATGCACAGTAGGCCTGGCCTGTACTATCTCTGCCAATCTCCCCTGCAAATGGTGGAGGGAAAAGAGTGAGGAGCCTGTCATTGGTGGAGGGGGGAGGGTGGGGAACCTGTGATTGGTGGTGGAGAGTGGGGTGACGAGCCTGTGTTTGGGGGGGGGGTGCAGGGGGTTAACGAGTCTGTAATGGGTGGGGGGAAGGGGGTTAACGAGTCTGTGATGGGTGGGGGGAAGGGGGTGACGAGTCTGTGACGGGCGGGGGGAAGGGGGTGACGAGCCTGTGACGGGCGGGGGGAAGGGGGTGACGAGCCTGTGACGGGCGGGGGGGAAGGGGGGTGACGAACCTGTGACGGGCGGGGGGAAGGGGGGTGACGAGCCTGTGACGGGCGGGGGGAAGGGGGGTGACGAGTCTGTGATGGGTGGGGGGAAGGGGGGTGATGAGCCTGTGACGGGCGGGGGGAAGGGGGTGACGAGCCTGTGACGGGAAGGGGGTGACGAGCCTGTGACGGGCGGGGGGAAGGGGGTGACGAGCCTGTGACGGGCGGGGGGAAGGGGGTGACGAGCCTGTGACGGGCGGGGGGAAGGGGGGTGACGAGCCTGTGACGGGCGGGGGGAAGGGGGGACGAGCCTGTGACGGGCGGGGGGAAGGGGTGACGAACCTGTGACGGGCGGGGGGAAGGGGGTGACGAGCCTGTGACGGGCGGGGGGGAAGGGGGTGACGAACCTGTGACGGGCGGGGGGAAGGGGGTGACGAACCTGTGACGGGCGAGGGGAAGGGGGGTGACGAGCCTGTGACGGGCGGGGGGAAGGGGATGACGAGCCTCTGATTGGTGGGGGGAAGGGGGTTAACGAGCCTGTGATTGGTTGGGGGGGGTTAACGAGTCTGTGATGGGTGGGGGGGGGAAGGGGGTTAACGAGCCTGTGATTGGTTGGGGGGGTTAACGAGCCTGTGATTGGTTGGGGGGGGGTTAACGAGTCTGTGATGGGTGGGGGGGAAGGGAGTTAACGAGCCTGTGATTGGTAGGGGGGGTTAACGAGCCTGTGACGGGTGGGGGGGAAGGGGGTTAACGAGCCTGTGATTGGTTGGGGGGGGTTAACAAGCCTGTGATTGGTTGGAGGGTTAACGAGCCTGTGATTGGTTGGGGGGGAAGGGGGTTAACGAGCCTGTGATGGGCTGGGAGAAGGGGGGTTAACGAGCCTGTGACGGATGGGGGGGAAGGGGGTTAACGAGCCTGTGATTGGTTGGGGGGGGTTAACGAGCCTATGATTGGTGGGGGGAAGGGGGTTAACGAGTCTGTGATGGGTGGGGGGAAGGGGGGTTAACGAGTCTGTAATGGGGCGGGGGGGGGTGACGAGCCTGTGATTGGGGGGGGGGGGTGACGAGCCTGTGATTGGTGGGGGGGGGAGGGGGTGATGAGCCTGTGATTGGTGGTGGGGGGGGGTGGGGGGTGGAGTGGGGGGGAGCCTGTGATTGGTCGGGGGGGGAGTGGGTGGGGAGCCTGTGATTGGTCGGGGGGGGGAAGTGGGAGGGGAGCCTGTGATTGGTATGGGGTGGTGGAGTGGGAGGGGAGTCTGTGAGTGGTCGGGGGTGGTGGAGTGGGAGGGGAGTCTGTGAGTGGTCGGGGGTGGTGGAGTGGGAGGGGAGCCTGTGATTGGTCGGGGGGTGGTGGAGTGGGAGGGGAGTCTGTGAAGTGGTCGGGGGTGGTGGAGTGGGAGGGGAGTCTGTGAGTGGTCGGGGGTGGTGGAGTGGGAGGGGAGTCTGTGAGTGGTCGGGGGTGGTGGAGTGGGAGGGGAGTCTGTGAGTAGTCGGGGGTGGTGGAGTGGGAGGGGAGTCTGTGAGTGGTTTTGGGAAGATTGTCTCACTCAGTGGGATTAGCGACAAGCAGTCATGGCTGGTTTAATGACATGAAAACCAGTGGTGATTTCTGACATCTGTTCACTCTTCAGATTTGGGATAAGAACACACTGGAGTGTAAGAATGTTCTGACAGGGCACACTGGCTCCGTTCTGTGTCTACAGTATGATGATAAAGTCATCATCACTGGATCCTCCGACTCCACTGTCAGGTATGTGGCTGCCCAGACTTGGCGATTGGGATTGCTCTGTATAAACCACACTGGGATGTAGAGAGGGATCTGAAACATTCTGCTTTGCCCCATCAACTCCCTTGTTAGACAGATTGAGGGTTCTTGGGGTCAGGCAGGAAAGTGGACCTCCAGTCACAGTGGAATTCATCGTGATGTTCCAGAATGGCCAAGTGGACTTGTGGGGCTGAGTGGCCTTTTCCTGTTCTTATTTATTATGGTTACAATGAGATAATGATAGAGATTAAATCTCAGCACACAGACTCTGTCTGCATGGGTTTCTCCCACAGTTCAGAGATGTGCAGGTCAGATGGATTGGCCATGCTAAAGTGCCCCAGGGTAAATGCATGAATTATGGGGATAGGGCCTGGGTGGGATTGTAGTCAGTGTAAACTCGATGGGCCAAATGACTTCATTCTGCACTGACGGAGTCTATGATTCTTGAGCCATTTTCCGGCTCCCAGGGGTAAAAGGCCAAGAGCTGAACCCACTGCACCACCCAGGTTTACTGCTGATGTGTTCTCATATCTTTGTATCCTCACTGGCTGCAGGAGAGGTCCCAGAGGATTGGAGGATAGCCAGTGTTGTTCCTTTGTTTAACAATGGTAGCAAGAATAATCCAGATAAGTACAGGACGCTGAGCCTTACATCAGTGATAGGGAAATTATTGGAGAGGATTCTTCGAGAAAGGATTTAGTCCCACTTGGAAATAAGTGAACGTATTAGTGAGAGGCAACATGGTTTTGTGCAAGGGAGGTCATGTCACACGAATGTGATCGAATTTTTCAAGGAAGTAACGAAGATGGTTGAGGGTAGGGTAGTCAATGTCCACATGGACTTCAGTCAGGCCTTTGACAAGGTCCCTCATGGCAGGCTAGTGCAGAAGGTGAAGTTGCATGGGATCAGAGGTGAACTGGCAAGGTGGATACAAAACTGTCTCTGTCATAGAAGACAGAGGGTAGCAGTGGAAGGGTGTGATTCTGAATAGAAGGCTTGACAAGTGGTGTTCCTCAGGTATCAGTGCTGGGACCTTTGCTGTTTGTAATATGTATAAATGATTTGGAGGAAAATGTAACTGGTTTAATTAGTAAGTTTGCGAACGACACAAAGGTTGGTGAATTTGTGGATTGCGATGAGGAGCATCAGAGAATACAGCAGGACATAGATCAGTTGGCGACTTGGGCAGAAAGATGGCAGATGGAGTTTAATCTGGACAAATGTGAGGTAATGCATTTTGGAAAGTCTAATACAGATAGGAAGTATTTCGTAAATGGTAGAACTCTTCAGAGTATTGATAGATCGAGGGATGTGGGTGTACAGAGACACAGGTCACAAAGTGGCAATGCAGGTGGAGAAGGTAGTCAAGAAGGCATACGGCATGCTTACCTTCATTGGCTGGGGCTTTGAGTGTAAAAATTGGCATGTCATGTTCACCTTTCTAGAACCTTAATTAGACCACATTTGGAATACAGTGTTCAATTCTGGTCACCACACTACCAGAAGGATGTGGAGTTTTGGAGAGGGTACAGAAAAGATTTACCGGGATGTTGCCTGGTATGGAGGGCATTAGCTAGGAGAAGAGGTTGGAGAACTTTGTTTGTTCTCCTTGGAATGACGGAAGTTGTGGGGCGACCTGATAGAAGTCTACAAGATTGTGAGAAGCATGGGCAGAGTCAGTAATTTTTTTTTCCCAGATGGAAGACTGAATTACTAGAGGGCAATTACTTTAAAGGGCGAAAAGCAGGTGCAGAGGGACCTGGGGGTCCTTGTGCACGAGTCGCAAAAACCCAGCCTGCAGGTGCAGCAGGTGATCGAGAAGGCGAATGGGATGCTGGCCTTTATAGCGAGGGGGATAGAATATAAAAGCAGGGAGGTCTTGCTGCAACTGTACAGGGGACTGGTGAGGCCGCAGCTGGAGTACTGTGTGCAGTTTTGGTTGCCACACCTGCGCAAGGATATTTTGGCCTTGGAGGGAGTGCAGAGGACGTTCACTAAGCTGATACCGGAGTTGAGGGAGTTGGACTATGAAAAGAGACTAAATAGACTGGGTTTGTACTCGTTGGAGTTTAGAAGGATGAGGGGGGATCTTATAGAGACATATAAGATGATGAAGGGGGTGGATAGGGTAGAGGTAGAGAGATTCTTCCCGCTCAGAAAGAACAGCAGGACTCGAGGGCACAGCCTCAAGATCGGCGGGGGGCAGTTGAGAACGGAGTTGAGGAGGAACTTCTTCACTCAAAGGGTGGTGAATCTCTGGAATTCTCTGCCTGTTGAAGTGGTGGAGGCTGCCTCGCTAAATATATTTAAGACGCGGATAGATAGGTTTTTGGTAGGCAAGGGAATTAAGGGTTATGGGGAGAGGACGGGAAAATGGAACTGAGCCACGACAGATCAGCCATGATCTTATTGAATGGCGGGACAGGCTCGAGGGACTATTTCTTATGTTCTTATGGGCACAGGTTTAAGGTGCGAGGAGTAAGGTTTTAAAGAGATTGACAAGGCAGATTTTTTTACACACAGTAATGGGTGCCTGGAACTCGTTGCCGGGAGAAGTAGTGAAAGTGGATACAGTTGTGGGTTTGAAGGGGCTTCTTGACAAATACATGAAGAGGATAAGAGTAGAGGGATATGGTCCCCGGTAGGGAAGGGGGTTTTAGTTCAGTCAGGCAGCATGGTCAATACTGGCTTGGAGGGCTGAAGAGCCTGTTCCAGTGCTGTAACTTTGTTTATTCTTCTCTTCGCCTCCCCCCTCCCTCTGTTTCCCCCTCCCTCTTTCTGATCGCACCGAGTCCTGCTTTTTAACCGTGGCTGCTGTGTGTTTGCTTTGACCACTGCAGGGTGTGGGATGTTGGTACAGGGGAGATGTTAAACACACTGATCCATCACTGTGAGGCTGTTCTCCACCTTCGCTTCACCAATGGAATGATGGTCACCTGCTCCAAGGATCGCTCAATCGCCGTCTGGGACATGAGCACTTCCACGGATATCACCTTGCGCAGAGTGCTGGTGGGACACCGTGCTGCTGTCAACGTGGTGGACTTTGATGATAAATACATCGTTTCAGCTTCTGGCGATCGGACAATCAAAGTAAGATCTCTCATCACACCTTCCTTTTCTCTCTTGCAGTGGTTCATTTCATTCATGTACAGGATTTGGGTGTCGCTGGCTGGACCAGCATTTATTGCCTGTCCCTTGTTGCCCTTGAGAAGGTGGTGATGAGCTGCCTTCTTGAATCATTGCAGTCCCTGAGGTGGAGGTCAACCCCCAGTGCCCATGAGTAAGGAATTCCAGGACTTGGACCCAGCAACTATGAAGCAATGGCCAATATATTTTCTCAGTCAGGGATGGTGAGGGGAATCTCCGGGTGGTGGTATTTCCAGATATCTGCTGCCCCTTGTTTTTCTAGATAGTGGTGGTCATAGGTCTGGAAGATCCTGTCCTTTCTCTCTCTGCCCCAAGTATCTAATCTTGATTGGAATAGTAAGTGGCCATTTTCCCTTCTGAGCAGATCTGTACACAAACTCCATGTATCCATCTTTGCTCTATGCCCTTTTGATTCAAGGAACAAAAAGAAAATTACAGGACACGAACAGGCCCTTCGGCCCTCCAAACCTGCGCCGACCATGCTGCTCAAGTTAACTAAAATCCCCAACCCTTCCGGGGACCATAACCATTCCCACCCTGTTCATGTATTTGTCAAGACAGCTCTTAAAAGTTTCTAACATATCCGTTTCTACTACCTCCTTTGCAACGAGTTCCAGGCACTCCCCACCCTCCGTGTAAAAAAAAAACTTGCCTCAGCCAATAGAAATCTTGCATCTCAGCAGACAGGGGTAGACCAGTGGGTGCGTTGTGACCAAGTTTGTCAGAGAAATATTGTACCAACTCTTCCCAACAATAGGACACTGTGTGCAATTGAACTGCAATTTCCAGCACACAGGTTCTTTTGCGGACTGGCTTGGAACAGCTCATCAGCAGAGCAGCTTATCGATCCAGTTTTCTAAACATTTTCCCATGAGCTCAACTTCCAAGAATGTTTCCAGGGAACCTGGGCATCTGAATACACATTTGCAAATTGCTGTACCTTGTCGAGTGCTGATATCTCTGAACCTCTCAGCCGCAATCTGGTCTCTATCTATTTAGAAGGGCCTGAAATGACTGCCCAGTTCATGGAATAATATACCTTGAAATGTCCCATTGTCAGGACAAGCCCAACTCATTGACAGTCAATTAATTCTTTATGCAACATAGTGACTGCTGCTTTAGTGCACAACACACTTGCCAAATAGTATAAATAAAGCTTCTGTAAACAGATCAGACCAAACCCCAGTGAATATTGGCTCAGGTACAGAGCCTTAGGAGAACTCTCTGTTCCAGCTCAATACATATGTATTTCGTTTGAACAAGTTCTCAGTTTAATAGCTCATCTGAAAGATGGCAACACTGTGATGGTATGAACCCTCCGGTAGTGTCAGGCACCCTCAGTACTGTCAGTCTGACAGCTCAGCGCTCCCTCGGTTACTGCATTGAGATTGTAAACCAGCATTTTGTGTTCCAGTCCCCAGAATGGGACTGTTACTCACCAATTTAATATTTCATTAATAATAAATGAAGTGAACATAAGAACATAAGAAATAGGAGCAGGAGTAGGCCATCTGGCCCTTCGAGCCTGCCCCGCCATTCAGTAAGATCATGGCTGATCTGTCGTGGCTCAGTTCCACATTCCGGCCCTCTCCCCATAACCCTTAATCCCTTCTCTTATCAAAAACCCATCAACCCGCTTCTTGAAAATATTTAGCGAGGCAGCCTCCACCACTTCAACGGGTAGAGAATTCCAGAGATTCACCACCCTTTGAGTGAAGAAGTTCCTCCTCAACTCCGTTCTAAAACGCCCCCCCTTTATCTTGAGGCTGTGCCCCCTAGTCCTACTGTCTTTTTTGAGCGGGAAGAGTCTCTCCACCTCTATCCTATCCATCCCATTCATCATCTTATACGTCTCAATGAGATTTCCCCTCATTCTTCTAAACTCCAACGAGTACAAGCCTAGTTCATTCAGCCTCTCCTCATAGCTCAACCCCCTCAACTCCGGTATCAGCCTAGTAAACTTCCTCTGCACTCCCTCCAAGGCCAAAATATCTTTGCGCAGGTGCGGCGCCCAAAACTGCACACAGTACTCCAGCTGCGGCCTCACCAATGCCCTATACAGCTGCAGCAAGACCTCCCTACTCTTATATTCAATCCCCTTCACTATGAAGGCCAGCATCCCATTCGCCTTCCTGACCACCTGCTGCACCTGCAAGCTGGGTTTTTGCGACTCATGCACAAGGAAAATGCTGGATAAACTCAGCAGTGGAGAGAGAAACAAGAGTTAACATTTTGGGTGTAAATGATCCTTCTACAGAAGTCAGATTGAGATTGTAGAGGACTGTTTTTCAAACTGGAGGCCTGTGACCAGCAGTGTGCCTCAGGGATCAGTGCTGGGTCCACTGTCACTGTTCGTTATATTAATGATTTGAATGAGAATATAGGAGGCATGGTTAGTAAATTTGTAAATGACACCAAGATTGTGGCACAGTCAATCGTGATCAGTTGGGCCAGTGGGCTGAGGAATTGCAAATGGCTGATGAATAGCAGTTTAATTAAGATAACTGCAAGGTGATGCATTTTGGTAGATTAAACCAGGACAAGACTTAGTGTGTTAGTGAGAGGGCATTGGGGAGAGTGACAGAACAAAGAGATCTAAGGTTACAGGTTCATAGCTCCTTGAAAGTGGAGTCACAGGTGGACAGAGTGATGAAGAAGGCATTCAGTATGCTTGGTTTCATTGGTCAGAAAATTGAATACAGGAGTTGGGACATCTTGTTGAAGTTGTACAAGACATTAGTAAGGCTGGAATACTGTGTGCAATTCTAGTCACCCTATTATAGAAAGGATATTATTAAACTAGAAAGAGTGCAGAAAAGATTTACTTGATGGGTTGAGTTATAAGGAGATGCTGCATCGACTAAGTCTTTTTTCCTCTGGTGCAGAGAAGGCTGAAGAGTGATCTTATAGAGGTCTACAAAATAATGAGGGGCATAGATCAGTAAGATAGTCAATATCTTTCCCCAAAGGAGGGGGAGTCTAAAACTAGAGGGCATAGGTTTAAGGTGAGAGGGGAGAGATACAAAAGTGTCCAGAGGGGCAATATTTTCACACAGGGTGGTGAGTGTCTGGAATGAGCTGCCAGAGACAGTAGCCAAGGCAAGTATAGCTTTATCTTTGAAAAAGCATTTCGACAGTCAGATGGGTGCAATGGGTATAGAGGGATATGGGCCAAATGCAGATAATTGGGACTAGCTTAGGGGTTTTAGAAAAAAGGGTAGCATGGACAAGTTGGGCCAAAGGGCCTGTTTCCATGCTGTAAACCTCTATGACTCAGTAACTCCTGATGTATTTTTGCTTTTGTCAGGATGATTCCAAGCTCCAAGTCAGTCTCAATATTTGTTCTGAGTTCAGAAATTTCTCCCAACTCCTTGCCCTTGCCTTCTGTTCTTCAGATTCCCTGATAATATTTCAGGAAGTGTTTGCCTCGCTGTTTTGATGCGAGTTTCTCCCTCTCCCTTTAGGTGTGGAACACTGGCTCCTGCGAGTTTGTACGAACGTTGAATGGACACAAGCGAGGCATCGCCTGTCTGCAGTACAGGGACAGACTCGTGGTCAGCGGATCTTCTGACAACACAATCCGGTATGTCTGTCCCATTTCACACCCCTCTCCAACTACACTGCCCACTGCAGGTCATTGCTTCAATCAGTCTGAGTGGCTGTTAGCCCATGTGCTAGAACTTCCAGTTCAAAGTTTCCAATGATAGCATCTTCAAATACTCGGTTTGTTCTGTAAGAAGTCTCAGAACACCAGGTTAAAGTCCAACAGGTTTATTTAGAATCAGAAGTTTTCAGAGCACCATTCCTTCCTTGGGTGAGTGTTCAGGTGAAGGAGAAGCACTCCGAAAGCTCCTGCTACCAAATAAACCTGTTGGACTTTAACCTGGTGTTGTGAGCCTACTTACTGTGCCCACCCCAGTCCAATGCTGGCATCTCCACATTGCAGCTATTTTTTCTGGGCAGAAGGGGACCATGTTCAAAGCAATAACTTGAATTTCTACAGTATCTTGCATATTGGATTGTCCCGAAGCACTTGGAAATAATTTGGTGCTTTTCTGATGTGACATTGTGCTGAAAGTAGTGACCAGCAAACTCCCACAATCAGCATTGTGTTGACAGCCAGTTAATGATATTAGTTGAGGTATAAATATTGACCATACAGTGGAACACCTCCCTTACCCTTACTCCAGTCACGACCTGGATCCTGATAAACGATTCAATGGCACCTCCCTCACTAGACCATCACCTCCATAAGAACCAGGACCAGGAGTCGGCCATCTCACTCCTCGAGCCTGTTCTGCCATTCAATAAGATCATGGCTGACCTTTTCATGGACTCAGCTCCACTTACCTGCCCGCTCACCATAACCCTTAATTCCTTTACTGTTCAGAAATCTATTTTTGCCTTAAAAACATTCAATGAGGGAGCCTCAACTGCTTCACCGGGCAGGGAATTCCACAGATTCACAACCCTTTGTGTGAAGAAGTTCCTCCTCAACTCAGTCCTAAATCTGCTTCCCCTTATTTTGAGGCCATGCCCCCTCGTTCTGGTTTCACCCATCAGTGGAAACAATTTCCCTGCTTCTATCTGATGTATTCCCTTCATAACCTTATATGTCTCTCTAAGATCTCCCCTCGTTCTTCTGAATTCCAATGAGTATAGCCTCAGTCTACTCAGTCTACTCCTCGTAAGCCAACCCTCTCAACTCCAGAATCAACCTTGTGAATCTCCTCTGCACCCTTTGCAGTGCTAGCATATCTTTTCTCAAGTAAGGAGACCAAAACTGTACACAGTACTCCAGGTGTGGCCTCACCAGCACCTTATACAGCTGCAACATAACCTCGCTGTTTTTAAACTCCATCCCTCCAGCAATGAAGGATAAAATTCCATTTGCCTTCTTAATTACCTGCTGCTCCTGCAAACCAACTTTTTGTGATTCCTTCGGCCTGCACTGAGACTGTGTGCAGAAGTCTCTGGACTGGGACTTAAAGCTGTCTGATATTGAGGTGCAGATGTTCCCTGCTGAACTGTGGGGGGAATATTTGCTAGTTGCCCCGGGTAGCAGAAACTGACAGACTTCTCCCACCATTTAACAAGCAGTGATCACAAGATCTCTCCAGTGGGATAATGGTACTTACAAAGAAGACTCTGTAACACCCACTGATATTTCTTTTCCCTCCGGTTAACTCACTTCTAAAATCACTGCTCATCTCAGCAGTCATCGCTTGCATTTATACAGAAGTAAAAAGCTTATTTGTTAGTCACAAGTAAGGCTGACATTAACACTGCAATGAAGTTACTGTGAAACTCCCCTAGTCACCACACTCCGGCACCAGTTTGGGTCAGTGCATCTAACCAGCGTGTCTTTCAGACTGTGGCAGGAAACCAGAGCACCCGGAGGAAACCCACGCAGATACAAGGAGAATGTGCAGACTGACCTAAGCTGGGAGTCAAACCCAGGTCCCTGGCACTGAGAGGCAGCAGTGCCAACCACTGCCAGCATTCTGTTCCGTCTTGAACATTAGAAAAGATTTCACAGAGCTTCACAGCAACGTTATCAGACTGAAACTGAGGAAGCAACCTGGGGAAATATTAGGATAGATGGTCAACAACTTAGACTTGGAGCCAGGTTTTAAGGAGCATCTTAAAGGGTGGAAGTTAGTTTGGGTTTCCATGCTCTTCCCCAGTTTTTATTTTGTGATACATGTCCGCGGCTGACTTTCTGAATCTTTGATGGATCTGTGTCTTGTGCAGGTTGTGGGATATTGAATGCGGTGCCTGCCTGCGAGTTCTGGAGGGTCACGAGGAACTCGTTCGATGTATCCGATTTGACAACAAGCGAATAGTTAGTGGAGCCTACGATGGGTATGAAAAGAGAGAAATACTATTAATTTATCACATCCACAGTCACGGAGCATTCCCAATCGGCTTTAGAGTCAGTCAGATAGCTTCCAGAATATAGTCACTGTCATCGAATGTTTCCTCTGGAAGATGGCACCCCCGCCAGTGCAGCACTCCCTCAGCGCTGACCCTCTGACAGTGCGGCGCTCCCTCAGCGCTGACCCTCTGACAGTGCGGCACTCCCTCAGCGCTGACCCTCTGACAGTGCGGCACTCCCTCAGCACTGACCCTCTGACAGTGCGGCACTCCCTCAGTACTGACCCTCTGACAGTGCGGCGCTCCCTCAGCACTGACCCTCTGACAGTGCGGCGCTCCCTCAGCACTGACCCTCTGACAGTGCGGCACTCCCTCAATACTGACCCTCTGACAGTGCGGCGCTCCCTCAGCACTGACCCTCTGACAGTGCGGCACTCCCTCAGCACTGACCCTCTGACAGTGCAGCGCTCCCTCAGCACTGACCCTCTGACAGTGCGGCACTCCCTCAGCACTGACCCTCTGGTGGCGTGGCGCTCCCTCAGCACTGACCCTCTGACAGTGCGGCGCTCCCTCAGCGCTGACCCTCTGACAGTGCGGCACTCCCTCAGCGCTGACCCTCTGACGGTGCGGCGCTCCCTCAGCACTGACCCTCTGACGGTGCGGCGCTCCCTCAGCACTGACCCTCTGACGGTGCGGCGCTCCCTCAGCACTGACCCTCTGACAGTGCGGCACTCCCTCAGCACTGACCCTCTGACAGTGCGGCACTCCCTCAGCACTGACCCTCTGACAGTGCGGCACTCCCTCAGCACTGACCCTCTGACAGTGCGGCACTCCTTCAGTACTGACCCTCTGACAGTGTGGCGCTCCCTCAGCGCTGACCCTCTGACAGTGCGGCGCTCCCTCAGCGCTGACCCTCTGACAGTGCAGCGCTCCCTCAGCACTGACCCTCTGACAGTGCGGCACTCCCTCAGCACTGACCCTCTGACAGTGCGGCACTCCCTCGGTACTGACCCTCTGACAGTGCGGCACTCCCTCAGCACTGACCCTCCGACAGTGCGGCACTCCCTCAGTACTGACCCTCCGACAGTGCGGCACTCCCTCAGCACTGACCCTCTGACAGTGCGGCACTCCCTCAGCGCTGACCCTCTGACGGTGCGGCGCGGCACTCTCTCAGCACTGACCCTCTGGCATGTGTCTTCATGTTGATTTAGTTTGGCCTCTTTCTGTTTTGTTTTAAAGCAAAATTAAAGTCTGGGACCTTGTGGCTGCATTGGACCCGCGATCGCCTGCCGGCACCCTCTGCCTGCGAACGTTGGTGGTACGAATCCAGCTTCTAACTCAATTCCACATGTTCCTTAACCCTGGTGCTTGATTTCTTATCAGTATGCTTTGCTGTGTGATCACACTTAGCCTGGAATTAGAAGGTTGTGGCTTTCAACTTCATTTTGTAATCTCGGAGTAGCTGAAGTTGACGTGAAGGTTCATAGAGCAATGAGGAAAGCAAATGTTGAGCTGACCTTTATAGAACAAAGAAAATTACAGCACAGGTACAGGCCCTCTAACCTGTCCAACTGAACTAAAACCCCTTCCTGGGACCATCTATTCCCATCCTATTCATGTATTTGCCCAGCTGCCCCCCACCACCACCACCCCATCGTGTTTAAACAAAAAGTGTGCTTTGTACATCTCCTTTAAACATCCCCTGCGCACCTTAAACCTGTGTCCCCTAGTAATTGACTCTTCCACCCTGGGGAAAAAGCTTCTGGTGATGCACGCTGCCCATGCCTCTCATAATCTTGTAGACTCCTATCAGGTCGTCCCTCAAACTTCGTCATTTAGTGAGAACAAACCAAGTTTCTCCAGCCTCTCCTCACAGCAAATGCCCTCCATAGCAGGCAACATCCTGTTTTATCTTTTAAATCTTTTCTGTACCCTCCCCAAAGCCTCCAAATTCTTCCGGTAATGTGGCAACCAGAACTGAACACTGCATTCCAAGTGCAGCCTAACTAAGGTTCTCTAAAGCTGCAGCATGACTTGCCAATTTTAAACTCAATGCCCTGGCCAATGAAGGCAAATATGCCATAAACCTTGTTGACTACCTTCTCCACCTGCATTGCCACTTTCAGTGCCCTGTGTATCTGTACACCCAGATCCCTCTGCCTATCAATACTCTTAAGGGTTCTGCCATTTAAAAAAAAGACATCATGGGCAAGTTGAGCTGAAGGGCCTGTTTCCATGCTGTAAACCTCTATGATTCTATAAAGCTAAACACAAAATCAGTAATTATGGGTCTTGTCCAGTCCATTGCCGTTGCTGTCAGCTATCTGCTTTTTCCGACTGTATTACACACAGCAACATTCTCAGCTTTATACTCGGAGACCTGCTTCAACACCAGGATCTTTTCAAAAGCTATGAAAAGGCAAACTCAGTACCTGCAGACTGAACCTTGCTTATTGTCATTCACCTTCATCAGGTGAGGGTAATCATTCCAAAAGCTCGTGCCAAACCTGTTATAAATTTGTTGGACTTTAACCTGGTGTTGTGAGTATATTCCAGACTGTGCTCGAAAGGTAGTTAAACACTAAGGAATAGGGTATTGGGTTTCCAAGTGGAGTTAATTTAGAATATCAGCCATGACCTTATTGAATGGGGACGCAGGCACTGGGGGCTGCTGTACAGCCAATTCCTGTGTTCAAATGAAGCAGGCAGCTCAGAAAGCAAATGGAAAATTGGCTGCTTTGGGGGAACACTGCACTTCCATTTCCAATATCCAGTGATTAGCTTCAGCCGCAAGAGCGTGAACTCAGGTCATGAGCCTTTTTCTTGTAATGTTTACATCACATCCTCTCCCATTTCTCCCTCTCTCCGTTTCGTACAGGAGCATTCTGGGAGAGTGTTCCGGCTTCAGTTTGATGAGTTTCAGATCGTGAGCAGTTCTCATGACGACACCATCCTGATCTGGGATTTCCTGAATGTACCATCCGAGCAAGGAGATGGCTCGCAGTCAGCACCCCGCACGTACACCTATGTCTCCAGATAGGTGCAGGCGTCTCGTGTCAGACCACTCATGGTAAGGAACAGAAAGTGAACGTGAACCCCCCTTCTCCCACTGTGCCTTCCCCATTCCTTGTGAAAGGATGCGGGGTAGGGACCCTACTTTCTAGGTCAAAGGAGGATGCACGCAGGAGTCTGGGAATTCAGTTTTGATTCCAAATGTGAGCCCCTTTTTAATAGAGGCAGATCGGGGTGGGCCAGGCAGCTGTGTCATTCTGCTCAAGCAACAAGTGGTTAGAGAGATGGCTTGCAGACCCTAGTAACCCAACCGCAAATCATCAAGCTATAATAACCAAACGGCAAAGCCTTTCCAACATTTGAATCAATCCAAGCTTCAATTGTTTCGCAATGTTGCAAAATCCAGAACTGTTGTAAGCCTTCCAACAAGCAATTAGAAAAAGAATGCAGGAATGTTAGTAAACTGGAAAGAGTGCCAAAAGATTCACGAGGATTCTACCGGGACTTGATGGATTTAGTTATCAGGAGGGGCTGGATAGACTGGGACTTCTTTGTCTGGAGTATCAGAGGCTGAGGGGTGACCTTATAGAGGTCTACAAAATAATGAGGGGCACAGATCAGCTCGATAGTCAATATCTTTTCCCAGTGGTAGGGGAGTCTAAAACTAAAGGGCATAGGTTTAAGGTGAGAGGGAAAGGATACAAAAAAGACCCAGAAGGTGCTGGCAGAGGTAGTAGTAGAGGCGGGTACAATTTTTTAAAAAGCATTCAGACAGTTACATGGGTAACATGGTATTGAGGGATACGGACCAAATGCAGGCAATTTGGACGAGCATAGGGGCTTTAAAAAAAAAGGGCAGCATAGACAAGTTGGGCCAAAGGGTCTGTTTCCATGCTGTAAACCTCTCTGACTCTATGGGCATTTGGTGACTTGCTGTATCTCAACAAGTCTCTCCGTGTCCGCTGTAGGCTTTCTGTTTTTTATGAAAACTTTGAAGGCCATCTCTTATCAAAACATGAGGTTTTGATGTCGGACTTGGGAAGAAATAAAATGAAGATGTCACGAGGGTCAGGAGCCACAGTGTAGCAAGCTGAAGAAGTCCCTACAACAGCTTCATGCCTTGGCTTTTGAGACGACCAGTTCATTTCCCTGCTCCCTTGTGCAAAGAATTGATATCTCTCCCTTTTTCTCTCTAGGATGTCCAAAATACAGCTTTTAGGCACTTAATAAAAGAACCCGATCATGAGCCACACATTCATACCAGGAAGCGGTCATTTTGAAGGGGACTTATTTCAGGATGTGGGAGAGTGAGCAGTGGGAGTGCCTGCTCACTGAAGCATTTCTGAGAGAGAAGAAAAATAAATCCCCACGTATCATTGCATCAGCGGAAGAAGCTTCAACTGGATCTCCACCTCCATCTCAAAGTAACGCAACAACACCCGGTTAATTTTGTAAATTTGTATGGACTGATTTCTTGAAGGAACTTTAAAGACGAAAGAAAAAAAACTAAAAGAAAAGTCTTTTAAAAGGGAACAGCAAGAAGGGCCCCTGGAATTGGTGATGGGCATTGCTGAAATCGCCAGCTCTGGACTGTTGTAGATTATTTGTCCTTTCTCCCCCCTTGCCGTCAGAGCTTAAGGAGGTTTCCCAACTCAGTGCTGAGCCCCAGAGAGCGGAAGATCCCAGGTGTTAGCTGGAGTTGGTCTAGGTGTCCCTGGAGATTGGAAGCAAGTAGGTTGGAGGAGGGTTTTGGCCAGGGGAGAGTGGTTCAAGAGAGGAGAAAAAATGGAAATTGACCCGGTCTGCTTTTCCTAAATAATACTCCATGTTCCTCCCTGCAGGAAAGCAAGGACAGAATCAGTCTCTGCTGTTGATGCCCACGGCTAAACAGCCCGTTGAAGGATACCAGCTGGGCTGGAATGGTGAAAGGTTGCTGCCTACGGAACTGTGCCCCAGTAAAACACTCTGTGCCTTCCAGAGAGGAGGGGGGAGAGAAGTAGACATTGGGCATCAAGGGTTTGAGTTGAGTAAGTTCCTTCGGGGTGTGTTCTGATGGCATTTCCTGAATGAAACATTGCAGCTTTACAGTGGGGAGTGTGCTGTTGCGATAGTTCTCCTCTTAATCAGCTGCCCTCACTGGAAATAACAGTGGCATTGTGAACATGTGTTTGGGGGGGGGTTTGGGGGAGGTGGGGTGCAGTTGCCTGATAGATTTATATTGCAGGAATGAGGTACGGCACCATCCTTTCATCATTTCCTCTTGTCCATCTCGCCATCAATTATCAAAAGGAATTCTACACAATATCATTGGCAACCACAAACCCACGTTGATCCTGAGCTGACGGTGGGGGCAGGGTGTGGTTGGGTTGGAGGGGGGGGTGGGGGGAATGGGTTGGTGATGGATTTGACCTCTGCTCCTGTTTCCATGATCCCCAAATAGCCATCACGTTGAGGGCAGGATCGAGCCCAGCCACTGAGCTAGAGAGCCAGCTGACAGATGCTTTTTGGGAAGCTCGGTTAGTACTGGGGGGTTATGAGGGGAGTGACTGCCAGCCCCCTGACAAGTGGGCCCTTATCCCAGCAAGAGAGTGGCAGCTGCCTAAAGAGTTGTACCTAGGGAGGTATCACCTGGAGTACCGCATCACACTCGTACATCGCATTGAGAAACCCAGACGTTCAAGGTGGGAGAAAGCTGTCAGATACGGCAACAGTGCAGAAGGGGCCTCAGCACTGCTCTGATTCACACCTATGATGTTGTATAATTCTATGTCGTTACCTTCATTCTGAGAGGAAGGTGATGTATTGTGTTGCTAGAAGCCAATGTGCAATTTACAGTTGCTATTGTACAGTTTGTGTATAGTATCTTGTGTTTAGTTTATTTTAAAAAGTATTCTCTGTAAAACTTTTCTTTTAATCATTGATGAAATCCCATGGCTCTTAAAGGTTCAGTTTTAGTAGTGTCTCATGACGGCAGGTCCGTGTTGTGGAGAAGTTTTTCTTTTGGGGGTGGGGGGAATGGTAGTTTGGGTGTGTTACATTTCTTTTCTGTTTTTTTGCTTCCCCCACCCCCTTCCTCTCCCCATCCCCATCCCCACCCCTGAGTTGAACACTACAGAAAGTTCCTGACCAAGACTGCCTTAACCACACGGAGTTGGAGGACGCTGCTACTTCCAGTTAGTCCCCAAACTCTGGGTATTTATGCCACTTTGGACTTGGAATTGTTAACCTTTGGGGGTGGGAGGGTGGGGAAAATGAGGGTAAAAGCAGGTTGACCCCCTGCCCCCCAACTCCACTCCAATGCCAGGGGCAGGTTACCAGGTCCCGGGTTCAGTCTTCACTCTGTGCATTGAGTGAGCTGCTCGTAGCCAAGGAATCAGAATGGGTGGGGGGGAGGGGGAGGGGAAGGAGAGTGTCTGCGGGAGAGGTAGCAGCAAATGGACTCTGTACCCAATCCAGGGATTCATCAAGAGTTCACTGACAAAGGGTTAGGGAGCCAGGGGTAATGCCTCAAATAGTCAAAGCTCATCTACCTTCAGGGGGTGACCAGTGGCATTTGGGCCAGCTGTCTTTTGGGAAGCTGGACTTGTATAGCCTTGTTGGCAGGTGGTGAGACAGAGAACCATGCTGTTGTTTTAGACTCATTCTTCCCCAAAAGGTCCTCAGCACCTGACACGAAGGTAAGGTACTGCAGTTGCTGGAATCAAAACCAAAAACAGAAAGTGCTGGAAAATCTCAGCAGGTCTGACAGCGTCTGTCAGACCTGCTGGAGAGAGAATAGAGCCAAGGTTTTGAGTCTGGATGACTCAGCTCAATCCTGATGAAGGGTCATCCAGACTCAACATTGGCTCTAACCTCACTCCACAGACGTTGTCAGACCTGCTGAGATTTTCCAGCATTTTCTGTTCTTGGCTCAGCATCTGATTTCCCCACCACCTAACGACCCTCAAACAATCAGGCAATGCCCAGGTTTCTATTGAATGTTATTTTTCCACAATACAATTCCACTCAGTCCACACCGCTCCCTTCCCCATGCTCGCGCACCTCTGTTTTGCAGTGGGGGTAAGATGCTCTTTTATCTTCTCTTTTTGCAGTGCGGGGAGGTACAGGCTCTTTTATTATTTTACTCTGGCTTCCGTAGCAGTTTGTGCTATTTTTCTACATTCTCTTGTTTCAAGGTATTGTTTCTGTGGATTATTTATGTAGCCTTTTTGAAAACAGAAAATGCATTCTTTAAGATATGTGGTTCGCGATTAAATTGCAGTTTATCATTCTCCCAACATGCAAAGATTTCAAAGGTCAGAAATGATTCTGTTTTCTTTTGAGACTCCAGCCAGCTCCCTGCGACTCTTAACTCCAGTTAAACATTCAAATAGCGTGAGTAAGTCCAAGCATTGAGCATTGAAAGGTTCAACCCTACCTGTGTCCCATCCAGAATCGAGAGCTTATTTTCCATTCCTTTAGCTGCTCACTTACTTGGTCATCTGTCTTCACTGAGTGATTGAAACGTTCTTATGTGGTATTTGTAGACACATCTCCCAAATGGCCAACTCAGATCATTTACATTGCACTTACAGCTTCACAATTGGCCTTTCAGTCTTGCTGGTGTTTAAACTCATCAAGAGCTCCTTGCACTCCTCGACATCTGACTCTGTCAATATATCTTCCCATTCCTTTGTTCTCCATCTGTTTATCTTGGTCTCATCGTGAATACATCTGTACTGCTGGTCTCAGCTACCCTATGTGGATCAATTTCCCATTGAATTATTAGTAACTATCTAACAGTGGTTCCACAAGAAGAACATCTCTCTCTCTCTCTCTCTCTGTCTGGCATCTTTGAATTCTTTCATAATGTTAAGCCTATTGTTCCAAAATGGCTTTAAAAATTAAATTGTAAGAGATTCCCCTAAACTCTTCAGGCTTTTCTCGAAGGAAATAAATTCTGTTGGCCACATTCTCACAGGAGCATCCTTCACTTCCCAAATCAAAGCGATATGAATTATTATCTCCTTCCTGCACATTCCCTCCTCGTGTGTGACCATCCGCCTACCAGGAAGAGTAGAACCAAGGAACACAGTGAATCCCTCAGTATCATGGGAAATGCTCCCTCTGCTTACAGTCACTTGATACACGTAGAGAGATAGAACTTTATTCTTGGAGGGAGGGGGATTAAAAGAAGTTTGTCAAATGTGTTTGGTATCAGAGTCAAGATGTTTGGGGTCTTGTGTGGTGGCTCTTCAGTGAGTAAATGGCTGTGGTTGGCCAAAGCTTGGGAGTCTTCTTGAGAATTCCATGTTGCCATGGGATAAGGATGAACAAAATGACCTTTTTTGCCCCACTTATGTTGTTGCAGAGGTCAGTGTTAATTGAATCAACATGTGATGACTTGGCTTTTTCACATCTAACTCGGTAACCTTCGACAAATCCTTTCCTCCCAATCTCACTCAAAACCACTACAGAGAAATATTTTACCAATGAAGTGTTTTCCAATTGCTGACTAAAGAAGGAGGCCAGTCAGCACATTGTGTCTGTGCTGATTCATTAAACGAGTGATCCTAATCACCTGATAATTCACATTGCTTAATTGCAATTTCTCCTTTACAAACACTTTTCCAATTCCTTTTCGGAAGTTACCAGTGAATCTGCTTCCACCGTCCTTCAGGCAGTGAATTCCAGATCACAACTTGCTGTATTATTCTCCAAATTCTCTCGTTCTCTTGCCAGTTACCCTTCAATCTGTGTCCTCCACTTAATGACTTCCTCCTGCTGGACAACCCTTGCTCCTTTCTGCATCGAATGTATTGAACCTTTCATCACTGTCAGCACATCAATCTTCCTTCAGCTTCTCTGCTCAGAGGAGAACAAGCCCAGCTTGTCCAGCCTCTCCACATCACTCGGCACCCTCAGATCTCTGGAACCAGACCCTAGACACCTCCTCTGGCTCCTCTCCAAGGACTTGACGTGCTTCCGAAAGTCTAGTCTTGAGAGGCCGATGCCAGTGTTGATAGGAGGAGTTTCAGATTACACCAGCCCTCCCTTCAGCTCTGAAAATACAGTAAAATGGCAGTTCTCGCACAAATTCCAGTCGTATCACACTTGTGTAGAATGTACAGCACAGGAACTAGGTCCAGTAACTGGGTGACCTAACTGACATGTTTTTTGTTTGCATAACCTATAATTTTGGGGAAAGGCTGGCACCAGCCCTGGTGGTCAGATTTGATCCTGTGTGTGATGTCCAGGTCAGTTGCAGCTTAGGGCCGAGGCACAGGAAGGATCTATGGTCCGGTGGTCACCTCTATACTGCCCGTTCTATATCCATACAATTCCTTCGGTTAATAAGCAGCAGGCTTTAATTTTCCTGAACACAGCCAATTAACTGAGGGTGATTTCAAGAGAGTGGGAAAATCGTATCCCACAAATGCACTGAGCGGCAAAGGAAATATTAAACCTCCTCAGCAGGGGCAGGGACAGTCTTGTATAACCCACACAACCCTGGTGTATAACCCAGAGGGAGACTGGTCCATTGCCCCTGTGCTGTCTCCTTTGGGAGAACTATTCATTTCAGTCCCTTACTCTTACATACTTGTCCTTGTCTAATATTGATCCCATTCCCTTTTGAAAATTCCAACTAAATCTGTTCTCTCTCCCTGTTCGATGTTGTTCCTCGATCATTCCAGATCTTTTTTCCCAAACAATCTTCCCATCGTCCCTGCTTCTTTGGCAAATCTCTGTGATTCTGGTAACCAGTCGCCCACCAAAACAGTTTCTCCTGATCAAAACCCTGCACTGGGTTTTGGTCTCTGCAGCCAGACAGAGATGTAAAATTCCAACTCAGTCCACAGCTTCCCCTCACTTTCACTCACTTAAAACTGAAATGACATTTGAAAGTTTTTTTTTGTTGTTTTTTTTAATATTGAAGCAAAGCTTGAATGGGAGATCTGCTCGTGTTACAGATGGAGAGACACAGGGTGCTGTGATTATCATGAATGAAAAATAAATGAATTGAAACATTCTGGGGTTTTTTTCTGCTTGGTGTAATGTTACCTCTCTTCGTGTTCCTGCACCTGCTCGGGACACTGGGAGGGAAGCCCATTCACTCCTCTGTGCATCGGTCAGAACATTGAATACAGGAGTTGGGATGTCTTGTTGAAGTTGGACAAGACATTGGTAAGGCCACACCTGGAATACTGTGTGCAGTTCTGGTCACCCTGTTATAGAAAGGATATTATTAAACTAGAAAGAGTGCAGAAAAGATTTACTAGGATGCTCCCAGGACTTGATGGTTTGAGACATAAGGAGAGGCTGGATAGACTGGGACTTTTTATTCTGGAGCGTCGGAGGCTGAGGGGTGATCTTATAGAGGTCTATAAAATAATGAGGGGCTTAGATCAGCTAGATAGTCAATATCTTTTCCCAAAGGTAAGGGAATCTAAAACTAGAGGGCATTAGTTTAAGGTGAGAGGGGAGAGATACAAAAGGGTCCAGAGGGGCAATTTTTTCACTAAGGACAGTGGAACAAAATGCCAGAGGTAATAGTAGAGGTGAGTACAATTTTGTCTTTTAAAAAGCATTTTGATAGTTACAGGGGTAAGATGAGTCTAGAGGGATATGGGCCAAACATCGGCAACTGGGATTAGCTTCGGGGTTTAAAAAAAAAGCAACATGGACAAGTTGGGCCAAAGGGCCTGTTTCCATGCTGTAAACCTCTATGACTAGGACCTCTATGACTATGACTAGGCCTGTCAGACTTGATGCAAGTTCAATGGGCCAAATGGCCTCCTTTTGCACTGGAGGGATTCCTTGATTCTAGACTTGATTCTAGGGTATAAAGTATAAAAACTGGAGTCTGATATTACGGCTGTATAGAACATTGGTTAGGCCACATGTGGAGTGCTGCGTCCAGTTCTGGTCACCACGCTAGCAGAAGGACGTGGAGGCTTTGGAGAGAGTCCAGAGGAGGTGTACCAGGATGTTGCCTGGTCTGGAGGGTCTCAGCTATGAGGAGAGATTGGGTGAACTGGGGTTGTTCTCCCTGGAAAGACAGAGAATGAGGGGAGACCTCATAGAGGTACATAAAATTATGAAGGGTACGGATAGGGTGAACAGTGGGAAGTTTTTCCCAGGTCTGAGGTGACGATCATGAGGGGTCACAGGTTCAAGGTGAGAGGGGCAAGGTTTAACGCAGATATCAGAGGGACTTTTTTTACACAGAGGGTGGTGGGGGAATGCACTGCCAAGTCGTGTGGTGGAGGCGGACACGCTGGGATCGTTTAAGATTTATCTGGCTCGTCACATGAGCAGACTGGGAATGGAGGGATACAGAAGAATGGTCTAGCTGGAGCAATGAGCGGCGCAGGCTTGGAGGGCTGAAGGGCCTGTTTCCTGTGGTGTTTTGTTCTTTGACTAAGAGCGAGAAAGGATGCAAGTCTAGAATCAAGGAATCCCTCCAGTGCAAAAGGAGGCCATTTGGCCCATTGAACTTACATCGAGTCTGACAGGCCATCTTATCCAGGCCCTGTACCTATAACCCCATGTATTTACCCCGCTAATCTTCTAGACCTGCACATCTGGAGATACTAAGGTTTAAAGTTTAGTTATTAGTATCACATTAATGCTGCAATGAAGTTCCTGTGAAAATCCCCCTGGTTTCCACACTCTGGTGCCTGTTTGGGTAACACTGATGGAGAATTCAACATGGCCAATGCACCCTAACCAGCACATCTTTCAGACTGTGGGAGAAAACCAGAGCAGCCGGAGGAAACCCATGCAGACATGGGGAGAACATGCAGATTCCACACATAAGTCAGTGAATTTTCTCATATCTTTGTGATTGATTTTCTGTCAATCTCTCATTTACATACAAAGACATTGTCCACAGCCAGCAAGCTCCCACAAACCACAATGAGTTGAATTCAGTACTATTACAATGGAGTGGGGGTCCCAATTGGTCAAGTGATCTCGAGTCCTTGGGACTTGGGTACGAATCCACCGTGGCACATCGTAATCTGGAATTAAAGGTCGAGTGGTGACCATGGAATTGTATAGGTGACATGGTGGCACAGGGGTTATCACTACTTCCTCACAGCTCCAGGGCTAGACTCCGGAGTTTGCACATTCTCCCTGTGCCTGCATGGGCTTCTTTCAGACACTCCGCTTTCCTTCCCACATTCCAAAGATGTGCAGGTTATGGGGATTGGCCATGCTAAAATTGTCCCAAAATGTATGGGCTCAATGGAATGAGTGGGGTTACAGGGATAGGAAGGGGGGGATTTGGGCTCTTTCGGAGAGCTGGTGCAGACTTGATGGGCCAAATGGCCATCTTCTGCACTGTAGGGATTCTATGGATGAATTGTTACAAAGACCTGTCTGGTTTCACTAATGTCCTTTCGGATGGTGCTTCCACAGTCTGCACCACGTGACTCCAGAAATGTGGTTGACTCTGAAATACCCTTTGAAATGACGTGGAAAGCCTTTCAGTTCCAGGGAAACCAGGGATGGGGCGTAAATGCTGCCCCAGTCAGTGATGTCCGGCTCCCATGAATGAATAAGGGAAACAATGCAGCAGCAATCTCAGTGTTGGAGCATCAGCCAGAATGGTTTGCTCAAGTGTCTAGTCAAGCAAGGGCCCAGCGTGCAATCCACAATTAGGGTCAGAGAGGTTTATATCATGGAAACAGGCCCTTCGGCCCAACTTGTCTATGCCGCCTTTTTTTTTAAACCTCGAAACTAATCCCAATTGCCTGCATTTGGCCCATATCCCTCTACACCCATCTTACCCATGTAACCGTCTAATTGCTTTTTAAAAGACAGAATTGTCCCCACCTCTACTCCTACTTCTGGCAGCTTGTTCCAGACACTCACCACCCTCTGTGGTAAAAAAATTGCCCCTCTGGACACTTTCATTTTTCTCCCCTCTCACCTTAAACCTATGCCGTATAGTTTTAGACTCCCCTACCTTTTGGAAAAGGTATTGACGATCGAGCTGATCTGTGCCCCTCATTATTTTATAGACCTCTGTAAGATCACCCCTTAGCCTCCTGCGCTCCAGGGGAAAAAGTCCCAGTCTATCCAGCCTCTCCTTATAACTCAATCCATCAAGTCCCGGTAGCATCCTAGTAAATCTTTTCTGCACTCTTTCTAGTTTAATAATATCTTTTCTATAATAGGGTGACCAGAACTGTACACAGTATTCCAAGTGTGGCCTTAACAATGTCTTGTCCAACTTCAACAAGACATCCCAACTCCTGTATTCAATGTTCTGACCAATGAAACCAAGCATGCCAAATGCCTTCTTCACCACTCTGTCCACCTGTGACTCCACTTTCAAGGAGCTATGGATATGTACCCCTTGATCTCTTTGTTCTGTAATTTCTTGAGCCTGTATGGGCACGGAGTGGAAACAGTAGACTGTGAAGCCTACCAGAGTGGAACAGCCTATTAAGATACTACAAAAAGGTCTCAGAGGGGATCTGATCACACCAAACATTAATCAGAAGGCAAAGAAAGCTGGAAGGCAATTGGTAAGGCCCCTTGTTCCCAGTAAGGGACACTCTGTATCAGCAGATGTAAGGGTCTCTCACGTTTCCTTCTCCAGAAGTTGTGGAAATACTCTGCACTGTTCTCTATTGACAAACATTCACTGGTAATATTGACGATTTACACAGTTTATGCCATTGATGGTTAATATCAATTATCAACAACACAGAGTGGGTGAAAACACTCAGTGCTTCTCAAATATCTGCAACTGCTTCCATTCAGCCCATCGATTCCCAGCTGGTGCTATCTCTTCAGCTGCAGTTCACTGCTCCATTCCCAATTATCCTGGGAATGGTAAGGAGTCTTACAGCACCAGGTTAAAGTGCACCAGGACATTATTCAGATGTGGGACATGGGCATCATTGACTGGGTCAGCATTTCCTGCCCATCCCCAGTTGCCTGAGGGCAGTTGAGAGTCAACCACATTGCTGTGGCTCTAGAGTCACATGTAGGCCAGACCAGGTAAAGATATTAGCGAATCAGATGGGTTTTTACAACAATCGACAATGGTTTCATGGTCATCTGTAGATCTTAATTCCAGATATTTCTTATTGAATTCAAACTTCACTGTCTGCCGTGGTGGGATTCGAACCCGGGTCCCCAGAACATTCGCTTAGTTTCTGGATTAATAGCGTGCTAATACCACCAGGCCATCACCTCCCCCATTAACCTGGTGTTGTGAGATCTTTTACTGTGCCCATTCTAGTCCCAACGCAGGCATCTCCACATCGCAGCTACCGTGGAAAGTAATTGCTCCTTAACTTACACGATGTAATTTTGGACTTTGAACTGATAATAAAGCCCACACCTTCACGTTTGGAATCATTGCCTCCCTTCTGTCTGGGCCAAGGGGGTTTGTCTCTGAACAATGCTCCAAGGCTGAAGCTCACAACCTGGCCCGGCTTTGTTTGGAGATGCTACCCTCTCGGTCCAGGACTGACAGTAAAGATACCGCAGTAAAAAAGGGCAGGATCCAAGGCCACCCAGAACAGACTCACTGACCATTCGTCACAGTGTACCGAATGGGCGCTGTGCTCATTCACACGAGTATATAATCCCTGAGAACTGCAGGAACGGTATAAATGAAGATTAAAGGACAGCCTTTTGTTGAATCCAGTTCATCTTCACATAGACAATGTTTCAATATTTTATTTAGTAAAAGATTTCAAGTGATTGGCCAGTGATTAAAATTCGGATATCCTATCAAAGGTGGTATCTTTCCAGTCAGTGAGACCGGCTGATATTTGTATTGTCCTTGTGTGAGTGAGATCGGGCAGTCTCTATCTGAATTCTCCTTGTGCAGAGAAGCCCGATATATATCCAAAAAAGTGTAAATCGGAAATGCAAAATCTCTCCAGTCCAGGCACATCACAATCTGACCATAGTACTGCTGTGGTGATTTAACATGTGGTACTGCTGTGGTGATTGGACATGTGAACACATAATCTTTAATTTTCTGGCTGGTCAGATGGATGTGTATTAAACTCCTTTGAAAACATTTTGTTTTAATTCAGTGAAGACAGTTAGTTGAGATGGCTGCCACAGGTCACCTGACACACCTGGGATTACAAGTCAGTCAGTTTCTGGAACTTTGCCATGCAGGACATGCAAAGTCAAACCTCCAGTGAAACTTGACACCAATTGGTGTCCAAGATGAACTAAAAGTTGTGATCAGTTCTCGTTATTTCCATTTCTACAAAAGTATCCGTCAGGCAGAGATGTAAAGTTTACTGGGACTATGGCCGTACGAGAGGTGTCCTTCCGACCTGATTAGGTGGAAGATGTGATAGAGTGAGGGCTGGGAGGTTAGAGCCCGAATTACCTGGCCCAAGGCCTGTTTAAACATGAGCAAACCAGTGACATTCAGGGAAACCCAACCTCTCATGGGGAGAAATCATGTGATCAGAATTTCTGAATGTTTTTGACTCTAACACCCTTGTTGCTTTAACAGTCTAGAAGAAGGAGTCAGCAAATAGAGCAGTAACACCATCTGTTTAACACTCACCTGATGAAGGGGCAGTGCTCCGAAAGCTTGTGATACTAAATAAACCTATTGGACTTCAACTTAGTGTCGTCAGGCTTCTTCCCACTCCAGTCCAGTGCCTGCATCGCCACATCACCACCTTGTGTAAGACCATAAGAAACAGGAACAGGAGTCGATCACACAGCTACTCATGCCTGCTCCGCCATTCAACAGGATCGTGGCTGATCCGACATTCCTCCGATCCACTAACTGCCCTGTCCCTGGAAACTTTGATTCCCGAACTGATCAAGGATCCATCTGAGCCTTAAATATACACAAGGACTCTTCCCCACAGCTCCCTGTGGCAAAGAGATCCATAGACTCACAACCCTCTGAGAGAAGAAATTCCTCCTCATCTTCGTCTGAGCTTGGTCACCCCTTTATTCTGAGGTTGGGTCCTCTGGTCCGAGACTCTCCCATGAAGGGGAAACATCTTCTCAGCACTTACCCTGTCAAGCCCCTTCGGAACGTTTCATCTCTCGTTCTTCTAAACTTCAATGACTCAAATCCCAAACCTGTTGAACCTTTGCTGATCGGACAATCCCTCCATCCCAAGGGGTCATCCCAGTCAACCTTCTCCTCCTGTTGTCAGGTTCCAACATTGTGGAATCCGTCACAGGGATAGAGACTTCCAATCAACAAAAACGCCAAGAGCAAGATTGTGGGATTTTGGAAATGACAGACTGTGTTGAAAAGAAATTGCAGTTTACACTGGACTGTCCTGCAGCTGAAGGCGTGTTTGTACAGTGCTGCGTTCCGAAGGTGCAGACGCTCGGGGCTCACTGCGATCTCGTCGGCTCACTCAACCCCACGCCCCGATCCCCCGAGACACAGCCAGCCCTGGGGATAGTTACAGCACTGCCTGTCTACCCCTGAGGCACAGACTGCTGATGGAGACTTCCCGCTGCCCAGCCCCTGCCCCCTGGGAAGGAAACACCACGAGCTTTCGGGGCTCTGTCCCTTTGTCAGCTGAGTGGGGAGTTCTGATCATCAAAGCAGCAGTGCTCCGAAAGCAAGTGGTGTTTGCTACCAAATAAACCTGTTGGACTTTAACCTGGTGTTGTGAGACTTCTCACTGTGTTTACCCCAGTCCAACCCTGGGATCTCCACATCATATCAGCCATGAACCACAGGCTCATAAACAGTGAACTGCCTCTGACTTTTAAAACTTGATTTGGCCAAAGAGTGACCTCCAAAGCTGTAAAACTGGTAATTTTTCATGTTTGTGAGTAGGTGTTGTGGAGGTCAGAATGTGTGTGTATCTTTTTTAAATGTCATTATATCTTTACCTGCTTGGGTTCTCAGTACAATAGAAACTAACCCCCAGTTTCAAGAAAACTTTGCAGACTCAGTCCTTTGTGATTAGCACTTCCATCGGTCTCCACTTCCCGCCGCCTCGGCAAAGCAGCCGGCATCATTACGGACCCTACTCACCCCGGACATTCTCTCTTCCACCTTCTTCCTTCAGGAAAAAGCTACAAAAGTTTGAGGTCACGTACCAACTGACTCGAGAACAGCTTCTTCCCTGCTGCTGTCAGACGTTTTAATGGACCTGCCTTGCATTAAGTTGATCTTTCTCTACACCCGAGCTATGACTGTAACATACATTCTGCACTCTCTCCTCGATGAACGGTATGTTTTGTCTGTATAGACAAGAAACAATGCTTTTCACTGTAATGGTAATACAGTCCAGGCTTAGTTTTAACACTGATTAAATTGGATATCCTAATTTAAAGAATTGGACATAGTAAAATCAAACACAGTTAGACCTCGGGCAGACCAGACTTGACTTGGGTCAAATACACAAAGATACAGGAACATGTCTGCTCTCCATTCACCTGACGAAGAGGCAGCCCCCTCGAAAGCTTGTGAGAATATTATCAAATAAATCGGTTGGACTAAAACCTGGTGTTGTCAGACTTTTTACTGTGTCCTGGCTCACCCGTCAAGGATCATTGCACTCTCCTGAGACCCAGCAGGAGATCATTGCGCCCCATTGAAATGCACCGGCCTATTGTTAGAAGGCCAGACTCTCTGTCACCGGGAGCTCCTGCAGTTCCCTTATCTGACAACAGGTCACATGGAAGCAGCAGCATGGAGATGGACACTTGGGGAGTGGATCCCGCTGTCCTGTCAGGCAGGTATCAAAACACCCACCAGGTATTGGGACCCCCTCCTGACACCTCATCGGCTGGAAGCCAGAGAAGGTTCTGGAAAGGCAGGGGTAAAGGTATGCATCTCAGACACAGCAGCAGCCAAGACTCGACGAGGGTGGTGACCTCGATCATCTGGAAGACTGACCAGAGAAGGCTGGAAGGAAGAAGCTGCCATTCAGACTCACCTTTGTGACCACGGAGCAGAGGGACTCGGAGAATGAAACCTGCACTTTACCCAAATATCTTTGCAGGTCGTACACTTGAATATGAATCCTCTTGTTTTATGTTAGGGTAAGGGTTAATCATTCGGGTTAATAGTCATTAATAGTAAGGGTTAATGGTTCGGGTTAATGGTATTATTATTATTAATTAACTTATTGAACCTTTACTTGTGTTTGTTCTTTGTCTGTCTTTCAAATAAGGGCCCCCGGGGTAAACTCTTTGAGTAAATAAACTGGTCAGAAATATCTTTGAGGTTTTACAGGCACAACAACTGTACACAACACATGTGACAATAGTAAATCAAATCAAGTGAAAGTTGCTAAGTGCAGATCCTGACCTTCGTTCTTATAAATTACAAAGAAAATCCTGTTACAAATCAATGAAGGAGTGAGAAAGTGAGGTGAGTCCTGGCAAGTGTCCTAACAGTACAAAGTGTTAGTTACTTTAGCTAGCTCTGGTCAGTCACAGAAGGAATTGCAATTAATATGAAGTGACCGTTCCTGGGTCATTGTATGTGTGATGTCTTGTAACGTATCTGGCATTGTATTCCAGGGCTATGGGATAGGAATAGGAAGGGGATCAGGGCTTATTGGGAAAAGGCAGATTTTTGATTTGATTTATTATTGTCACATGTATTAACACAGTGAAAAGTATTGTTTCTTAGATGCTCTCCAGACAAAACATACTGTTCATAGAGAAGGAAAGGAGGCAGTGCAGAATGTGGTGTTACAGTCATAGCTAGGGTGTAGAGAAAGTTTAACTTAATGCGAGGTAAGTCCATTCAAAAGTCTGACAGCAGCAGGGAAGAAGTTGGTACGTGACCTCAGACTTTTGTATCTTTCTCCTGACGGAAGAAGGTTGAAGAGAGAATGTCCGGGGTGCGTGGGGTCCTTAATGATACTGGCTGCTTTGCCGAGGCAGTGGGAAGTGCAGACAGAGTCAATGGATGGGAGGCTGGTTTGTGAGATGGATTGGACTACATTCACGAGCTTTTGTAGTTTCTTGCTCCCAATGGAAGAAGGTGGAAGAGAGAATGTCCGGGGTGCGTGGGGTCCTTAATGATGTTGGCTGCTTTGCCGAGGCAGTGAGAAGTGTAGACAGAGTCAATGGATGGGAGGCTGGTTTGTGAGATGGATTGGGCTACATTCACGAGCTTTTGTAGTTTCTTGCTCCCAATGGAAGAAGGTGGAAGAGAGAATGTCCGGGGTGTGTGGGGTCCTTAATGATACTGGCTGCTTTGCCGAGGCAGCGGGAAGTGTGGACAGAGTCAATGGATGGGAAGCATGAAGATGAGAAAAATATCAGCCATGATTGAATGGCAGAACAGACTCAATGGGCCGAGTGGCCTAATTCTGTTCTTAAGCCTTATGAAATGTGTTGCAAATGAGGAATTGTATTGCAGTCTCAGCATGTTTTTGGCTAATTTGAATCCCTGCCAAACCAGTCAATTGTTTAGTCGAAGTTTTGAGTGGTGTCTCATTATTTCTCCTTCGAGTTGTTGGGGTGTGGAATCCACTACATAGAACATAGAACATTACAGCGCAGAACAGGCCCTTCGGCCCACGATGTTGCGCCGACCAGTTACAAAACAATGACCCACTAGCCTAAACCAATCCCTTTTCGTCCATTAACCTATCCACAGATCTCTTAAACGCCCCCAAACTAGGTGCATTTACAACTGCAGCTGGCAGGGCATTCCAGTCCCTCACCACCCTCTGGGTAAAGAACCTACCCCTGACATCAGTCCTATAACTACCCCCCCTTAATTTAAAGTCGTGCCCCCTCGTGCTAGCTTTCTCCATCAGAGGAAAAAGGCTATCACTATCTACCCTGTCGAAACCTCTAATCATCTTATATGTTTCAATGAGATCCCCTCTTAGCCGCCTTCTTTCCAGCGAAAACAACCCCAAATCTCTCAGTCTCTCCTCATAGGATCTCCCCTCCATACCAGGCAACATCCTACTGTGATAGCGGAGTTGGACACTTTAGGAACTTTCAAGCGGTTATTGGATAGGCACATAGAGCACTCCAGAATGATCGGGAGTGGGATAGCTTGGTCTTGGGTTTGGTCATAGCTCAGCACAACATCGAGGGCCGAAGGGTTTGTACTGTGCTGTACTGTTCCATGTTCTATAATCCGTATTTCCAAACCTGACAGTGACTAACAGCCAGAAAGCAGCAACTTACTGAGCTGTGTGAGGAGGAGGGATGAGAGGTTTGTTCTGTTGGCAAAGCAGCCAGTATAAATAAGGACTCTGTGCACCCCGGACATTCTCTCTTCCATCCTCTTCCGTCGGGAAAAAGATACAAAAGTCTGAGGTCACGTTCCAGCTGACTCAAGAACAGCTTCTTCCCTGCTGCTGTCAGACTTTTGAATGGACCCACCTTGCATGAAGTTGATCTTTCTCTACACCCTCGCTATGACTGTAGCACCTCATTCCACACTCTCTCCTTTCCTTCTCCATGAACAGTATGTTTTGTCTGTATGGTGCGCAAGAAACAATATTTTTCACTGTATGTTAATACAGGTGAAAATAATAAATCAAATCAACTGAAACCCACAGAATGATAGAATCCCTGTAATGCAAAAGCAAACCATTCGGCCCACTGAGTCTGCACAAACACAATCCCATCCAGGCCCTATTCCCATCACCCCACACATCTACCCTGCTAATCCCACTGACACTCGGGTCAATTTAGCATGGCCAATCAACCTAACCTGTACAAAGTGAGAGGAAACTGGAGAACCCGGAGGGAACCCACACAAACACAGGGAGAACATGCAAACTCTGCACAGACTGCGACCCAAGGCTGGAATCGAACCCAGGTCAGGCAGCAGTGCTAGCCACCGTGTCACCCAGTGCAGTTAAAGAGGGAGTTCCAGGATTTTGACCCAGATATAGTGAAAGAACAGCCAATACATTTCCAAGTCAGGCTGGTGAGTGGCTTGAAGGGGAACTTGAAGGTGGTGTTCCAACATGCCTCGTCCTTCCCGATGGTAGTGGTTCGGTATTTGAAAAGTGCTGACCTGTTCTTGCGGTCACAGTATTGAAATGGCTGGTCCAGTTTATGGGCCATAGCAACCTCCCCTGGGTGCTAACATTGTTGGATCTTTCAGCAGTAAGGCGATGTTACAGTGATGGGAAGGATGTGGAGTAGCAAAGTTATCTCGTGGTCATACAGACACCTGTCTTGCTGAGGGTCAGGTTCATCAATGGATGAGTGAGGTATTAGAGGGGGGCAGGCACTTCTGCAGGATCCCAGGACTCAACTATGAGCAAGAACTGCAGGAAACCGTGACATCCATTTCCCCCGGCTTCTGTTACATGAGAAATGTCAGAAAACAAGATATTGGATGAGGACTCGGCAGGGTGGAGAGAGTGAATGACCTTTCCGGGAAACGTGGAAGTTCGGAGCAATCCAAGGGAAAGGAAATGAACCTCTTCAGCACAAACAGATTTCATCCTAATTGGATCTTAATTTGAGCATGTGATCTTGCCTGACACTCCCAGTGCCAATCCTGAGGGAGGGCTGATCTCGGATAAGAGTTTAAACTGAACCTCTGTCTGTCCTCTCAGGTGTGTGGAAAAGATTCCACAGTCACTCATTGAAGAGGAGCAAAGCAATTCTCCCCCATCTCCTGACCCAATATTTATTCTCAAATTAGCATCTGTAAAAACCCCCATGACCGGATTGTTTATCTCTTTGTTGTTTATGGATTCTTGCTGTGCACACAAATAGTCGCCAAGTTTCCTGTCCTCCAACACTTTCAAAGGTATTTCGTTGGCTGTGAGTTGCTCTCGGAGGTGCTGAAATTGTGAAAGACATTTGACAAAGTTCTTCCTTTAATATGAAGTGTGGTAGTGAAATGGTTAACTGTGAGCCCCACCCCACTTTCCCTTGAATTGGGATTAATTTGCAGAGCTCTCTATCACTTCCACCTGATGTGTTAACAGCTTTATTTAGATGGCTCAAAGGGAAAGTGTTTTTTCTCTGTTCAGTAAGGGTGAGTATAGCTGATAATGGTAATAGAGTGTGTTTTTCTCTTTGTTGAGTTGTTCAGTTCCGTGTGAAGACTGTTGTAAATGGTTTCTCAGGAAGAACAGGACAGCACAGGCCCTTCAGCCTGTCAAGTCTGTGCTGACATAGGTGCCTCTCTAATCTAGTATTTTCTTGCCTCTGTGATCCTTCTCCCTCCATTTTCTGCCGATTCATGTATCTATCCAAACAGCTCTTGAACATTGCTATAGAATCTTCTTGCACCACTTCTTCTGACAGTGTGTCCCAGACATTCATTGTCCTTTGTGTGAAAACTTGTGCCTTAAATCTTTTAAACTGTCCCCCCCCCCCCCTCACTCAGCCTACGCCCCTGAGTAATTGACCCTTGGAAAAAGACTCTGGCTATCCACTCTATCTTATAAACCTCGATATGGTTCCCCCTCCTCTTCTGAGGTTCCAATGAAAACAATCCCAGTTTCTTCAACCTTTTCTTCATAGTCCACATCCTCCGAACCAAGCAAGTTTCTTCTGCATCCTTTGCAATGCCTCAACATCTATCTGATGGTGTGGTGACCAGAATTGTACACAACACTTGAATTGTGGTCTAACTGTAGTTTTATACAGCTGTAACATGATTTTCTAATTCCTGCACTCAATGTCCTGACCAATGAAGGCCAGCCTGCTGTAAGCCATCTTGTCCACCTGAGTTGCCACCTTTAGGAGACTATGGATCTGTATGCTAATATTTGTAAGGGTTCTACCATTTACTGTGTACTTCTGTAGTACACTTTCCAAATCGCAGCACCTCACATTTGATTGGGTTAAATTCCATCCGCTAGTTCTCCAGTCGATTTATATCCTGCTGTATCCTTGGACAATTCTCCTTGTTATCTGCGACTTCCCCCAATTTTTGTGTCCTCTGCAAATTTACTAATCAGGCCCCCTACGTTTTGGGAATCCTCCACTCGCCTGATGAAGGAGCAGTACTCCAAAAGCTCGTGCTAACAAATAAACCTGCTGGATTGTAACCTGGAGACTATTCACTGTGTTTACCAAGTTTGTGAGATATGACTTTGCGTTCACAAAACCATGCTGCCTAGCGCGATTAAGCCCATTCTCTTCCTGATGTGAGTACATCCTGTCCCTTAGAATCTTTTCCAATAATTTCCCCATCACTGATGTGAGTCTCACAGGCCTGTCACTTCCCAGATTGTTCCTCTGTTTAAGAAGGGCGGAAGAAACAATGTTAACAACTCTCTAGTCCTCGGGTACCTTGCCCGTGGCTAAAGAGGATACAGAGATTTTGGCCAAGGTCTCAGCACTTTCTTCCCATTCCTCTCAGTCTTCTGGGATAGATCCCATCTGGCTCTGGGGAATTGTCAAACCTCCAATACCACCTCCCTTTTTGTCTCAATGTCTTCGATGTCAACATCCTCCTTTCCACACTCCCATCTACCACATCCTTCTCCTTTGTGAATACTGATACACGGTACTTGTTAAGGACTTGGCCATTTCATCTGGCTCCCCACACACACTCTACTGTCCTTGAGTGGACCCATCATTTCCTTAACTCCCCTCTTCCTCCTCATATGCATAAAAAGCCTTGGGATTTTCCTTAATCCTGCTTGCTAAGGATATTTCATGGCCCTTTTTTGCCCCCCCCTCAAACCCTATTTAATTTCTTTGCTGCTGTCTGTGTATTCATCAAGAGTCTTATCTGTTTTCAATTTCCTGAAGTTTATATATGCTCCTTCTTTTTCACTAAGCTCTCAACCTCTCTTGTCATCCAGAATTCCCGAATCTTGTTAACTTTATCCTTAATTTTTACAGAGACTTCTTTGTTACTTTTAAAAGACGCCCACGTATCAGATATGGGTTTACCCTCAAACACCTGCTCCCACTCTACGTTTCCTATCTCCTGCATAATACTGTTCTAGTTCGTGTTCCCCAAGTTTAGTACTTTCACTCTGGGACTACAAGTATCTTCAAACTTATTGAGTTCTCATCACAGTTCCTGAAATGGTCTCCTGCTGAGGTGTGAATCAGCTGCCTGTGTTCACTTCCCAGATGTGGAGATGCCGGTGTTGGACTGGGGTAAACGCAATAAGAAGTCTCTCAACATCAGCAACTCCACCCACCTGATTAAGGAACAGCCAGTTCTGAAAGCTCGTGGCATTTGTGACAAATAAACCTGTTGGACTTTAACCTGTGTTGTGAGATTTCTTGTTTCCCACAACCAGGTTGAAGGGAGCCTGATCCGGAGTTGGACTATCTATGTATTGCCCCGAGCACATTGGGACACATTGATCAAACTCTGCCCCATCCAAACCCCAGGCACGAAAGGCGTCCCGGCCTATGTTGAGCAAGTTAAAAATCACCATCAAGACCACTGTTTTTGCATCATCCCATAATCTGCTGACACATCAGTTCCTCCACTTCACACTGGGTATTGGGTGGTCTATAGTGCAATCTCAACAGTGTGATTGCAATGCTCTTGTTCCTGAATTCTACCCACGGCCTCACTGCGTGATCCCACCAAGGTGTCCTTCCTCTGCATCATTGTGACGTTCTCCTGAACCAGTGAAGCAGCAGCTCCACCTCTTATGCCACCCTGTCTCATCTGAAGCATCGAAATCCTGGAATGCTAACCTGCCAGTCCTGCCCGTCTTTTATCCAAGTCTCTCAGTGCCACAACAACATAGTCCGATGTAGGAATCCATTGTCTGTCATAGTCCTTGTGTTAAAGCAAACACTCCTCAGGCCGTCTGTCCTATCATGTTTCCTTCACTGTGTCTTGGCCTGAATGGACCCGTTCACTGAGTTCTCCAGTCTCTCTATTCCATACTGGGGCCCTTCCTTTTCCCTTCCTGTCTTTTGTTTCGGTCCCCATTTAACTTTCCTGCGCTGGTTCCTGTCCCCCGACTGTGAGTTTCTCGTATCTTTCTATGTCTGCTATCTCGTTTAATAAAAAAAATAATGGTGTTCCAAAAGGAAAAGCTTCCTGGAGGATGGGTTAGTTACTGCGTTGGTTGGTTGGAAATGTTCTGTTGATGCGACAGGTCTAAGCTAATTTGATCCTTGTGCCACACTCCTGCTTCTACACTCCCCACCCCCCCCCCAAATATATTAATAGGATAATTGCCTGGATGTGGGGTAAAAATCCTCACTCCTTCATTGTGTCTATTTAAACATCTCCTCTGAATCTTCAGTTAAGTACTTTCTGTGGCATTCTAAATTGTAGTGTCTTTCACTGTGTGGGTGTCAGTGGCAGGTTAACAAGCTGCCTCTTTGAACCACTGCAGTCCGTGTGGTGCGGTACACCCCCTCAGTGCTGTTAGGGAGGGTGTCCCAGGATTTTGAATTAGTGACAGTGAAGGAAGAAAGTATTGATGAGTCAGGATGGTGAGTGATTTGGAGGGGGACCTCCAGGTGGCAGTGTCCTACTGCTGTCCCTGTCTTTCTCGGTGGTTGTAGCTGAAATTTGGAAGGTGTTGCCTCAGGAGCTGAGTTCCTGCAGTGCGTCTTATCGATAGTACACGGGTGCTACTGTGTGGGAGGGAGTAACAGGCATCCTTTCCACAATCAATCAAGCAGGCTGCTTTGTCCTGGATGGTGTTGAGCCTCCAGACTGTTGTTGGAGCTGTAGTTCTCGGGTGGAGAACTTGCTGATATCTGCCTTGTAGATGGTGGACAGGCTTTGGGGAGTCAGGAGGTGAGTTACTTTCTTCCTAGTCTCTGACCTATTCTGGTAGCCGCAGCATTTATGACTAGTCCAGTTCCGTTCCTGGCCAATGTTAACCTCCAAGATATTGACAGTGGGGGATTCAGTGATGGTAATGCTATCGAAAGTCAAGATCCTCTTTATTGGATATGGTCATTGACTAGCAGTGCTGTGACACAGATATGAATGCACTTGCAAGGCCAAGCCTGCAGATTGTCCAGGTCTTCTTGCATTTAGAACATAGAACATAGAACATTACAGCGCAGAACAGGCCCTTCGGCCCACGATGTTGCGCCGACCAGTTACAAAACAATGACCCACTAGCCTAAACCAATCCCTTTTCATCCATAAACCTATCCACAGATCTCTTAAACGCCCCCAAACTAGGTGCATTTACAACTGCAGCTGGCAGGGCATTCCAGTCCCTCACTACCCTCTGGGTAAAGAACCTACCCCTGACATCTGTCCTATAACTACCCCCCCTTAATTTAAAGTCGTGCCCCCTCGTGCTAGCTTTCTCCATCCTAGGAAAAAGGCTATCACTATCTACCCTGTCTAAACCTCTAATCATCTTAAATGTTTCAATGAGATCCCCTCTTAGCCGCCTTCTTTCCAGCGAAAACAACCCCAAATCTCTCAATCTCTCCTCATAGGATCTCCCCTCCATACCAGGCAACATCCTGGTAAACCTCCTCTGCACCCTCTCCAAAGCCTCCACATCCTTCCTGTAATGTGGGGACCAGAACTGCACACAGTACTCCAAGTGCGGCCGCACCAGAGTTGTGTACAGTTGCATCATGACGCTGCGACTCCTAAATTCAATCCCCCTACCAATAAACGCCAAAACTCCGTATGCCTTCTTAACAACCTTATCCACTTGATTCCCAACTTTCAGGGATCTATGTACACATACACCTATGGTTTTTGGACATGAATTGTTTCATTGACTGTAAATAATGCTGAATATTGGGTAGTCATCAGTGAACATACCCACTTTGTCATTGGAAGCAACTGGCTTGGGCGCGACCCTGAGGAATCTCTGTGTTGATATCCTGGAACTGAGATGTTTGCCCTCCAACATCTCAAATGTATTCCTGTAAACCAGTTATGACTCCAACCAGTGAAGGATTATTCCTGTTAGTGAGAGCTCCTTGATGCAATAGGCAGTCAATTGCTGCCTTGATATCGGGGCAGATGCCTGCCCCTCACCTGGAGTTCAGCTCTTGTGTCCATGCTTGAACTAAGATTGATATCGGGGTGTTTTCTCTGCCTTTCCAATTCTCTAATTTCTCTATTTATGATGAACAGATCACAGCAGACATGCTGCCCCATCAGTCCCCTATGTCAATGTTGAATAAATTCCTGGTGTTGCAGGATGGGTGAGTTTGGGAAGGTGAAGCTGGAGAGGAGAGTGAAGAATGTTCCTGTGTTTCAGGGAATGGTGAGAAGCGGAGTGGGAAGGAGGAGGCTGAAACCTTTCCCCATTGTGGTCCCTTCCTGGGCTTCTTGTCCTCGTGTGACACTGGCTTTTTCTCTCTTGGTTAGGTTCAACTTGGAAGTTTTTTTTAAACACAGAAGGCTGAAGAATGACTTCAAACAAAAACAGCAAATCGGAGACGCCAGTTGCAGTTTTGTGGAGTAAGTAACGTAACATTTGGTTATTTTATGGTTTTTGTCCTTTGTTTGTCAAAAGCACGTGCTCAGCTTTTGAGTTTTACAAGGAGAGGCTGGATGGACTGGGATGTTTTTCTCTGGAGCATCAGAGACTGAGGGGTGATCTTGGAGAGGCCTATAAAATCATGAGGGGCACAGATCAGTTAGATAGTCGATATCTTTTCCCAAAGGTAGGGGAGTCTAAAACTAGAGGGCCGAGGTTTAAGGTGAGAGGGGAGTGATTCAGAAGTGTCCAGAGGGGCAATTTTTTTTTTTACACAGAGGGTGGTGAGTGTCTGGAATGAGCTGCCAGAGGTAGTAGTGGAGATGGATACAACTTCTTCTTAAGAAGCATTTAGGTAGTTACTTGGATAAGATGGATATAGAGGGATATGGCCCAAATGTGGGCAATTGGGATTAGCTTAGAGGTCAAAGGGCAGCATGGACAAGTTGGGCCGAAGGGCCTGTTTCCATGCTGTGAATCTCTGAATCAATTACACTCTTTTACTATTTCAAATTTCATTTGTGGATTTATCTTGCTAATTTGTCAAATGAAAGTTCGTTCTTATTGACAATTTCAATCTGACCTCTTGAGCTCAGGGAGTTGGCATTTTGCAGCCAATGATGAAGTGTAATCACTGTTGTAATGTGGGCAATATGGCAGCAAGGAAACGGGCCCTTCAGCCCAACTTGTCCATGTCATCTTTTTTAAACCCCTAAGCTAATCCCAATTGCCTGCATTTGGCCCATATCCCCCGATACCCATCGTACCCATGTAACTGTCTAAATGCTTTTTCAAAGACAATTGTATCCACCTCTACAACTACCTCTGGCAGCTTGTTCCAGACACTCACCACCCTCTGTGTGGAACAATTGCCCCTCTGGACACTTTTGTATCTCTCTCCCCTCTCGCCTTAAACCTCGGCCCTCTAGTTTTAGGCTCCCCTACCTTTGGGAAAAGATATTGACTATCTAGATATTAGTCATCTAGCTGTGAGCAATTGGACAGCAGGGGAGGACTGGGGAGGCATTTTAAATGGGAGTGAGGGAGGGAGGGAAATGCCCATGATTCTGTGTTCCAATTTTTAGCCAGCTGAGACTCTCCAAACTGTTAACTTGACACATGAAGTACAGCAAAAAGTGGTCTTTTCAGTCTAACCAGGCTGTGTTGTAGTTCCCTTTCTGAATGTGCAGTTGACCATATGTCTATAGCTGCTGCCCTCTGATCCCTCACCCTCATTCCCACAACATCTTGGCAATTTCCAAATCCTGGGAGTTGTGTCAATCGCTGTGGAGAGCTCTTGATGGGAAGAATCCTGATGGCCACAAATGGATGAAGCTGAGAAAGTGTTCTGCTTTCTTGTTTTGAAGGAATGATGGTTTGAGCCCAGAGTGTTGAATTTGTTGCAGGTTGTGAGTTGAATGCAGATCAGACAACGCAGAAGTTTGAAATAGAAGACAATGAACTTTTGGAACATCAGCTGGCTCTGAAGACGGTAATAATACTTGCGTTACTCCTCCGTGGCTTTCCTCTAGCTCTTGACGTGGGGAGACATTTGTTGTCCTCGTAACCTGATCTGATGTGCTGCCTTCCCCAGAGGAATATTTACCAGCTGTGGTTTGAGGCACCACCAGAGCGTACATTAAAACCACCCCACCCAGTGTAAGAACATTTCTCAGACCTCCCCTACCCTATTGGTGTTTGTAAAAAAAAAACCAATAGCACATCGGAAATAATAGTTATTTTACTCTAAAACTCAGTTGTCGGGGCTGCAGGAGGGAGTTGATGTGGGAGGGTATTTCAGTGAGATGTGGGCCAGGAATCAGGCAGATTGCAGAAATCTGGTTTGTTTGAGGAAATATTCCCATGATTCTGCAAAGATTGAGATATGGGTGGTTTATGCAAGAGAAGCTATCCATAGGCAGTCTACATTATCGACACTGAGACACAGTTATAGGTTAATTTGGTTCCTTGTGGGCAACCCTGGATTAACTGATGTCACTGAACAGTGTTCCTCACAGCTGGGTTATGCTCTGTCTGGACGCTGGACAGAAACAGTAACTTTGTGTCAGATGGGGAGCAGGGAAAATGCGTATTGTAGTTGGCCTGTTGGTAAATAGGACATTAAATAATAAGGACTTGGGGTTTTAAACCAAAAGCTAAATGGTAAAGAGAGTTCTGGTGGGTGCTGAGAGGTGAATTACACAATTGAAAAGATGGACTTGGATTTTGTAGGAATTCTGAAGGCAATTGGGCTTGTACTTGAGCACTGTGGGACGAAGGTTAGCCTCGGTCAACCCCAGCGTAGATTGTCTTCAGGGGGCAGTTCAGACTGATGAAACCTTGATGGATGAGTTTGTTCAGACTGCAGGAGTGGACTTTTGAATTCCAGTGGCAATGTTTAAACATGGATGCAATTTGTCTCTCCACTCTCTGCTAAATGAATTCTTTCCAAACTGCTGTCAGCAACTTGTGACTTTCTTGATAATAGACTTTGTGTTTACAAAGCTGATTTCTTAACCCTTTAAAGCAATTATTTTTGGCAACACTAGCTAACATTCACAGCAAGCTCCCACACACAGCTGAGTTAAATGGTGATATTGGTTGAGGGAAATATTAGCCCAGAGGACACCAACAGAGCAATTTCCTTTCTGAATAACACAGGGAACCTTATACACCCACACCCAAACGGGCAGAATAACACAGGGAACCTTATACACCCACACCCAAACAGGCAGAATAACACAGGGAACCTTATACACCCACACCCAAACGGGCAGAATAACACAGGGAACCTTATACACCCACACCCAAACAGGCAGAATAACACAGGGAACCTTATACACCCACACCCAAACAGGCAGAATGGGCCTCCCCTTAACATTTCATCTAAAAAGGCAGCACATCTGGCCTATCTGCCTTGTTCAAAGATGTGCAGCCAAAAGAGAAGAAATGCTGGAAAATCTCAGCAGGTCTGGCAGCATCTGTAAGGAGAGAAAAGAGCTGATGTTTGGAATCCAGACAGTCCTTTGTCAAAGATGTGCAGGTTGGGTGATAATGCATGGGGGTTGGTGGGCCTGGGGAAGATGCTCTGGACAGTCACTGCAGGTTTGATGAGCTGAATGGCCTCCTGCACTGTAGGGCCTGCATTCTATGGTCATGTTTGAACCTGCAACATAAAGTGGAGTTTCTAAAATTGTGACAACCGGTTTGCTTTTGTCCCAAGTCACTGTGGTGGTACAATCGCTCCAGATAAGTTGGACAGGAGGCCACTAAATGTGGCAACTGGATGTTCATGTGCAACTGTCTGCAGAATAGTGACGATGCAAAGTTTAAATAAAAAAAGGACATTTTTGTAAATGGGGCAAGAGAAACAGATATCACTTCCCAAGATAAGCTGAGTGTTTTCAGGTGGGGGTGTATTCACAACATGTGCCTGGGATTTAAGATGTCTAAAGTTGACCAACTGTTTTTTGTTGAAGACAGTCCAATGTTTGGTGTGTGTTTGTTGAACTTGCAGATAGGTTTGGGAGTTGGTGCCAAGGATGAACTGAACATTGTGGAAATTGTACCAGACGATGAGAGTGCACCGGTTCCCATTGCGACACTCCAGCTTTCCATCCTCCCCATGGTTAGTCAATGAGCCATCCTTCTGCTGGACTCTGTGGCTATTTGATTTCTGCCCACCTTGGATGGTATTCCTGACCACTTGGTGATGGTGACTCCTCCCACTCCTCCACAACAATTCCTTTCCGTGCTGCTGCTGCTTCTCCCTTTTGGTTTGTGTGTTGAACTTGTGGAATTGTGTTTTCCACCAAGTGAATAATCCTCATTTCATCCTAGGCCACCATCTCTGGCATTGACCTGACTCCTCCAGTTACTTTCCGATTGAAGTGTGGATCTGGGCCTGTCTATGTAACTGGTCAAAACCTGGTCTGTAAGTATCAGTCTGATTTTTCCCCACAATCCTCTTTATCATTGATTTCTTCTGCACTTGGCTGAGAGGCAGGGTGATCCCATTCTGGCCTCAATGCTGCCCACCCCAATCACCTTTTGACTCCCTCATCAATCCTGAATGCCGTCTGGCTCCGAATCAGGACCCATGTCCCAGCCTCCACGATCTTTTTTTTTAGAACCCTACAGTGCAGAAACAGGCCCTTCGGCCCATCGAGTCTGCACCGAACACAATCCCACCCAGACCCGATCCCCATATCCCTACACATTTACCTGCTAATCCCTCTAACCTACACATCCCAGGATACTAAGGGGCAATTTTAGCATAGCCAATGAACCTAACCTGCACATCTTTGGACTGTGGGAGGAAACCGGAGCACCCGGAGAAAACCCACGCAGACACGAGGAGAATGTGCAAACTCCACACAGGCAGTGACCCGAGCCGGGAATCGAACCCAGGACCCTGGAGCTGTGAAGCAGCAGTGCTAACCACTGTGCTACCGTGCCGCCCCGAATCTGGAATTGTCTTCTCCTGAAAGTGAGCAAAGCTCTCCGCCTTAAAGGAAAGATCCCTTATTCTTCGTCCATTCCCTGGTTGAGGTCTCTCCCACAAGGGAAACATGTGCTCTCAGCACTCGGGCCTTGTATCACCTCTCATTTTCCTAAACTCCAACAAATGAAGGCCTAACCTTTCCTCTGCCCCCCCCCCTGTGCCACAAATCGGCTGCAGGTTCCAGCTGCCAGTTTTGAAACTGTCCTGGCTGAGTGAACATGGATGTGTTATCCAGCCAAGGCTGTCTGCTGGGTTGCTGTTGTTCCACGGCCTTTTGCATCCCCTTGAGTGAGGGAACAGATGAACAAGTTTGTGATATAAAAACATGTTGAAAATCCTGGGAGGCCAGACGGTATCTCTGAGGGAAGAATTGATGTTTCAGTTCCACTCTGAAGGGACACTGATCTGAAATCGGTGTTTGACTCCCCGCAGTCCTGACTCACTCTGAGCATTTTCTGTTTTGAGGAAAGGGACAGGAACAGGCCCTCCTGCACCAATCATGATACCTGCCTGAACTAAAACGATACGCAGTTATAGAGTGTGTATCGTTCCATTCCCATCCTAGTCATGTATTTGTCTCATTGCCCCTTTAACTGCCACAATTATACCTGCTCCCACTGCCTTCCCGGGCAGCACCTTCCAGACATTCACCACCCTTAGTGTAATTATTTTTAAAAACTTGCCTCGCACATCTCCTCCAACTTTTCCCCACACACTTTAAACCTCTGTCCCCTCGTACTTGACTTTTCTACCCTAAGAAAGGGCAACTGACTGTCCGCTCTGTTCATGCCTCTCAATCTTTATAGATCTCTATCAGGTCACCTCTTGAGCTGTCATTCCAGTGAGAACAAACCATGTTTCTCCAACCTCTCCTCATAGCTAATACCGCACCCCATATCAGGCAATATCCTGGTCAACCTCTTCTGTACCTTCTCCAAAGCCTCCACGTTGTTCAGGGAGTGTGGCGACTGGAATTGTATACAATATTCGAAATCAGGCCTAACTAAGGTTCTATGTAGCTGCAGCATGGCCAATTTTTGTACTCAATGCCCTGACCGATGAAGGCAAGCATGCCATCTGCATTGCCACTTTGTGATTGGTGAATATGGATGTCCAGTTCTCTCTCAGTGTTCTACCATAGTGTATATTTCCTAAATGCATTCTGTCACTTGTCTGGGTTAAAATCCATCTGCCATTTCTCCGCCCAAGTCTCCAACTGTTGTTTATCTTGCTGTATCCTCTGACGATCTTCTTTACTATCTGCAACTCCACCAATTTTTGTCATCTGCAAACTTGCGAATCAGACCAGTGACGTTTTCCTCAATCATTTGTGTACACTACAAAGATCCCAGAACTGATCTGTGTGGAACATGGTGAGTCACAGCCTTCCATACAGAAAAGCATCCCTCTGTCTCCTATGGCCAACCCAATCCTATATCCATCTTGCCAGCTCTCCTCTGCTGTCTGCCCATGAGGTGCCTTGCCAAAGGCCTCACTGAAGTCCATGTAAACAACATCCACTGCCTTTCCCTCACCTATCATCATCTCTTGCTCAAAAAAAATACTCAATCAAGTTCATGAGACATGACCTCCCCTTAACGAACCATGCTGTCCATCACTAAGTCCATTTGTTTCCGAATGTGAATAAATCCTGTCCCTCGGTATCTCTCTTCCAATACTTTACCCACCACTGACACAAGGCTCTGATTTCTGGTATCCAACATCGAGTATTACACTTTCCTGCTCTGCATTCCTTTGCTCCTCTCATCTGTTTTGGAAATGTCTTGGTGTCAAAAAGGGTTGCATGATCACCAGTTTAATCGTACAAACTCTGAGCAAGTTTCTTGCTCTCTGCTGTTCTTTCAACAGCTCATAGCAAGTACACACGTTCAGATCGAGGATTTGATCTCAATCTGTGATGTAAATGACCCAATGAGCACTGATGTTGCTGGGGGAGGTCAGTCTTGCTCTGATGGATGTTGGTATTGATGTTTGCTCTCAGATGAGTGCACTGTGATTGCTGGCTGGACTCAATCCTGAAAGCTGTTCCTCTTTCCATCTCCAGTGGAAGATTACTCATGGGATGAGGAAGAGGAGGAAATGGGGGAAGAGGAGGAGGAGGAGGGGGAGGAAGAGCAAGAAGAGGAGAAAACCCCACCCAAGCCAGCAAAAAGATCGGCCACCACCAAGAAAGCAGGTCTTTCAAAGGTCATTGCTTTTATTCGTCTTGGGGTGGAGGGGAATAAACTTACCTGGTTCGAAAGCTTTTGAGCTTGTTGTCTAATTCTAGAATATTTTTTTTTCAGAAAAAGAAGGTAGATGCTGAAAAGACAGAGTAAGTGAGTGTTTTACCCAGCATCACTGACAGATTGAATATTCCCACACTGACTTCTCTTCCTTTGCAGAGAAGACTCGGATGAGCAAGTGCCAGTTAAAAAGGTAGGCTTGAATTTTCTTCACAAATCAAACCAGCCGCGTTGCTTTGTGAAACGTTCTTATCCTTGTCCCTCCATCTGTGATTCCTCCCACTGGTCTGTGGCAATGCCCTGGTCTCTGATCCCCTCGCCTGAAGGCTGTTATTGCCCAGTCTGAACTGTCCAAACACTCCATGGTTAATGGAACATCTGGAACCTGATGTGCGAGATGATGCAAATTGGTGAATTATATAACTTAAATTTTTACATGGGTTATATATTCATAATTGCTCACGAATTGGGTGACCAATATTTTGCATTATGATCAATTGCTCCTCAAATCTCCTGGAACATCAGTGAACTATTTGGATGGTAAGCAAAAGAAGTGTAGAATGCAGGAATCAGGCCCCCACAGAAGGCCTTTGATAATCCTAGACATTGCTGGATGGACGAAGCTTCCGTATGAATGAGTTCATCCATTTTAAGAACATAAGAAATAGGAGCAGGAGTAGGCCATCTAGCCCTTCGAGCCTGCCCCGCCATTCAATAAGATCATGGCTGATCTGTCGTGGCTCAGTTCCACATTCCCGCCCTCTCCCCATAACCCTTAATCCCCTCTCTTATCAAAAACCCATCAACCCGCGTCTTAAAAATATTTAGCGAGGCAGCCTCCACCACTTCAACGGGCAGAGAATTCCAGAGATTCACCACCCTTTGAGTGAAGAAGTTCCTCCTCAACTCTGTTCTAAACCGCCCGCCCTTTATCTTGAGGCTGTGCCCCTGAGTCCTACTGTCCTTTCTGAGCGGGAAGAGTCTTGAATAACAGCAAAATAGACTATTATTTAAATGGTAAAAAATTGCAGCATGCTGCTGTGCAGAGGGATCTGGGTGTCCTTGCGCAGGAATCTCAAGGAGTTGGTTTGCAGGGGCAGCAGGTAATGAAGAAGGCAAATGGAATTTTGTCCTTCGTTGCTGGAGGAATGGAGTGTAAAAACTGGTTTTGTTGCAGCTGTATAAGGTGCTGGTGAGGCCATACCTGGAGTACTGTGTACAGCTTTGGTCTCCTTACCTGACAAAGGATATACTGGCACTGGAGGGGGTGCAGAGGAGATTCACTCGGTTGATTCTGGAGTTGAGAGGGTTGGCTTATGAGGAGAGACTGAGTAGACTGGGACTATACTCATTGGAATTCAGAAGAATGAGGGGAGATCCTATAGAAACATATCAGATTATGAAGGGAATAGATAAGATAGAAGCAGGGAAGTTGTTTCCACTGGCGGGTGAAACTGGAACTCAGAGGCATGACCTCAAAATAAGGGGGAGTAGATTTTGGACTGAGTTGAGGAGGAACTTCTTCACACAAAGGGTTGTGAATCTGTGGAATTCCCTGCCCAGTGAAGCAGTTGAGGCTCCCTCATTGAATGTTTTTAAGGCAAGGATAGATACATTTTTGAACAGTAGAGGAATTAAGGGTTCTGGTGAGTGGGTGGGTAAGTGGAGCTGAGTCCATGAAAAGATCAGCCATGATCCTATTGAATGTGGGGCCAGATGGCCAACTCCTGCTCCGAGTTGTGTTCTTCCCTTGGGCTAGATCTAGCTAATTTACTGCATGACTGCAACGTTACTACTTTTCTCAAACATAATAAAATGGATAGAAGGCAGACATTTGCAAATGTTGCTGGTTTTGAAAATATTAGTTCAACATCTCCAATAAAGCCTTCTTCTGTAGAAGGGTAAAGAGGTGACAAGTGTTTGTCCAAAGGCACAATTTGACCATGTGGCATGAAGGACTCTGAGCAAAAATGAAATCTTTGGGAATTGTGGAAGGTGAAATCTCTGCTGGATGGAATTGTACATTGCATCAGTAAAAGTAGGTGGTTATTGGAATTTCAGTCTGAGGACATCACTGCAATTGAATACTGTCCTCGGACCAACAATCTGATTCCACAATATTCGTACCATGTACTACTGCTCCGATACTGCGGTTCATCCTCAGCAAGACCTGGATAAGATGCAGGCTTGAGCTGGTTTGGTATGAATGTTCCTTGACATTTCAGTTCTAAGCAATGATCATCTCCAATAAAGAATCAAACTCTCTCCCCCTTTGACAGTCAATGACACCACCATTTATGTTCCCCAAAACCCTCAACTATGAACTGAACTGGACCAATCATAGAATTGCTTTGGTTCCAAGAGCAGGTCAAAGTTTGGAACTCTGCCAATAGTGACCCCTCTCCAGGCTCTCCCAAGCATGGCCATCCTCCACTAGGCAAAATCACAGCAGTGGACACCATCTACAGGATGCACTGCTGTAACTCAGCAAGCCTCCTTTCGACAGTACCCTGGTATTGTGGCTCAGGTGAGAAACTCAAGTCCTTTATGGTTCGGACATTCTCCACAAGTTTTGAATTGTGAATTTGGCTAGGATGAGCATGGTAGGTGAGGTATGATTCAACAACCCAGTAGGGAGCTTTTATCAAATTCATTTCCGAATGTAGTTAACAGGGAAAGAAAATTAGCCACAACTTTGATCAATGACAAACAAAAGAATGTCTTAACTCTTAATTCCAGAACAAGGTGAACTTGGAATGTAGGTTGGTCCTTGGGACCAGGATGTTGTGGCCATTACGGAGGAAGGGTTGTTGGTATTTCTGGGGTATAGATGTTTCAGTAAGAGGAGGGAAGGTGGTGAAAGTGGGGGAGGAGTAGTATTGTTATTCGAGGATGGTTTAACAGCTCCTGAAAGGCATTTCGAGGGGGATCTGCCAACTGAGGTAATATGGGCTGATCAGGATCAGTCATATTATTAGGAGTTTTCTATCACTGCCCCCGCCCCCCCATGGGAGGAAATGGCAAAGCAGATTATGGGTAGGTGTGGAGGTCACAGGGTAGTTATCATGAGTGACTTTAACTTTGCAGATATTGATTGGAACCTTTTATAGGTCGAATAGTCCAGATGTGGCAGTTGTTGTAGTTTGTGCGGGAGGGTTTCCTGACACAATGTCAATAGGCTGACAAGAGGTGGGGCCTCAGACTTGGTAGTGGGTAATGAACCAGGCCAAGTGTTAGATTTGTTTGAGGGACAGCACTTTCGTGACCACAATTTGGTGCCTTTGATGATTGCAATGGAGAGGGGTAGGGCCATTTGGCAGAGCAAGGTTTATAATTGGGGGAGGGGTAATTATGATGCAATTCGGCAAGAATTAGGGAGCAGAAGATGGGAACAGAATCTGTCAGGTTTGGGCACAAAGGAAAAGTGAAGCTTTTTCTGGGAACAAATACTGTGTGTCCTTGATAGGTGTGTCCCTGTCAGGCAGGGAGGAAATGGCAGAGTGAGGGAACCATGGTTCACAAGAGGTTGAATGTCTTGTCAGGAGGACAAAGGAAGCATATGTAAGGCTGAGAAAATGTGCTTCAGCTGGGTCGCTTGAGGGTTACAAGGTAGAAAGGAATGAGCTATAAAAGGGCTTAGGAGAGGGCATGACGAGTCCTTAGCGGGTCAGATAAAGGAAATCCAAGGGTTTTATTTCATGAGAAATAAAAGAATGACCAGGGTGAGGTTAGGGCCAGTTAGGGCCAAGAATAGCAGTGGGAACTTGTGCATGTTGTCAGAAGAGATGGGTGAGGTGTTGAATGAATACTTGTGTTTAGCAAGGAGAGGGGCCATGTTTTTGAGGATATGTGATATTGAGGCTGGAGGAGGCAGATGTTCTGAGGAAAGATGATTAGCAATTTTGAAAAACCTGAGGGTCCACATGTTCCCTGGACCAGATGGGATACATCCGGGAGATTGCAGAGCCTTTGGCTTTGATCTTTGGGTCCTCACTGTTCCACGGGGATTGTGCCATAGGATTGGAGAGTGGCGAATGTTGTTCCTCTCTTCAAGAAAGGAAATAGGAATGACCCTAGGGATGATAGGCCTGTCAGTCTGTCTGCAGTGGTCTGTAAGTTAGTGGAAAAGGTCCTGAGGGACAGGATTTATGACCATTTGGAAAGATGCAGCTAAATCTGGGACAGTCAGCACAGATTCATGAGGATAAGTCATGCCTCTCAAATTTGATTGAATTCTTTGAGGAGGTAACAAAGTGTGTAGATGAAGGTAGAGCAGTTCATGTTGTATACATGGATTTTAATAAGACGTTTGATAAGGTTCCCCATGGGAGGCTCATGAAGAAAATAAGGAGGTGTGGGATAGAGGGACACTTGGCTGATTGGACACTGGCTGTCTCAGAAGACAGAGGGTGGTGGTGGAGGGAAAATTTTCTGACCAGTTACCAGCAGTGTACCACAGGGATCAGTGCTGGGTCCTCTGCTATTTGTGATACTTACCAATAACTTAGGGGCTGAAGAGTGGGTTAGTAAATTTGCTGCTGATGACACCAAGATTGGTGGAATAGTGGATGAGGTGGAGGGCTCTTGTAGGCTGCAAAATGACATTGATAGGATGCAGAGCTGGTCCAAAAAGTGGCAGATGGAGTTCAAACCTGATAAGTGCAAGGTGATTCATTTTTAACAGGACAAATTTTGAATGCAAGTTACAGGGTCAACTGCAGGGTTCAGAGGAATATGAAGGAACACATCTTGCGGTTCGCATCCACAGATCTCTGAAGGTGCCACTCAAGCGGACAGAGCTGTGAAGAAGGCTTATAGTGTGTTAGTGTTTAAGAGCCGTGGGGTTATGCTCCAACTCTACAAGACTTAAGTGAGACCACATTTGGAATATTGTGTGCAGTTCTGGTCACCTCACTCTGAGGATGTGGAACCATTGGTGAGAGAGGAGGTTTGCCAGGATGCTGCCTGGTTTGGAGGGGTGGCCTTATGAGAAAAGGTTGAGGGAGCTGGCGCTTCTCTTGAGCGGAGGAGGATGAGAGGTGTCTTAATAGAGGTTTATAAGATGATGAAGGAGATAGAGTGGACATTCAGAAACTATCTCCTTGGGTGAATGGAGCTGTTGTTAGTGGGCATAACTATAAGGTTGATTATGGGAAATATAAGATTCTTCACTGGTTGGGGTGTAGAATGCACTGCCTGCTGTGATAGTGTCAGGAATTTTCAAACGGTTATTGGGTAGGCACATGGAGCACTCCAGAATGATGGGGAGTGGGATAGCTTGATCTTGGGTTTGGACATAGCACAACATCGAGGGGCTGAATGGTCTGTGCTGTGTTGTGCTGTTCTGTTAATTGAATATTCAAGCTGTTTGAACAAATGGCATCCTGTCATAGACAAAACCCTTTTCACAGGCTTAACATAGCATAGATTAAAACCCCCCTTGTCTGGAATTGTCTTTTTAAAGGCTGCACTTCCAGAAGGCAAAACATTGCTTTGAGATAACCAGCAGAACAGAAAGAGAGAGAGACTTCAACTGCTTTCTTGCTTGATGCCCCTGCTAAAATTAAAAACTGGAGCCTCCCCACTCTCAATCTTAAACTCATTGGAAAGGGGAAAAAAACTGTCCAAACACAGACCTTTATCTCCTAACAATGTACGTTTGTAAAGTTAATCCCAGAGTAAACACACAACAGCATTTAAGTCACTTAAGCAATAGAAGAACATCTCCAGTTGACCTCGCTGAAGCTGTGAGCTGTAGAAAAAAAGACACTGACATCACATTCTAAATCTCTCCCACCTCGAACTACAAGGGCAGCAGATGCATAGGAACACGAATCCCTTCCCAATCTCTCTCCATCCTGACTTGGAACTAGATCCCTTTTCCTTCACTGTCTGAATCAAAACTGTACTGTGGCCATACCTCGACCACAGACGATAAGTGGCTCATAAAGGTGGAACGTCATTCCCACATCACAGACAATAGATGTTGGCCTTAAAAGTGGCACCCATACCCTGTGAAAGAGTGGGAGGTGGAGCAACAGAGCTGTGTGTAGGTTGTGGTGAAATATTTTCCACCACCACCACATGGTCCTCTGCTCAGGCAGTGAGTCCTGTCCAACACAACTTCCATCACCTGAGCTGGAGGGAGACGACAGACTTGTGAAAATCTGGCTTTGCCCAAGCTGGTCTATTTAATTCCCACTGCCTCGGGAGCTTTACTGCTGTCACACAAACTGAGAACTTCCTTTTCACATCCTAGGGAAAAGACAAAGTGAGAAGTACAGCGGCAAAGAAGTAAATATGACTGGGAAGTATGGAAGGAATATTTGAAAGGTAAGATCCCAGTGATTTATCCTCTTGTGGAAGACGGGGCAGAAAGATAGAGGCACTGGCAGTAGAATAGCTGTTTGTGTAACCTACCTTTTGGAAGAGTTTGAGGGTCACAGAGAATTCAATACTTGGACTTGAAAGTGAATGAGCCACTTTTTTGATGCCTTTTAACTGTGACAAAGGGTCATCAGGACTTGCAATGTCAGCACTTGTCTCCCCTTGCAGATATTATGTGGATATGCTGGCATTGGACTGGGGTAAACACAGTAAAAAGTTTGACAACGCCAGCTTTAAGTCCAACCAATTTATTTGATAGTACACTCACTGGCTAGTGAGTGTGCGTGAGTGCCAGTGAGTGTACTATCAAATAGATCAGTTGGACTTAAGCCTGGTGTTGTCAGACTTTTTCCTTGCAGATATTGCCAGACCTGCTGAGATTTTCCAGTGTTTTCTCTTTTGGTTTCCGATTCCATGTCTTACATTTCCCTCCAGCTCTTGGTTCTATCGTACTTGGGTCAAATGTGAAGCTGGGCTAAGAATCAACTCAGTGTAAAATCACTTGCCATTGGAAACTGTTGCAACTTTCCATAAAACCAACATCTTTTTTTAATTGCGAATACACGTGAAAATGTTTTTTTTAATGCCTCCCCATTGTCTACTTATTGAAGCTATCATTCCCCAATCCTGTACTGCTCACAATGTGAGGATCGTCATTCAGTTGTGTTTTGAGCAACTTTAGAACTTGGCAGCTATTCCAGGCGGGAATGGGAAATAAATCCTCTTACTGGTCATGTGGTAGACTGGGGTGGAAGAATCAAGATTACTTGGATCAAGGCTTCACCATTTTCCTTGGGCAGCACCTTCCAAATCCATGGCCACTTCTCAAAAGGACAGGAGCAGCAGGTACTTGGGAACACCACTGTCTGCAGGCTCCCTCGCAAACCCCATCCTGACTTGGAAATGTATCAGCTGTTCCTTCACTGTCACTGAATCCAAATCCTGGAACTCCCTCCCTCATGGCACTACGTGTGTTGCTACACCTCATGGAGCAGCTCACACCACCTCCTTCCAGGACAGTGGGAATGGATGAATTGATAGCCAGCAATGCTCGCATCCTGGAAAATGAATTTGAAGTCAAGTTAGTGCCCAGTGTTCACCCAGCCAGCAGACAAAGTTGTCTTCAAGTTGTTGCAACCTTCAGCCATGCATTCAGAGAAGAATCCCAACTTCAAAGTTCCCAGGCACGGAATGGAATGATAGAGCTATGAGATGAAATTGGTTCAATGACTAAAAAATGTCATCAGAGTTTCCTTTTAAAGAGCATCTTAATCGAGTGGCACAGTGGTTTGGACTGTTATCTCTCAGCATCAGGAACCTGGGTTCAATTCTGGCCTTGGAGGACTATCTATGCAGAGTTTTTGCAAGTCTCCCCATGTCTGGGGGGGGGGGGGGGGGTGTGGGGGGGGGTGTGGTTCCCCCCTCCCCTCAGGCCAAAGATGTGTAGGTCGGGGGGATTGGCTATGTTTAATGTGCAGCATGATGGGGTGGGTGTGCAGATGTGAACGGTTTAGTAACCACTGCAGGCGTTGTGTGAAAAGCATGGTAGACTGAAGGAGAGGGGGGAATGGAAGAGCTTTGGGTGCAGACAGCTATCATGATAAAACAGGAACTGGCAACTTTGTTGGATTCTGATAGAATAATTCAGAATATTTTATTCCCCCCCCCCCCCCCCCCTCTCCAGGTAATCGACAAAAGCCCAGAGGAAGGACTTTAACTTATTTTTTGTGAAACATTGGAATAAAGGTCATACTTTGCTACACCTGTCTCATGTCTATCTCTGCTGGCCTTGTGCGCAAACAGAATGAATCTGACCTTGGTGGGCCAATCCAGGTGAAGGGAAGGCCACTGATGGAGTGCAGGAAGTTGAGGATGGGGCAGGAAGTGCTGAGATGGTGGATAGGAAAGATTTGTTTCCCAGTTAATTAGGAAGAGGGGGGAGTTGAGTATTTCTTTACTGGAATGCTGATGGTCTGAACCTCTTGCCCTGGAGGCAGGCGGAGGCAGAAAGAACTCAGTGTTGTGCAGATTGAAGTGTTTTAACTGACGTGGCTCCAGCCCTTCACAGGAACAGCCTCTTTGACCCTCCAAGCCTGCACTGACCATGCTGCCCAACTGAACTAAACCCCCCCCCCCCAATCCTTCTGGCGACCAGATCCCTCCCCATCCCATTCAATTCATGGATTTGTCCAGATGCCCCTTAAAACTCTATTGTAGCTGCTTCCACTACCTCCCCCAGCAACGAGATCCAGGCATCCACCACCATCTGATTTTTTAAAAAACTTGTACATCTCCTGTAAATCTCCTTTAAACCTTGCCCCTTGCACCTCAAACCTGTGCCCCCTGACTAACTGACTCTTCCACCCTGGGAAGAAGGGTGATTATCCATTCTGTCCATGCCCCTCATAATCTTGTAGACTTCTATCAGGTCTCCCCTCAACCTCTGTTGCTCCAGTGAGAACAAACCAAGTTTCTCCAGCCTCTGCTCATAGCTAATGCCCTCCACACTAGGCAACATCCTGGTAAATCTTTGCTGACCCCTCTCCAAAGCCTCCATATTCTTGACTACCTCCTCCACTTGCAATCCCACTGTGTGACCCCATGTACCTGTACACCCAGATCCCTCTGCCTGTTGATAATCTTAAAGGTTTTGCCATTTTCTGTCTATTTCCTAATCTGTAATTAGACCTTCCAAATGCATTACCTTAAGTTTTGTGTGGAAAAGTGGCAAAGTGACATCCAGGTTAGATCAATCTGAGCTGGGACACAACAGATCCAATGACAGTTCCTGTGCTGTAAGTAGGCTTTCTGTTTGGCTCGAATTGGAAAGATGCAGGCTTTGAGAACACAAGCTGTGGCAGTATTTGAACACTGGAACAAGGACTTTCCAATTGTAGTTTTGAATGGGCAGAGGGGTGATGGATTGACAGGAATTGATGTCAGCAGAGTCTTTGCGTTGAGTTAAAGTGCAAGGTGGGAAGCTAGTTATGATTGATGCTCAAGGGTAATGGAAGCATTTTGCTTTTTGTGAACTGAAAAAGCAATTTGGTGTGAGATGACACTGCAAGTACTCACTCCATGGATGTTTTTTTAGTTTAATAATATATTGTGCCTCACGGTAGCACTGGTTAGCACTGTTGCTTCACAGCTCCAGGGTCCTGGGTTCGATTCCTGGCTCGGGTCACTGCCTGTGTGGAGTTTGCACATTCTCCTCGTGTCTGCGTGGGTTTTCTCCGGGTGCTCCGGTTTCCTCCCACAGTCCCAAGATGTGCGGGTTAGGTTCATTGGCTATGCTAAAATTGCCCCTTAGTGTCCTGGGATGTGTAGGTTAGAGGGATTAGCAGGTAAATGTGTAGGGATATGGGGATAGGGTCTGGGTGGGATTGTGTTCGGTGCAGACTCGATGGGCCGAAGGGCCTGTTTCTGCACTGTAGGGTTCTGTATGCAGGGTAGAATAGGTGTGGGGTGATGCGGCGGCGCGGGCTCGTTGGGCCGAAGGGCCTGTTTCCCGTGCTGGGTTGTTCTTTGTTACTCTTTGTTACTTTTCTTTTGTGAAGACATCGAGCTTTTAACTTGCTGTGTGGGATGTCAGCTTCCTGCTGCCCTGTTAGGGGCAGTGTTTCCATAGCTTCAGTTACTCACTGTTCAGTCAGCTTGTTTTACACGGTTGTGAGTGTAGCCTTCAGCAAGGCAGTGAAGCTAGTGTGAGTGACCTCAATGCTGTGGTAATCTCAGTGCACAGTCACTCAGTGATGTTTCTGCTCACGCGGATAAGCCTGCACTGACCATGCTCCCTGACTGAAGTAAAACCCCCTGCCCTAGTGGGGGACCATATCCCTCCATTCACAGCCTCTTCATGTATTAATACTCCCGGCCCAGAATATGAACTGATATTAAAGATAAAGTGATTTGAACCTTCTGCTCCCCTGCTGTGGGCCAGTTCCTGGATCGTATGGGTCATCTGGCCCAACTGGGGACTTCTCCAAGAAATCCAGCATCACGGAACCTAAGCACCTTTCTCTTTTTGAACGTCGTACTGTGGAGCACTTGTCCTGAGGCAAAAAAAAAGCTGTTTTCTTTTCATCTTTATCTCTGGAACTTTTTTCCCCCTCCTGGAGTGTAGGAGGCTAAGGGGTGATCTTATAGAGGTCTATAAAATAATGAGGGGCACAGATCAGCTAGACAGTCAATATCTTTTCCCAAAGGTAGGGGAGTTTAGAGCTCATGGAGGGGATAGGTTTAAGGTGAGGGGAGAGTTATACAAGTGTCCAGAGGGTGGTGAGGGTCTGGAACAAGCTGCCAGAGGTGGGTACAACTGTCTTTTAAAAAGCATTTAGATAGTTACATGGGGACGTAGAACCCTGCAGTGAAGAAAGAGGCCCTTCAGCCTATCGAGTCTGTACCGACGACACTCCCACCCAGGCTCTATCCCCATAATCCTACATATTATACCCACTCATCTCTCTAACCTAAGCATCTTCGGACACTAAGGGGCAATTTTATCTTGGCCAATCAACCTAACCCAACTCTGCCCACGGAGTGATTCAAGACACTTTGGTTGCGATCTATGCAGTCAGCCAGCTCGGTGCTGCCCCTGGTGAGTCAATGGGTGAAAATTCCTCCTTGATCACCCTCCAGTCCCTGTACATTAGCACCAACAAGGGGAAGGCCATCAGGTTCTGCAAAACAAAAATGTCTCTTCAATTGGAGCAGCTTTGTTTGTGCTTCTTTCTGAGAATGGGAAATGTTGGGTGTACAAATTCCGAAGGATGGAGCAGCACACCACGAATCCAAGGTGAAAAAGATGATCTGTTCTCGAGTTGTATTGTGAGGTTCCAGTAGAGGGCAGCATCATAGCAAGACACACATTTCCCCCCTCTCTGCCTGCAAAGAGCTACTTTCCCAATGAAACCTCAATATTCAATAGCTGGCATCCCAACACCCACAGTATCACAGCAATTTGTTAATGTTCTAGGGGATTATTTTTATTTCTCACAAAAGTTGAGGCTTTGTGGAGTTGAACTGCAGAATCAAGTGCAAATGAAGTTTATTTACTCGTTACAAGTTACATTAACATTGCAATGAAGTTGCTGTGACAATCCTCCAGTCGCCACGTTCTGTCTCCTGTTTGGGTCAATGCATGTCTTTTGGACAAGTAAACTGGAGGAAACCCATGCAGATGCATGGAGAATGTGCAGTGATCCAAGTGAGAGATCAAGCCCAGTTCTCTGGCACTATGAAGCAGCAGTGCTAACCACTGTGCCACCCTATCAATACCCACGGTATCTTTGAAGATGGTAGAAAAAGCTTGATGGGTTAAATAGCCATCTCCTATCACTTTGTTCTTGGAGTATGTACTCGAATACTGGATAACTCTATTTATTTAGCAAGGATGCCAGGCCTTCCTGAGGGGTGGAGAAGGTTTAGAATGATGGTAGGGAGGAAGTACTGCAGTTATGTTAGGAGTGGAGAAACTATCCTCCTTTTTTGAGTGGAGAATACTAAGGCCAGATTGGATCAAGGTGTGTTTGAGTATTTTTTTGAAAAGGTAATTAAATATATCGATATGTAGCGTAGTTGATGCAGATTATATGGACTTCAGTGAGGCCTTTGACAAGGACCCCAACTGGAAAGCTGTCCACAAGGGTAAAGCTCATGGAATCCAAAACAAGTTGGCAAACTGAATCCAAAATGTGCTTACTAGGAGATAAAAGGATGATGGTGGATGGCTGGTCTTGTGATTAAAAGCCTATATCCAGCAGCATATTACACTGACCAGTGCTGGGATCCTTGCTGTTATGTACATAAATGATTTGTTTGTGAATGTACAAGGTATAATTAGTAAATGTGCCTATGGCAGGAAAATTGGTGGTGGTAGTGAGGAAGAGAATCTTGGTTACAGGCTGAGAGCTGGGATGTTGGGCAAAGCAGTATATAAGGAACAAGCACTCATTGCCCAAGGCTCTGGTCTGAGTGCTGGTAAATGGGGTTAGTATGGATTGGTATCAACATAGTGGGCCAAAGAGCCTGTTCCTGAGGCGGAAACATTTACACGACTTTGGGGAATAAACTTGTTCCCCCCATGGGACAGGAGGAACTGTAAGTAGCAGACTCCACAACTCGCCCTGGTCCATTGAAATTTCAGTTCTGTTTGGTTTTTGACGATCCTGTTTTTAAATGTACCTCCCTTGGTCTTTGGTCGTTGTCTTGTGCATCCTGCAGTCACAGTGGAGCCTCAATCAGGGAGGTGAAATGTGTCTCACCGATCTCTGGTCTCTCTACGTCAGGTCCTGCAAACACTTCTGCCCCAGTTTCCTGTAGCGTGCTTCCGTAAGACTATCGGACACAGGAATAGAATTGGGCCACTCGGCCCATCGAGTCTGCTCTGCCATTCAATCATGTCTGATATTTTTCTCATCCCCATTCTCCTGCCTTTTTCCCATAACCCCTGATCCCCTCCTTAATCAGGAACCTATCTATCTCTGTCTTAAAGACAATCAATGACCCGGCCTCCACAGCCTTCTGCGGCAAAGAGTTCCACAGACTCTCTGACTGAAGAAATTCCTCCTCCTCTCTGTTTTAAAGGATCGTCCCTTCAGCCTGAGGTTGTGCCCTCTGGTTCCAGTTTTGCCTACTCGTGGAAACATCCTCTCCACGTCCACTCTATCCAGGCTTCGTGTGTCCTTCTGAACTCCAATGAGTACAAACCCAGAGTCCTCAACTGTTCTTCATACAACAAGCTCCTCGTTCCAGGGATCATTCTTGTGAATCTCTCCTGGACCCTTTCCAAGGCACTTCTGCCCAGTTTCTTGTTGCAAGCTTTGGTTGCTGATGCAGTCTATCTCTGTGTGCCTGGGGTATTAGGCAGTGCTGGCGAAACGTTTAAATTTTCTCTGACGATTGTGGAAGTTTAGTTGTAGTTTCATGACCATTCTAATAGTGTTGATTGCCCAGACTGCAAAGAACCATGGGAGAGTGAGGTGGCTTTGTCAGTTTTTGTGTGGATATCAATCTCCACATCAAGCAACCTTGAAGATGTTACCTCCTAGATGTGAACCTTGTATTGCAGGATGGTGTTGGGAGGACACAATGTCCTTGGCCAGTGAAATTCAAGTTTGTGAGCAGGTGGTGTTGCTATGGGATGCTAAAGTCTGCCACTACTGTAGCCTTGTGATGCATGAATAACCCATCCCGAAGAAAAGGAATGGGCTATTTGATTTATTATTGTCACATGTATTCACAAACAGTGAAAAGTATTGATTCTTGCGCGCTCGACAGACTAAGCATACTGCTCATAGAGAAGGAGAGAGTGCAGAATGTAGTGTTAAAGTTGTAGCTCGGGTGGAGACAAAGATCAACTTGGCACAAGGTAGGCCCATTCAAAAGTCTGACAGCAGCAGGAAGAAGTTGGTTGGTATGTGACCACAGACTTTAATTACCCACCCTAATTCGAGCAAAGGCATGTGTTCCAAAATGGTTGCCTTATGGTCCCCTGCACACTCCCAATTTTAATCACTCTGCTATCAGTGGTGAAATAACTTCAGCCATATGGACCCAACTTCTGGAATTCCCTCCCCAAACCTCATCTCCGTCTCTCCTGTTTAAAGCCCACATCTTTGATCACAATATCATTCTACTGTCCCAGGTGGGGAGGAGGAGTGTAAAGGAAAGGTTACAGGACTCACTCTGTATTTGCCTCTGTGGGGTCGGGTGTTGAATTGAAATTTCTAAGTGGGTATTTGCCGAAGATAAAGGTTTTGTGCAAAGTTGAGCAGTCACATTTCATCCGTGTGCACAGTTTCCAGAAATAGCGAAGACTTTAACAATCAGAGGGTTCCCCCAGTGAACCATTCTGTTCCAGATTTGGGAGTGGGTGTCATGTGATGATCCATCTCTTTCTGTTTAAAAATCAACACTTCGTCTTGGCTTACATTTTGTGACCATGTACCACAGGGGGGTCGGGGAGTGGGGTGGATATGGAGAGAGGAGAGCAAGTTGGTGACTTGTCTGAAAGGAGAAGTGACTTCTTCCATGTGAATTTTGAATGAGAGTAAGACTTGTGCTTCTGTTACCTCTCTCACTGACTCAGTACTCCACAGCCCACTGAGAGACATCAGCCAGCTCACGCACAGCAAGATCCCACAGCCAGCATTGGGATTGAAGCCCCCTGATCTGTTCTTGTGGCGGTGAGAGAGACATAGCCTCAGGCCCCTTCCTTGGCACAGTGAGATTTGTATTCCCCTCAGAGGGTCATAGGGTGAAGCCAAGTTTGTTCATTGGTCACAAGTAAGGCTTACGTTAACACGGCCATGAGTTTACTGCACCACACTCCAGCACCCGTTCGGGTCAATGCACCCAAACCCGCACGTCTTTCAGACTGTGGGAGGAAACCAGAGCACCTGGAGGAAACCCACGCAGACACGGGGAGAACATGCAAACTCGGTACAGACAGTGACCCAAACCGGGAATCGAACCTGGGTCCCTGGCACTGAGGCAGCGGTGCTAACCCACTGTGCCACCCCAGGGAGCCTCGCTTTCGCGTCTTGTCTGAGAAAAGGACATTTCTGTCACTCCCCTGATGGAATGTCTGTCAACAAATCTCCAAGGCAACAAGGCTGTTTTGGGCTGTGCGCCGGGGACTGAGGGAGTCTTGGCTCCAGCCGAGGCTTCCCCTCCGTCCCCAGCGGAGAAAACCCAGCTGCTGAGAGGTTGTGGGTGGGGGAGATACTCAGTCAGGGTTTGTTTGGATACTGCTGGCCAGCTTGATGACAGAGGGCTCAACGGGAGGGGAACAGGCGTGTCCCAGTAGGGATCCAGCTCAAACCACATGGCAGATTTTCCATCGGGAATGTGTAAGAAACCAGCAGGATTTAACTTCCACTGTGTGTGAGATTGTCATCCACTAACGAGATCCTAGTTGGAGGGGGATTGAGAAAAACCAGGAAGGCAGTGTTGTACGGGGATGTAATATCTATCTGGCCTCTTCCCTCTCGGTGATACAGTATTGTGGCATTAGGACAGGTAACCGATTGCTTGGTCAAAGATATCGGCTTTTAAGGAGGAGATACAGGTGAGGTTGAGGAAGGAAATTCCAGAAGTTGGGCTCATGCGGCTGGAGATATTTTGCCACTGATAGCAGGGATTAAAACTGGGAGTGTGCAGGGGGACCAGAACTCGAGGGTTCTAAGATCGGAGGAGGTGAGAAAGGAATGGAGCAGTTTTAGATTTGCAACTTTAAAAACAGAGGCAGGGACATGGCAAGTAACTTTTTTTTTTCCTCTCCTGAGAATTTATGGGGAAGCTGTTCCTTCGGGCGAGCGTAACACTCCAGTGCTGGCATCTTGTGCTCGCTTCCACCAGTGTGGGGGTGCTGCAGTTTCAGAGTAGAAGCATGTTACCTGATCTCTTGAAGGGTTAACCGCTGGCTGACTCACTCCTCTTTCCCCCCCCTCCCTCCCTCCCTCTAAACTCCTGAAATTTCCACCTCCTGTGCATTCTTACCAGTTGAACAAAAGGCTCTTGCAGGTAGGTGTCAATGCCCTGGGACTTTTTTTGTGTGACCGGTACATTTGGCAGGAATTAGTGTGTGATGTTCGAGCGACACCTCCCATAATTACCACCATTTGGTCAGGCTGATCTTTGAGAGTCTGGGGCCTGCCCAGATTAGCTTCAGTTGGAGATTGGAATCATGCTGCTCTCCCTCTTTAATACACCATCTGCATGTTTCCAGTATGTATCAGCTCCACAGCCATTTTTTCCAGAATGATCTTTCCCCTCCCCTTGCCCCCGCTGCGCAAGAATGTTCATCCGTGGGAGTATCGTGTGGTACAAAGGGTCTGAAATCTCTTTTATCTTCGGTTACCTTTCACAAGCAGCAGTTGTTTGCACGAGGGATCGGTGCAGGTGTAGCCATGCCAGCGGCAACCCGCTGGGTCATTCATCCCGAAATCCCTCTTCATTTATTCCTGGTTGATGCTTCTCACCACGCTTGGGTTCTCTTTCTCTCCCCTCAACCTGGGCCAGGTTCAATTAAAGATTTCCCTTGTGGCTAGCCTCCGTGATCTGAACCTGCCAATCTTATGGAGACAGAGAAATGTCCAGAGTTAGAGTGTGGGTGTTACATCCACCAGGAACCGGGGATTCCAGGATGGGACGTTTAGGAGGGAAGGCTGGAGCTTGGGTCCCAGAAGTCAACTGAAGAGAAATGGGGAATGAGCCATAAATATTAACCTTGTCAAGACTGCTTCCAAGCCATGAACGAATGGGAAAACTGTGGAGGTCGAGTGAAATAAATTCAATGCAGTAACACTCCAAATTAGATGAGCGCAAATATCCCCCTCATGCCAATTTAGCATGGTCAATCCACACACCTTTGGACTATGGGAGGAAACCCCATACAGACACTGGGAGAACATGCAAACCACACCCAGACAGTGACCGGGGCTGGAATGAAACCTGGGACCCTGGCGCTGTGAGGTAGCAGTGCTAAGCACTGTGCTTCCCAGCACCCCCCCTGCCCCCAGTGTCATGGTGGCAGGAGGCGATTACAGAGATAGGAAGTGTTGAGGGACTGGAGTCTGTCTGTCGAGATGGGGAGTGGCGTTGTGGCCGGGGGCGGGGGGGGGGTGATGGGGAGGGAAGCAGGGATGGCAATGGTGACAGGGTTCGGGAGGGGAATTGAGGAGGGAATGGAGCGAGGCAAACCATGGATAGATTTCCAGATAAACAGACATTGATGTACAAGCAATTAGTGCCTCATTTATTCACTCTGCAATTTGTTTAACAACTAAATTCCATTGCGGCGTGATGGCGATGAATTAAATTAATCAGAGAATTGCAGTAAATGGCAGATTATTGCTCATTAATCAATATTCAAATAACACTGGGCCTCAGTGAGTTGAGCTGGGAATTGAAACAGCCTGCCCTCTCAATTAACATCTCTCACAATGAAGGCTTCACAAGTTTACCCCTGAACGTTTGAGCCAAGATAGGAGAAGTTCAATAGGATATTAACACAAAAATCAATCAATAGCACATGATCCAATATATTGACTGATGAATTTCTGTCCCGCTCACTCTGCCTCAATCATTCCCTCTTGTTTCACGTCTTGCTCTTAATCCTTGCATCGTTCTCTCTCTGTTCCACCCCCTCCCTCCACCCTGTTCCATGTCCTTCCCTTTGTAACTGAGATGGATAACAGCTGAAGGAGCAAACTCTCTTTATTTTTAAACCGGGGAAGAACACAAAAGCAAGTGAGTGATGTTGAATTTGCACAAGACTTTGGGTCCGGTTGTCGTTACAGGATTGTACAACATTCTGCCCACCGTTATCACTCGGGGCTAGGTTTTTTTGTGCTTTGAGGGAAGACTCCTCAAACAACAGGAGTGAAAGAACATTGTTCGATCCCGCTCTGCGGCTGAGAAAGTTCGAAAGGATGTGATAGAAGTTTACAATTCTTCCCAATGACTCTAGTTTTCGATGATTGACACTGACAGATCTTAGAGCAGTAATTCAGCCCCGACACTCTGACCAGAGTAATAAGTCTCACAATGCCGGGATAAAGTCCAACAGCTTTGTTTGATAGTAAACGCCACGAGCGTTCAGGACGAGTTCCTTCATGAGCTCTCCACCCGCCCGATGAAGGAACAGCGCTCCGAAAGCTAGTGGCGTTTACTATCAGATAAACCTGTTGGACTTTAAGCTGGTGTTGTGAGATTTCCTACAGTGTTTACCCCAGCCCAACGCTGGCAACTCCACATCACACTGACCAAAGGACAGAAATAAAATCTGTGTGCTGCAAAAACCGAGCAGATCTGGCAACACCTGTAGACATGAACCCCACTAACCTGATAAAGGAACAGCGCTCCAAAAGCTCGTGGCTTTTGCTACCAAATAAACCCATTGGTCTTTAACCTGGCGTTGTGAGACTACTTAGAACATCTGTAAGCACAATAAGAAGTCTCACAACACCAGGTTAAAGTCCAACAGATTTATTTGGAATTGTGAGCTTATCGAGGTAATTCACCTGATGAAGGGGCAGCGCTCCGAAAGCTCGTGCTACCAAATGAACCCATTGGTCTTTAACCTGGCGTTGTGAGACTATTTACTGAACTCAAAACTGGAACTTTCTTTCTGCTTCTTCCACATATCTGGCACTTTGCTTCCATATTCCTCCATTCAGGCAGCCGCCTTCCCCAAATTTCCATCCCCCAACATTCAAAGGGGACACACCCAGAATAGAAGGGAAAAACAGCCAATTGACTGCAGGTGCTGGAATCTGGAAAATCCCAGCAGATCTGACTGTGCCTGTGGGGAGAGAATAGAGCCACCGATTCCAGTCTGGATAACCCTTTGTCAGAATGAAAACGAGCAGCCCGAATAGGAAAAGCTGGAAAAACTCAGCAGCTCCGGCACTATCTATAAGGAGGGAGAAAATTTTTCCCCAACGTTCTGTTTGTTTCCAGTATGTTGCTTATTTCAGCCCAAGTCATACTGTGCTGCGTGGACTTTAGTAGCTGAATGTCTCGTGTTTGGGTCCAGTCCAATCCTTGCCTGAGGAATCCCCTGGAATTCTTTGAGAATTGGTCGTTCCAAGTGTATTGAACGATGTATGGGGCTCAGATGGGTCTGATAGCCTGACGGGGCAGGATGGTGACATAATGGTTGGCACTGCTGCTTCACAGTGCCAGGGACCTGGGTTTGATTCCCAGCTCGGGTCACTGTCTGTGTGGAGTTTGCACCTTCTCCCCGTGTCTGTGCGGGTTTCCTCCGGGTGCTCCGGTTTCCTCCCACTGTCCGAAAGACGTGCGAGTTTGGTGGATTCGCCCAAACAGGAGCTGGACTGTGGTGACTCGGGGAATTTCACAGTAACATCATTGCAGTGTTAGTGTAAGCCTTACTCGTGACTAATAAACAAATTATTTTTTAGCCTTTTTCCTCTGTTCCTTTATTAGATTCTAACGTCCAGGGGGCGCAGGAACATGCAGCTCGAACTGCACTTGAGAGAAAGTAGTGTTGTGAACGAACTGGGTCCCAAGTCCAAACACGACGACCGTTAATAAGGTGATAGACTGAGAGAACAGGCTCACTAATTGTCTGAGAAATAATGGTTACTAATGGGTTAATGGTTGTTGTGTTAAGTTTGTTATCTGAATACAAGAATAGAAAAGCTTCCTTGTTCGGTTGACTTGCCTTGGGGGGGAGATCTCTCTTCACCCTCCCTTCCCCCCCCCCCCATCCTTCCAAAGAACTCAGCAGTCGCACTGCCCCCAGCACCACACTCACCCTAAGTACCTGTTACCCATTGTTGTCTCCTCAATCAGTCGCAATAGGGAGATAATTGTTTCCAATTGCTCTTTGTCACTCTCTGCGGTTTCTCTTTCAGACACAGGCTCGTAGCTAACCAGTGGCCGCATTAAGTCTTTTAGCCCCTCAAGGGTCAACGGTTGGTGTTTTGTTTATTGGACATCTAATAGATCCAGACTTTGAACACAGAAGTCGCCACCAGTTTCCCAGGAGAAGGTGCCTTTTTGCATTTCCCCTTTTACAAAGACCATTTATTCTGACAAATATTTGCAGCATCAGGGGGTGTGGGGTTTAAGGTAGAGCTTGTGTGAGTGAAAAATGATCAAATAAATGAATTCTCAGGTTCTGAGAGGGAGGAGTTTATTCAATCGCTAATTTAACCTTGTGGGCGTTCCAAAATGAAAACTATTTGTATTGAATTGATAAATAAAGTTAAAGTTTAATTATTAGTCAGAAGTAAGGCTCACATTAACACTGCAATGAAGTTACTGTGAAATTCCCCTCATCACCACAATCTGGTGCCTGTTTGGGTCAATGGGCTCTCACCAGCACGTCTTTTAGAATATGGGAGGAAACCCATGCAGACACGGGGAGAATGTGCAAACTCCACACAGACAGTGACACAAACCAGGAATTGAACCTGGATCCCTGACAGGAGTGCTACTCACCATGTCACCGTACTGCCCCGGGTCCCTGGCACTGTGAGGCAGCAGTGCTAATCACTGTGTCACCGTACTGCCCCGGGTCCCTGGCACTGTGAGGCAGCAGTGCTAACCACCATGCTGCCCCGGGTCCCTGGCACTGTGAGACAGCAGTGCTAATCACTGTGTCACCGTGCTGCCCCGGGTCCCTGGCACTGTGAGACAGCAGTGCTAATCACCGTGTCACCGTACTGCCCCGGGTCCCTGGCACTGTGAGACAGCAGTGCTAATCACCGTGTCTCCGTACTGCCCCGGGTCCCTGGCACTGAGGCAGCAGTGCTAATCACTGTGTCACCGTGCTGCCCCGGGTCCCTGGCACTGTGAGGCAGCAGTGCTAATCACCGTGTCACCGTGCTGCCCCGGGTCCCTGGCACTGTGAGGCAGCAGTGCTAATCACCGTGTCGCCGTACTGCCCCGGGTCCCTGGCACTGAGGCAGCAGTGCTAATCACCGTGTCTCCATGCTGCCCCGGGTCCCTGGCACTGTGAGACAGCAGTGCTAACCACTGTACCACCGTGCTGCCCCGGGTCCCTGGCGCTGTGAGGCAGCAGTGCTAATCACTGTGTCACCGTACTGCCCCGGGTCCCTGGCACTGTGAGGCAGCAGTGCTAATCACCGTGTCTCCGTGCTGCCCCGGGTCCCTGGCACTGTGAGACAGCAGTGCTAACCACTGTACCACCGTGCTGCCCCGGGTCTCTGGCGCTGTGAGGCAGCAGTGCTAATCACTGTGTCACCGTACTGCCCCGGGTCCCTGGCACTGTGAGGCAGCAGTGCTAATCACTGTGTCACCGTGCTGCCCCGGGTCCCTGGCACTGTGAGGCAGCAGTGCTAATCACTGTGTCACCGTACTGCCCCGGGTCCCTGGCGCTGTGAGGCAGCAGTGCTAACCACTGTACCACCGTGCTGCCCTGGGTCTCTGGCGCTGTGAGGCAGCAGTGCTAATCACTGTGTCACCGTACTGCCCCGGGTCCCTGGCACTGTGAGGCAGCAGTGCTAATCACTGTGTCACCGTACTGCCCCGGGTCCCTGGCACTGTGAGGCAGCAGTGCTAATCACCGTGTCTCTGTGCTGCCCTGGGTCCCCTGGCACTGTGAGACAGCAGTGCTAATCACCGTGTCACCGTACTGCCCCGGGTCCCTGGCACTGTGAGACAGCAGTGCTAATCACTGTGTCACCGTGCTGCCCGGGTCCCTGGCACTGTGAGGCAGCAGTGCTAATCACTGTGTCACCGTGCTGCCCCGGGTCCCTGGCGCTGTGAGACAGCAGTGCTAATCACTCTGTCACCGTGCTGCCCCGGGTCCCTGGCACTGTGTGGCAGCAGTGCTAATCACTGTGTCACCGTGCTGCCCCGGGTCCCTGGCACTGTGAGGCAGCAGTGCTAATCACCGTGTCACCGTACTGCCCCGGGTCCCTGGCACTGTGAGACAGCAGTGCTAATCACTGTGTCACCGTACTGCCCCGGGTCCCTGGCACTGTGAGGCAGCAGTGCTAATCACTGTGTCACCGTACTGCCCCGGGTCCCTGGCACTGTGAGACAGCAGTGCTAATCACCGTGTCACCGTACTGCCCCGGGTCCCTGGCACTGTGAGACAGCAGTGCTAATCACTGTGTCACCGTACTGCCCCGGGTCCCTGGCACTGTGAGACAGCAGTGCTAATCACTGTGTCGCCGTGCTGCCCCGGGTCCCTGGCACTGTGAGACAGCAGTGCTAATCACTGTGTCACCGTACTGCCCCGGGTCCCTGGCACTGTGAGACAGCAGTGCTAATCACCGTGTCACCGTACTGCCCCGGGTCCCTGGCACTGTGAGACAGCAGTGCTAATCACTGTGTCACCGTACTGCCCCGGGTCCCTGGCACTGTGAGACAGCAGTGCTAATCACCGTGTCACCGTGCTGCCCCGGGTCCCTGGCACTGTGAGACAGCAGTGCTAATCACTGTGTCACCGTGCTGCCCCGGGTCCCTGGCACTGTGAGGCAGCAGTGCTAATCACCGTGTCACCGTGCTGCCCCGGGTCCCTGGCACTGTGAGGCAGCAGTGCTAATCACCGTGTCACCGTGCTGCCCCGGGTCCCTGGCACTGTGAGGCAGCAGTGCTAACCACCATGCTGCCCCGGGTCCCTGGCACTGTGAGACAGCAGTGCTAATCACTGTGTCACCGTACTGCCCCGGGTCCCTGGCACTGTGAGGCAGCAGTGCTAACCACTGTGTCACCGTACTGCCCCGGGTCCCTGGCACTGTGAGGCAGCAGTGCTAACCACCATGCTGCCCCGGGTCCCTGGCACTGTGAGACAGCAGTGCTAATCACTGTGTCACCGTGCTGCCCCGGGTCCCTGGCACTGAGAGACAGCAGTGCTAATCACCGTGTCACCGTACTGCCCCGGGTCCCTGGCACTGTGAGACAGCAGTGCTAATCACCGTGTCTCCGTACTGCCCCGGGTCCCTGGCACTGAGGCAGCAGTGCTAATCACTGTGTCACCGTGCTGCCCCGGGTCCCTGGCACTGTGAGGCAGCAGTGCTAATCACCGTGTCACCGTGCTGCCCCGGGTCCCTGGCACTGTGAGGCAGCAGTGCTAATCACCGTGTCGCCGTACTGCACCGGGTCCCTGGCACTGAGGCAGCAGTGCTAATCACCGTGTCTCCATGCTGCCCCGGGTCCCTGGCACTGTGAGACAGCAGTGCTAACCACTGTACCACCGTGCTGCCCCGGGTCCCTGGCGCTGTGAGGCAGCAGTGCTAATCACTGTGTCACCGTACTGCCCCGGGTCCCTGGCACTGTGAGGCAGCAGTGCTAATCACCGTGTCTCCGTGCTGCCCCGGGTCCCTGGCACTGTGAGACAGCAGTGCTAACCACTGTACCACCGTGCTGCCCCGGGTCTCTGGCGCTGTGAGGCAGCAGTGCTAATCACTGTGTCACCGTACTGCCCCGGGTCCCTGGCACTGTGAGGCAGCAGTGCTAATCACTGTGTCACCGTGCTGCCCCGGGTCCCTGGCACTGTGAGGCAGCAGTGCTAATCACTGTGTCACCGTACTGCCCCGGGTCCCTGGCACTGTGAGGCAGCAGTGCTAATCACTGTGTCACCGTGCTGCCCCGGGTCCCTGGCACTGTGAGACAGCAGTGCTAATCACTGTGTCACCGTACTGCCCCGGGTCCCTGGCACTGTGAGGCAGCAGTGCTAATCACTGTGTCACCGTACTGCCCCGGGTCCCTGGCACTGTGAGGCAGCAGTGCTAATCACCGTGTCTCTGTGCTGCCCTGGGTCCCCTGGCACTGTGAGACAGCAGTGCTAATCACCGTGTCACCGTACTGCCCCGGGTCCCTGGCACTGTGAGACAGCAGTGCTAATCACTGTGTCACCGTGCTGCCCGGGTCCCTGGCACTGTGAGGCAGCAGTGCTAATCACTGTGTCACCGTGCTGCCCCGGGTCCCTGGCGCTGTGAGACAGCAGTGCTAATCACTCTGTCACCGTGCTGCCCCGGGTCCCTGGCACTGTGTGGCAGCAGTGCTAATCACTGTGTCACCGTGCTGCCCCGGGTCCCTGGCACTGTGAGGCAGCAGTGCTAATCACCGTGTCACCGTACTGCCCCGGGTCCCTGGCACTGTGAGACAGCAGTGCTAATCACTGTGTCACCGTACTGCCCCGGGTCCCTGGCACTGTGAGGCAGCAGTGCTAATCACTGTGTCACCGTACTGCCCCGGGTCCCTGGCACTGTGAGACAGCAGTGCTAATCACCGTGTCACCGTACTGCCCCGGGTCCCTGGCACTGTGAGACAGCAGTGCTAATCACTGTGTCACCGTACTGCCCCGGGTCCCTGGCACTGTGAGACAGCAGTGCTAATCACTGTGTCGCCGTGCTGCCCCGGGTCCCTGGCACTGTGAGACAGCAGTGCTAATCACTGTGTCACCGTACTGCCCCGGGTCCCTGGCACTGTGAGACAGCAGTGCTAATCACCGTGTCACCGTACTGCCCCGGGTCCCTGGCACTGTGAGACAGCAGTGCTAATCACTGTGTCACCGTACTGCCCCGGGTCCCTGGCACTGTGAGACAGCAGTGCTAATCACCGTGTCACCGTGCTGCCCCGGGTCCCTGGCACTGTGAGACAGCAGTGCTAATCACTGTGTCACCGTGCTGCCCCGGGTCCCTGGCACTGTGAGGCAGCAGTGCTAATCACCGTGTCACCGTGCTGCCCCGGGTCCCTGGCACTGTGAGGCAGCAGTGCTAATCACCGTGTCACCGTGCTGCCCCGGGTCCCTGGCACTGTGAGGCAGCAGTGCTAATCACCGTGTCTCCGTGCTCCCTTTGGTCCTTTTTGCAATGATTTCAGTCCTTCAGCTAATAGGAGAATGACTTGTGATGCTGTAGATTTAACAGAGTTGAGTGGTTGTGTGTTTGGCTTTTGCATTCAACTAGTTCAATATTCTCGAGTCACTCTCCATAAACTGTGGTGGCCAACTCCAAACTCGGAACAAATTCAGTTTCCTCCATCGTCTGCTGGGCGCTCTGACTGATAGAGTGGCTCCGAATGTAGCAATACCTCCATTCCCGAATTCTCATCCTGGTTTTCAAATTCTCGCACCCACTCCCCACTTTCTCTCTTCCGCCGCCTTCCATCAGGAAAAAGATACAAAAGTCTGAGGTCACGCACCAATCAACCCAAGAACAGCTTCTTCCCTGCCGCTGTCAGACTTTTGAATGGATTTGCCTATCAACCAAGATCACCTTAATGCGAGGTAAGTCCATTCAAAAGTCTGACAGCAGCAGGGAAGAAACAGTGAAGAAGGTGGGAGAGAGAATGTCCGGGGTGCGTGGGATCCTGAATGATACCGGCGCTTTGCCAAGGCAGCAGGAAGTGTAGACAGAGTCAATGGCTGGGAGGCTGGTTTGCGTGATGGATTGGGCTACATTCACGACCCTTTGTAGCTTCTTGTGGTCTTGGGCAGAACAGGAGCCCCATACCTTTCGCTGGAAAGAAGGCGGCTAAGAGGGGATCTCATTGAAACATATAAGATGATTAGAGGTTTAGACAGGGTAGATAGTGATAGCCTTTTTCCTAGGATGGAGAAAGCTAGCACGAGGGGGCACGATTTTAAATTAAGGGGGGGTAGTTATAGGACTGATGTCAGGGGTAGGTTCTTTACCCAGAGGGTGGTGAGGGACTGGAATGCCCTGCCAGCTGCAGTTGTAAATGCGCCTAGTTTGGGGGCGTTTAAGAGATCTGTGGATAGGTTTATGGATGAAAAGGGATTGGTTTAGGCTAGTGGGTCATTGTTTTGTAACTGGTCGGCGCAACATCGTGGGCCGAAGGGCCTGTTCTGCGCTGTAATGTTCTATGTTCTATGTTCTATACCAAGCTGTGATACATCCAGAAAGAATGCTTTCTATGGTGCATCTGTAAAGGTTGGTGAGAGTCATAGCTGACATGCCAAATTTCTTCTGAGAAAGTAGAAGCATTGGTGGACTTTCTTAACTGTAGTATCGGCATGGGGGGGACCAGGATAAGTTGTTGGTGATCTGGCATCTAAAATCTTGATGCTCTCGATCCTTTCTACTTTGTCCCCAGTGATGTAGACATGTTCCCCTTATCCTTTCTGAAGTCGATGACTGTCTCATTCATTTTGTTGACATTGAGGGAGAGATTATTGTTGTCGCACCAGTTCACCAGATTCTCTATCTCATTCCTGTACTCTGTCTCATCATTGTTTGAGATCCGACCCAATACGGTCATGTCATCAGCAAACCTGAAAATCAAATTGAAGGGGAATTTGACCAGACTGTGCATAAGGAGGCTTGTAGAGAGCTGAGAACACAGCCTTATGGGGTACCGGTGTTGAGGGTGATTGTGGAGGAGGTGTTGTTTTACTGATTGTGGTCTGTTTCGGATGCAGTCGCAGAGGGAGAAGCCGAGGGCCAGGCCATGGAGTTTGGAGATGAGTTTTGTGGGAATAATAGTGTGGAAGGCTGAGCTATAGTGAATAAATAGGAGTCTGATGTAGGTGTCCTTGTTACCTCGGTGTTCCAGGGCCAGGGAGATGGTGTCTGCTGTGGGCCTGTGCAGTGATAGGCAGAATATAGTGGATCCAGATCGTCCGGGAGGCTGGAATTGATTCGTGCCATGACTAATCTTTCAAAACACTTCATAATGACGAATGTTAGAGCCACCCGCTGATAGTCATTAAGGCCACACTGCTTGGTTTTACTTAGGTACAGGATGATGGTCATCTTGAGCAGATAGGGGCGTCAGATTGTTGTAAATAAGATGTGTGTGATTTCCCCCCACCCACTGATCCACACAGGATCTGAGTGCCTGTCCAGGTACCCCATCCGGGCCACTCACTTTCCATGGGCTGACCTTCGTGAAATCTGCTCTGACATCTCCATTGGTGACCCCAGATACAGGTTCATCCAGGGTGAAGGGCATGATCTCACTCACCTCTTGCTCAAAACGGGCAGAGAAAGCATTGAGCTCATCAGGGGAAGGGTGTGTTGGAACCCGCGACTGTACATCAAATCAAATCCAAAAAGGATAAAAGCAAAATACTGCGGATGCTGGAATCTGAAACAAAAACAAAAAATGTTGGAAAACCTCAGCAGGTCTGACAGCATCTGTGGAGAGAGAACAGAGCTGAGGTTTTGAGTCTGGATGACTCTGACTCGAAATATGAGTTCTATTTTCTCACTGTCGGACCTGCAGAGACCTTCCAACAATTTCTCTTTGAGCTTGGTAAAGGGGATAGATTTTAGGAGACCAGAGAAGTACAGAGGTTTGGCGAGGCGATTCTCAACAAGGGAGCCAAAGCATTTGAAGACTGGAGGGGCATGATGGCATTAGTGGTTAGCACCGCTGCCTCTCAGCGCTAGGGACCCAGGTTCGATTCCCCGGTTGGGTCAGTGTCTGTGTGGTGTTTGTACATCCTCCCCGTGTCAGCATGAGTTTCCTCTGGTTTCCTCCTACAGTCCAAAGGTCAGCTGGATTGGCCATGCGACATTGTCCCTTACTGTCAGGGGGACGAGCTGGGGTAAAATGCATGAGGTGGTGGGGATCGGGTCTGGTTGGGATTGTGGTCGGTGCAGACTCGATGGGCCGAATGGCCTCCTCCTGCACTGTAGGATTCTATGACTCAGTCCTGAATGACGGAGCATATTGGGATGCCCCAGTGGGCAATATCTGAGGGACACAGCTATCTCTGAGGGTTTTGGTGTTGGAGGAGACTACAGAAAGAGATTGGGTCAAAGCCATGGAGGAATTTGGAAAGAAGGGTAAAGTTTTTAGAAGTACAGTATTGTCTGACTGGGAGGTGGAGATGCCGGTGTTGGACTGGGGTAAACACAGCAAGAAGCCTCACAACACCAGGTTTAATAAACCTGTTGGGCTTTAACCTGGTGTTGTGAGCCGCCTTACTGGGACGCAGTAGATCACAGAGTTCTGAGATGATTGCTGCAAGTTGAGGGACGGACAGCAGAATTTTGAGATGGTCTCGAATTTTATGACAGTAGGATTTTGGAAGAGCACTGTCAGAGGAACCACTGGCCCCAAAATGTCCAGTGGCACTGACTGGACGTGTTCCCCTCTGGGTCCGGGCTCAATCGCACAATCACCAAAAGCAGATGATCCAGCTCTGATCACAGCGCTGTCTGTGGGAGCTTGCTGTGTATGCGTTGGCTGCTGAGTTTTCTACATTGGAACAATGGCCTCACTTGTTTGGATGCTCCCGTAGGCGCTATAGGAATGCAAGTTCTTTCTTTTGTTCTGGGATTGAGCCAACATTGACGCTCGTGATCTCGTTTCAATTCCTGCCAGTGTGGAGTTTGCACGTTCTCCCAGTGTCTGCATGGGTTTCCTCCCAGAATCCAAACGTGTGCGGGTTAGGTGGATTTGCCGTGATGAACTGACCCATAGTGTCAGGGGGGACTATAGGGTAAGTGCATGGGCATAGAGCCTGGGTGGGATTGTGATGGGCTGAATGGCCTCTTTCTGCACTGTTGAATTCGATGATATTATGGATGTGGGCCTCACTGGAAAAGCCTGCATTTATCATCCATCCCTAACTGAATGTTTCAGAGGATGACCACGTTGCTTTGGGCCTGGAGTAGGCCCGGCCCAGTAAGAATGACAGAATGAAGCACAAGCTTCATATTCCGGATTTATGAGCTGAATTGAAATTCCACCGGCTGCCGTGTTGGGATGTGAACCCTTGTCCTATCAGATCAACAGCACCAACAATCATCGGTCCGAATGTGTCACCGTCACAGGGATACTGTCATTTTCCAGATCTCAGGTCACAGTGACACAGACACTTCCTCCAATATTGTTCCCAGTTCAGAGAACCTCCTCCCCTTTCGACATGCTGTATCCCTCACACTTCCTTCTGCTCCACTCCGGGATCGCACTGAAACAGGATTCTCGATCCGTCCCGTTCCTGTTTATCGCCCCCCCCCCCCTCCTCCCCCGCCCAGAATTGGGCAGCATCCGAATCCCAGTCCATATTATCTTCCAGCTGTCTATCTAACCTGCTCCTCAGTGTTCCCCTGCTCTCACTCAGTGGAGGACTGAATTACACAAAACTCACACAAAACAAATCTTCCTCTGCTCCCCTAAATTTGTCACGTGAAACCCTTCGATCGACTCAATGTAACATCCTCAGCGTGGCCCCCTCTAACCAGCAGCCCATTACTATCTGACCACCTGCACACTGGCACAGCTCGATGACCCATTCTGCTGCCCTGGGGGGTTTGGGGGGGACGGTGGGTCCCCTGGTTTGGAAGTGTTGGAGGTGGTGAGTTCCCCTGGCCCGTTTGCCGATAAGAGTGAATTAGCAGGCAGCACTCGGCTTATCAGGCAGGCTGGGAGCGACACATTCCCTCGTTGCAGCCCACACACACAAAAGCTTTTCCTTCCACAAAGGAGGCGTTCTGCTGGAGGTTGGCTGTGGGCCCAGGGCCGTGGGCGCAGGGGGTGAGCTACCTTGCTGCAGTGTCTCGGACAGTACATTAAACCGAAATACCATGCATTCCTCACACCCTCAGGATGGACTGAGGCACTTTGCACCCAGTGAGCGTAAGATCTGGGCCCCCCGAGCCTTCTCCGGCCATTCAATAAGATCATGGCTGATCTTTTCGTGGACTCAGCTTCACTTCCCCGCCCGCTCACCATAACCCTTAATTCCTTCACTGTTCAAAAATTTATCTATCCTTGCCTGAAAAACATTCAATGAGGGAGCCTCAACTGTTTGACCGGGAATTCCCCACTGCAGTATTTCTGAAGTGGGGCGGCACGGTAGCACAGTGGGTTAGCACTGCTGCTTCACAGCTCCAGGGTCCTGGGTTCGATTCCCGGCTCGGGTCACTGCCTGTGTGGAGTTTGCACATTCTCCTCGTGTCTGCGTGTTGGGCGGCACGGTAGCACAGTGGGTTAGCACTGCTGCTTCACAGCTCCAGGGTCCTGGGTTCGATTCCCGGCTCGGGTCACTGCCTGTGTGGAGTTTGCACATTCTCCTCGTGTCTGCGTGGGTTTTCTCCGGGTGCTCCGGTTTCCTCCCACAGTCCAAAGATGTGCGGGTTAGGTTCATTGGCTATGCTAAAAAAAATTGCCCCTTAGTGTCCTGGGATGTGGAGGTTAGAGGGATTAGCAGGTAAAATATGTGGGGATATGGGGATAGGGTCCGGGTGGGATTGTGTTCGGTGCAGACTCGATGGGCCGAAGGGCCTGTTTCTACACTGTAGGGTTCTAGTTGTCTTAATGTCATGTCAGAAACACAGCAGTCCATCAGCGCACAGCAAGATCCCACAAACGTTAAAGACGGACACTCCGTTCTTCAGTTCTTTTTTGTTTCCAATATTCATTTTCAGAGTGGGTGTCACTGGCAAGGCTGGCACTGACCACAAGCTGGTGGGGTTGGTCACCTTGTTGCACCGCTGGGAAGAGGTGACTCGGAGGGGGGCTGGCACCACACTGAGGCCCAGGTGAAGTTCTGGACTGGGGGTGAAGCAGATGGATTTTTACAGCAATCTATCCTCATGCTTTTACCTGAAAACAGCTTTTTAACTTATTTTCAGACCCTTCTCAAACGGCGGTGTTAGGATTCAAACTTTTTCACCATTGAAGGCAGCCATTCAGCCCATTGAGGCCTGCAATCCCATCCAGCTCGCGATCTCCCCAATCTACACAGCTTGGGACACGAAGGGGCAATTTATCATGGCCAATCAACCAAGCCTGCACGTCCTTGGAGTGGGGGAGGAAACCCATGCAGACACGGGGAGAACGCGCAGACTCCACAGAGTCACCCAAGGCTGGAATTGAACCCGGGCCCCTGGTGCTGTGGGGCAACATTGCTAACCAGTGTGCCACCCATTGTGCCACCCTGCTGCCCAATTCTTCCTGAATTGCAAGTATGAGCAAGGTGAGCAGATGGAACTCTCTGCCACAAGGACTGGCTGAGATCAATGGCACTGATTTATTTCAGGGAAAGCAAGATAAACACTTTGGGGTGAAAGGAAGGCACAGGTTGGGCCGAAGGGCCTGTTTGCACGCTGGTAAACCTCTACGACTCGGATTTGAGGGATCTGGCAATAGGGGGTTCGTTGAAGGCTGGAAGGAGTTGAAACAGCAGCGTGAAGGAGTGAGGCCAAATGGCCCATTTCTGTGCTGTAAATTTGATCAAATTCTTTGTTATTCAGTGACAATCACACTGTAACACAGCACTGTGTGCTCCTGAAACATGCTCAAATATTTCCAGCTGAGCGCTGGGCTTGCACAAGGAGCTTTAACAAACCCGGGGCTCTGCAGCTTCAGAAATCTCCACACACGTGTGCGGCAAACAGCTAGCTGGATAACACTTTGATAACGTTGCCTTGTGTGGGAGGGATGAAGGCTGCTGTATGCATCTATTTGTTTAGGAGCAGCTGCATCTGTAGGGGGTGAGAGCCAGGAGCCACACACTCAGGCAAATGGACATTGCTTGTACTGTCCCCTTATCTGGGCAGATAGGGGAGCTTCACAAAGTGTTCACCTCATTAAAAGGCAATTCTTTCAGTACAGTCAGTGCACCCTGAGGGGCTCGAGAAAGGCTCAGTTGTCATTATCAGTAAGGAGCCCCATGAATAAGCTGAAATGTCCCACAAAGTGTCTGAAACTCAAACTGAACCGTCAGGTGTCAGAGGGAAGGGTCAGTCAGCCAGGTATTGAACAGAGGGGAGATCACACGAACCTGAGCACAGAGAGGGGCGAGGGAAGCATCCAAAGGGTAGAAAATCAGGGGGTGGTGATGTTTTGGGGATAGGAACCTGGTCCCTTGATGCGATGTGGTCCACAGACACTGGTGACACGAGAGACAGCCAATAACTGATCTTACCACTCCGCCTACCTGAAGAACAACACAAAGCATTCTTTCTGGTTGGTATGGGGCTCCTGCTCTGCCCAAGACCACAAGAAACTACAAAAGGTCATGAATGTCGCCCAATCCATCACACAAACCAGCCTCCCATCCATTGACTCTGTCTATACTTCCCACTGCCTCGGGAAAAGCAGCCAGCATAATTCAGGACCCCACACACCCCGGACATTCTCTCTTCCACCTTCTTCCATTGGGAGAAAGATACAAAAGTCTGAGGTCACGTACCAACCGACTCAAGAACAGCTTCTTCCCTGCTGCTGTCAGACTTTTGAATGGACCTACCTTACATTGAGTTGATCTGTCTCCACACCCTCCACTCTGTAAGCTTCTGCTCCCAAATAAACCTGCCTCCTCGCTGACACAGCATCTGCCCCAGGCAGATTCTGTGCATTCACCCTCTCTATGGCTGTAACACTACATTCTGCACCCTCTCCTCCTCTTATGAACAGCATGTTTTGCCTGTATAGCACGCAAGAAACAATACTTTTCACGGTGTGCTAATCCACGTGACAATAATAAATCGTATCAAATCAAGATAAGCTTTGTGGGTAGCTGAGGTGAGGAGACCAGTAACCCGGAGAGGACTGAACTCACATCCCATCAGAGTCAAATCAGAAAACTGAATTGAAAACAGTCCACCACAGTCACTCGCAAACACCGTTTAAGGGGAGGAACCTTGGCTGGACTGGAAAGATGTCTGCCGTTGTGACCTGACAAGTCACTCAATTCGAACTCCCCAGCAATACGGCTGGTGTCTTTCACAGCTGAAGACCAGTTTGTTCTTTGAAGGTCTGTGCTGGTCACTGCAGAGGGCCTGAGGAAGATAATTTGGTGTTAACAGCAGAGCAGAACCCGGCTGCCTGGTTCAGTGCTTGTCTCAGTGGATGAGGGATGGATATCGGGCAGGTCACTGCGGAAAGTTTCCCTGCTCCGCTTCCAATTGGATTCTGGGAGGCCCGACTGAGTAGGATAAATTGGACCCCAATTGAACATTGCACCTGAAAGACAGCACCTCCAACAGTGCAGCACTCCCTCACTCCTCCAACACCCCCTCATTCCTCCAACACTCCCTCACTCCTCCAACACTCCCTCACTCCTCCAGCACTCCCTCACTCCTCCAACACTCCCTCATTCCTCCAACACTCCCTCACTCCTCCAACACTGCCTCATTCCTCCAACACTCCCTCACTCCTCCAACACTCCCTCACTCCTCCAACACCCCCTCGTTCCTCCAGCACCCCCTCATTCCTCCGACACCCCCTCGTTCCTCCAACACCCCCTCATTCCTCCAACACCCCCTCGTACCTCCAGCACTCCCTCACTCCTCCAACACTCCCTCACTCCTCCAGCACTCCCTCACTCCTCCAACACTCCCTCACTCCTCCAACACTCCCTCACTCCTCCGACACCCCCTCATTCCTCCAACACCCCCTCGTTCCTCCAGCACTCCCTCATTCCTCCAGCACTCCCTCACTCCTCCAACACTCCCTCATTCCTCCAACACCCCTTCGTTCCTCCAACACCCTCTCGTTCCTCCAGCACTCCCTCGCTCCTCCAACACCCCCTTGCTCCTCCAACACTCCCTCATTCCTCCAGAACCCCCTCGCTCCTCCAACACCCCCTCGTTCCTCCAGCACTCCCTCGTTCCTCCAGCACTCCCTCATTCCTCCAGCACTCCCTCACTCCTCCAACACTCCCTCATTCCTCCAACACCCCTTCGTTCCTCCAACACCCCCTCGTACCTCCAGCACTCCCTCACTCCTCCAACACTCCCTCACTCCTCCAGCACTCCCTCACTCCTCCGACACCCCCTCATTCCTCCAACACCCCCTCGTTCCTCCAGCACTCCCTCGCTCCTCCAACACCCCCTTGCTCCTCCAACACTCCCTCATTCCTCCAGAACCCCCTCGCTCCTCCAGCACCCCCTCATTCCTCCAACACCCCCTCGTTCCTCCAGCACCCCCTCGCTCCTCCAACACCCCCTCGCTCCTCCAACACCCCCTCATTCCTCCAGCACCCCCTCCTTCCTCCAGCACTCCCTCGTTCCTCCAACACCCCCTCGTTCCTCCAGCACCCCCTCGCTCCTCCAACACCCCCTCGCTCCTCCAGCACCCCCTCATTGTTCCATCACAGTGTAAGCAGGGATTTTATACTCCAGTTTACAGCAGTTGGATAGGAACCCATGACCTGATGTCTCAGAGTCGGGGATGTTATGCACTTTTGTACAGTACAAGCAGAGTCTTGGGTGACACTGTCTCATCAGAGTGAGAGGGGAATAGGTTGAAGCCCCACACCAGAGGCTTGAGTGTGAAACACCGATTTCTAATGCTGAAGGAACGCTGCACTGTTTTTAAACCGAGCCCCAGCCTTCTCTCTCAGGTGGGTGTCAAAGATCCCATGGCACTATTTTAAAAAAGATCATGGGAATTCTCTAGAATCTCCTCAATTTATCCCTCAAAGAACATCTCTAAAAGAGCAGGAAAAAACAGAAAACTGCTGGAAAATCTCAGCAGGTCTGACAGAGAAAGAGCAGAGTGGATGTTTAGGGTCTGGATGACCCTTTGTCAGAGCTGTTTTGAATTCCAGCATCTGCAATATTTTGTGTGTATCTAAAACAGCAGGTATGGCCATTGCTGTGTGTGGAATTTTGCTGTTTCTGGTGATCATGATGTGGGAATGCCGGCGTTGGACTGGCGTAAACACAGTAAAAAGTCCCTCTTTGCTGGTCCCTCTTTGCTGAAGAGCTTGTCCTGGAGTTGGGGGCAATGCCCATGACAGAGCAACACCAGGCCTCGAGTGGGCCTGAGTGAGAAATACAGTCACGGGCCACTGAGTATCCAGTTACACTTGCTTCCTTTCTGACCCCAGGGTGACCTTTTCACTGCCATCAAAGCGAAGGAGCTTACCTGCACAGGTACCTCTTTCACCTGCGGATATACCACAGTGAGCGGAATCCGTGGGAAGCTGGGAAATTTGTTTCATTCTCCCTCAGTCGCAATCAGAGGCGATTGGAACATGCCAGAAGCAAAGGAGGCCATTGATGAAATAATGTACCAAAAAAAAGCTCTCTTAATTACACTCACCCCACACATTATCACCAAGTGAGGGGGAGAGATACAAAAGGGTGCAGAGGGGCAATATTTCCACACAGAGGGTGGTGAGTGTCTGGAACGAGTAGGAGTAGAGGCGGGTACAATTTTATCTTTTAAAAAGCACTTGGAGAGTTACATGGCTACGATGGGTATAGAGGGATATGGGCCAAATGTGGGCAATTGGGATTAGTTTAGGGTATTAAAGAAAAGGGCAGCATGGACAATTTGGGCCGAAGGGCCTGTTTCCACGCTGTGAACCTCTGTGAGTCTCAGCGGGAAAGGGTGGAGAGATGACAAGAGGGGTACAAAAAATTCAAGTCTTGTCTTAAGTTGAGAAGAACCACCACTTCGAGAATATCAGAAGTGGCAATAGCCAAAAAGTTGTGAGTTCGGGCCCCACTCAGAGACTCGAACACATTATCCGGGCTGACAGAGGGGGAGTGCTGCACTGTCAGAGATGCCATCTTCCTGATGAGATGTTCAACTGTCTGAGCCCTCAGGTACACACATTGAAGATTCGACATCCAAGGCTGCAAGAAGAGTAGGGCACATCTCCCAGCTCCTTGGCCAATATTTATCCCACATTGTTTTAAAAAAAAAAATCTGGTCATTGCTCTTTGTGGGATCTTGCTGTGCCCGCTGTTTCTCCACAGTTCCACACCTGGCAACAATTTGCTGGCTGCAAAATGCTCCTGAGTTTGTGAAAGGTGCAATGAGAGATGCAAGTTCTTTCTCTCTTTGCCTGTGTGACTGTATTTTCTGGCCAATTGATTTCATCCCTCGAGGCAGTGACGTCTCTGCGAGACCAATCCCCACTCACCGGACTTGTGGGACATGGTCAGTGCGAGCTCCCTCCCTTTTGAGATGAAGCTTGGCATCAGTAGAAAGCTGGGAGCCAGTGAGCAGTCTGCCTGGACAGTCCTGCAGAATGAAGACAGGCGAACAAAACTTAAAAGGAAACACTTGAGCTTTCATGCTGGACAAGGGTTCTACAGCTGCAAAGTATCAAATTCAGAAGTTCTCACTGGCTCCGCGAGGTCAGGGGTCACACGGAGAGTGGACAATGCGGCCTTTTTCCTGCTGAAGGTTGTCCAACTGTTGAAAGCGATGCCTTATCTTATTTACAATTGCCCAAGTATCTCCACAGGTGAGAGACCATTAAAGGGTCCAACACAATCCAGAGTGATTCCTTGGGTGAAATGATCACCTGCAATCAAAACACTGGTGGATATTAAAGCTCGGGTTGAGATAAAAAGCATTAGATTACGTCAAAAACTTGTTTTGAGAGTCGGGGATTAAGGCACCCGGCTGTAAGAGGAGAACATAGAAGGAAGGACTCTATTCTCGGGGCCTTTGAGAAAAGGCCAGTTTGTCAACATAAGTAGGTCAATAAATTTGTGTGTGAATCTCTGTTTCAACCCCCTTCTCTCTCTCTCTCTGAAACCTTTCTCTTTCTCTCTCCAGACGATCTCTCTCCTCCTTCAGCTCACTGACCCATCCTGATGATATGATTCCTTTCAAAATTCAAATTCCCAAAAGGATTGAAGGGAGGTCGATGATGGATATGAAATAATCAATCTTAGGGACCGACAGGAAAAATACAGGCCTGCACAGACAGAGAGATGATGGTGGATAAATTGCAGCAAATAATTTGTTCCAAACTAAACCATACAAAGATTGATAGGAAAGATAGCAAGTCTCCTTTCATTTGTCCGATTGCGTGTGGGAAGAACAACACTGAGACTGATCTGCTCATCATCAAATCTGCTACAGGATCTTAATACACAGCTCAGCAAACAATGGGCAAAGACAAAACAGCACTCCCTCAGTACTGACCCTCCGACAGTGCGGCACTCCCTCAGTACTGACCCTCTGACAGTGCGGCACTCCCTCAGTACTGACCCTCTGACAGTGCGGCACTCCCTCAGCACTGACCCTCTGACAGTGCGGCACTCCCTCAGTACTGACCCCCTGACAGTGTGGCACTCCCTCAGTACTGACCCTCTGGCAGTGCGGCACTCCCTCAGTACTGACCCTCCGACAGTGCGGCACTCCCTCAGTACTGACCCTCTGACAGTGTGGCACTCCCTCAGTACTGACCCTCTGACAGTGCGGCACTCCCTCAGTACTGACCCTCTGACAGTGCGGCACTCCCTCAGTACTGACCCTCTGACAGTGCGGCGCTCCCTCAGCACTGACCCTCTGACAGTGCGGCACTCCCTCAGTACTGACCCTCTGACAGTGCGGCACTCCCTCAGTACTGACCCTCTGACAGTGCGGCACTCCCTTAGCATTGACCCTCTGACAGTGCGGCACTCCCTCAGCACTGACCCTCTGACAGTGCGGCACTCCCTCAGCACTGACCCTCTGACAGTGCGGCACTCCCTCAGCACTGACCCTCTGACAGTGCGGCACTCCCTCAGCACTGACCCTCTGACAGTGCCGCACTCCCTCAGCACTGACCCTCTGACAGTGCGGCACTCCCTCAGCACTGACCCTCTGACAGTGCGGCACTCCCTCAGTACTGACCCTCTGACAGTGCGGCACTCCCTCAGCACTGACCCTCTGACAGTGCGGCACTCCCTCAGCACTGACCCTCTGACAGTGCGGCACTCCCTCAGCACTGACCCTCTGACAGTACGGCACTCCCTCAGCACTGACCCTCTGACAGTGCGACACTACCTCGGTACTGACCCTCTGACAGTGCGGCACTCCCTCAGCACTGACCCTCTGACAGTGCGGCACTCCCTCAGTACTGACCCTCTGACAGTGCGGCACTCCCTCAGCACTGACCCTCTGACAGTGCGGCACTCCCTCAGCACTGACCCTCTGACACTCCCTATATTGCAATCAAGGCACAGCCTCGATTTGAATTGAAATCTCTGGATTGTGAGTTGAAACCGTGAGGTGGGTGAAATGTGAGCGGTGGAACTGATGTGGAGATGCCGTGTTGGACTGGGATAAGCACAGTGCGTAGTCTCACAACTTGTTGGAGTTTACCCTGGTGTTGGGAGACTCCTTACAGTGCCATTGAGACCAGGGAATGAATTCAGATATGAATATTATTTATTTGTTTAACATTCACTACTTTCCGACTTCTGCTTTGAATTTTGTGCCCAGTTTGATTCTCAGAATACAGCGAGTCCAGAATTTATTACCATCCCTAATTTCCCTTGAGACGGTGGTGAGTGTCTTCTTGAATCACTGCAATCTGTTTGAATTGATTTGATTTGATTTATTATTGTCCCATGTATTAACATATAGTGAAAAGTATTGTTTCTTGCGCACTGTACAGACAAAGCATACTGTTCATAGAGAAGGAAACAAGAGCGTACAGAATGTGGCGTTACAGTCATAACTAGGGTGTAGAGAAAGATCACCTTAATGCGAGGTAAGTTCATTCAAAAGTCCGACAGCAGCAGGGAAGAAGCTGTTCTTGAGTCGGTTGGTACGTGACCTCAGACTTTTGTGTCTTTTTCCCAACGGAAGAAGGTGGAAGAGAGAATGTTCGGGGTGTGTGGGGTCCTTAATTCTGCTGGCTGCTTTGCCGAGGCAGTGGGAAGTGTAGACAGAGTCAATGGATGGGAGGCTGGTTTGCATGATGGATTGGGCTACATTCATGACCTTTTGTAGTTCCTTGCGGTCTTGGGCAGAGCAGGAGCCCCATACCAAGCTGTGATACAACCAGAAAGAATGCTTTCTACGGTGCATCTGTAAAAGTTGGTGAGAGTCGTAGCGGACATGCCAAATTTCCTTCGTCTTCTGAGGGAGTAGATGTGATGTAGGTACACCCACAATGCTGTTAGGGAGTGAGTTAAAGGGTTTTAACCCAGTGACAGTGAAGGACCAGCGATAAACTTTCAAATTAGTATGATGAGCGGCTTGTTGGGGGGGGGGGGGGAATTTCAGGTGGTGATGTTCCAATGTGTCTGCTGTCCTTACCCTGCCAGGCGGCAGAGGTGATGGATGTAGGAGGTGCTTGTTAGCGGAGACATGGTGAGTTGCTGCAGTGTATCTTTCCGCTGGCACACTCTGGGCATCGTTGGTGGAGGAGGTGAATGTTGAAGGTGTTGGGGGGGGGGTGGGGGCATGCTGATAAAGTGGGCTGCTCTCTCTGATGTGATGCTGAGCTTGTTGAATGATGTTCGAGCCACTGGTCAAGTTCTTCGTTCTTAAAGAAGCCCTTTTCACTTTGAGTTCTGCGAGAAGGTTTTTGAATTTAAAATATTCCTTCAGAAGTGGGTTGGTGTTGCTGGTTTGCATTCTTCTCCTCGGTGAAGCAAAGGGCTTCTCTGACTGAATGATGCTTCGGCTGACGTAAAGGACCTCAACTTGTGGCAGGAGTGGCGAGTTCAGGGTTGGACATATTCCCGGAGGTTTCACCACTCGAGATTCCCGCTCACAACCCGCGCCAAAGGAGCGATTCCTCCCCCTCGCCAGTCTTTCAATCACGATTCAACCGAAACAGGATTTCTGTCGCACTTTATCACACCAGTATGTGGCACGGTGGTTGGCACTGCTGCCTCACGGCGCCAGGTTCAATTCCGACCTCAGGTCTGTGTGGAGTTTGTACCTTTTTCCGACGAGGGCGCTCCGGTTTCCTCCCACACTCCAAAGATGTGCGGGTTAGACTAATTGGCCATGCCAACTTAGTACCAGAGGGATTATCGGGGTAAATATGTGGGGCTAGAGGGATAGGGAATTGTTGTGGGTGCAGTCTCAACGGGCTGAATGGCCTCCTTCTGCACTGCCGGGGTTCTCTAATTCCTCGATGATTCAAGATGAAAGTCCAATAGGTTTGTTCGGTAGCACCAGCCTTCAGAGCGTTGTGACAGGGACACCCTCACCCGATGAAGGGGCAGTGCTGGTGCGAAAGCTGGTGCTGCCAAATAAAGCTGTCGGACGTTAACCTGGTGTTGTGAGGCTTCTTACAGTGCCTACTCCACATTGAAATGAAAAGCACAGTCGTGCCCTGATGAATTCTCGCTCACAGTCCCGGAAGTTAGTCTTTAATTGCTGCAGCCGGCCGGCTCATAAACCCTCTCCTTTACCGACACGACTGGGAGCTTGCAGCCAGCTGGTACTGAAAGGGTTAACAGCGGCTGACAGGCCATCCCGTCCCCCCCCCGCTCCAGGCCCGGCTCCCCCTGCACCCCCCACGTGTCACTTGCCGAGACGGAGCTCTGCTAATTTGCCCCAGGGGTGCCCCCTGACCTCCCTGGGTTCAGACCTCCCATTACCCTGGCAAGCGGCAGCTCACAAGCTTTGAGTGACAAGCTTGTGGATACCTGGGTGGAAATGGCATTTACCCAGCTAGAACATACAAACAGATTGGGCCAAGAGATTCCCTTTATCTCAATACATTCCTCCTGGCCGTCTGTCACCACACAGACTGTTGACTCACATTTGAAGAGGGGGCGGGGGGGGCGTCACCCTTCCTGAATTGAGCGACAGGTCAGATGAAAAGGATCACTGGGCTGGGCTGGGCTGGGCTGGGCTGGGCCGGGCTGGGCCGGGCTGGGTCGGGCTGGGCTGGGTCGGGCTGGGCCGGGCTGGGCCGGGCTGGGTCGGGCTGGGCCGGGTCGGGCTGGGCTGGGCAGGGTCGGGCTGGGCTGGGTCGGGCTGGGCTGGGCTGGGTCGGGCTGGGCTGGGTCGGGCCGGGCTGGGCTGGGCTGGGTCGGGCTGGGCTGGGCTGGGTCGGGCTGGGTCGGGCTGGGCTGGGCTGGGCTGGGTCGGGCTGGGCTGGGCTGGGTCGGGCTGGGCTGGGCTGGGTCGGGCTGGGCTGGGCTGGGCTGGGCTGGGTCGGGCCGGGCTGGGCTGGGCTGGGCCGGGCCGGGCTGGGCTGGGCCGGGCCGGGCCGGGCCGGGCCGGGCCGGGCCGGGCCGGGCCGGGCCGGGCCGGGTCGGGCCGGGCCGGGCCGGGCCGGGCCGGGCCGGGTCGGGCTGGGCCGGGTCGGGCCGGGCCGGGCAGGGTCGGGCTGGGCTGGGTCGGGCTGGGCTGGGCTGGGTCGGGCTGGGCTGGGTCGGGCTGGGCTGGGCTGGGCTGGGTCGGGCTGGGCTGGGCTGGGTCGGGCTGGGTCGGGCTGGGCTGGGCTGGGCTGGGTCGGGCTGGGCTGGGCTGGGTCGGGCTGGGCTGGGTCGGGCTGGGCGGGGCTGGGTCGGGCTGGGCTGGGCTGGGTCGGGCTGGGCTGGGCTGGGCCGGGCTGGGCTGGGTCGGGCTGGGCTGGGCTGGGCTGGGTCAGGCTGGGCTGGGTCGGGCTGGGCTGGGCTGGGTCAGGCTGGGTCGGGCTGGGCTGGGCTGGGCTGGGTCGGGCTGGGCTGGGCTGGGCTGGGTCGGGCTGGGCTGGGTCGGGCTGGGCTGGGCTGGGTCGGGCTGGGCTGGGCTGGGTCGGGCTGGGCTGGGCTGGGCCGGGCCGGGCTGGGCTGGGCCGGGCCGGGCTGGGCTGGGCCGGGCCGGGCTGGGCTGGGCCGGGTCGGGCTGGGCTGGGCCGGGTCAGGCTGGGCTGGGCTGGGTCGGGCTGGGCTGGGCCGGGCTGGGCTGGGTCGGGCTGGGCTGGGTCGTGCTGGGCTGGGCTGGGCTGGGCTGGGCCGGGCTGGGCTGGGCTGGGTCGGGCTGGGCTGGGTCGGGCTGGGCTGGGCTGGGCTGGGCTGGGTCAGGCTGGGCTGGGCCGGGCTGGGCTGGGCTGGGCTGGGCTGGTTCGGGTTGGCCTGGGCTGGGCTGGGTCGGGCTGGGCTGGGCCGTGCTGGGCTGGGCTGGGTCGGGCTGGGCTGGGTCGGGCTGGGCTGGGCTGGGCTGGGCTGGGTCAGGCTGGGCTGGGCCGGGCTGGGCTGGGCTGGGCTGGGCTGGGTCAGGCTGGGCTGGGCCGGGTCGGGCTGGGTCGGGCTGGGCTGGGCTGGG